>OZ020292.1:11039571-11081644 GCA_963971205.1 Aethes cnicana
TAAGAAAGGATTTAGCAAAATTCCCACGGGAACGGGAAAAATCGGGATTTTACTTTTTAATATTTCTGCGCATACGAAGTTGCGGGGAAAAGCTAGTTAGATATAAAATTGATTGATGCCGTCATGCCTACTCCAGGGTACTCCGGAAGCGCGAGCAGTGTCCTGCCCCACGTGGCTCGGCGTCGCGGCGCGCTGGGCGGCCGACGCGGCCGGCGCCAAGGCCCTGGTGGCCAGCGCGCCGCTCGACGACCACAGGTGCCTCATGCTGGGCGTGCCGCCGCGGAGGCAGGAGCCCGCAAAGTGAGGAAAAAAATATTAACAAACATGATATACCCAGTGTCACTCACAATCAAGACGAATCAAACGACACCTCACAAACTAAAATCCATCAAGCTGTTTAGGCTAGAGTGTGCCAAAGAATTATCCATACTATAATATTATATGTATAAATGTGTAAGTAACTCTGTCTGTTACCTCTTCTCGCTTCAACCGCTGGACCGATTTAGATGGAATTTGGTATGGCGTTGTAGTCCCAGGAAAGGCTACTTTTTATCCCGGAAAAACGGATAGTTCTCGCGGGAATTCCACTGCGGGCGAAGTCGCGGGCAGAAGCTAGTAACTCCGACTGCATACATATTTTTTTTTAAATACCCCAGTGTCTCTCTGACAATCAAGACGAATCAAACGACACCACAAACTAAAATCCATCAAGCTGTTCAGGATAGAGTGTGCCAAAGAATACATATTACATACTCTAGAAAAACATAACCCTCCTGGCGCAGTTGGGTAAAAAGGAAACACTCAAGAGGAGTAAAAAAGGAAACAAGTGAAAATGCGAAATGGTCTCAACTCCGAATGAGTTAGTTGTGTAACCATCGTTGTCTCCCAATCAGGCTACCCAGTAACAAAAGACTGTACTGAGATCTGGGAAGGAGACCCTACAATTTTGAAGAAGTACGAATTCTTTATTTACCAAACTCATGCGCCTTATTTCAGTCACATTGGCAAATTCACAAAAGCAATCAAATTAATTATTATTTATTTTATTTCAGTTTATTCGGAGCTGCCTTCTCCCAAGCGGCGGCAAAAAGCGGAGTCTCAGTTTCCTTAGACTATGTGGACTCCTCCGTGATTTCACTGCCCATCGCTCAGCGGGCGCAGTTCCTCGACGCCCTGACTGCATTACTGGCTTGACCGGACTCTTAACATGACAATTGACAAACTGACATATGTCTATGGGTGCGTTCTGAATCGCGCTCACAGCGCTTTGAGCGCATTTCGGGACACTTTGTGAGCGTGCTCACAACGCTCAGGAAATTGATGACGTCATCGATCGACGCTCACGGTGCTCACGCTGCGGGGCATGGGCGCTGTGAGCGCAAACGTCAAAGTGACATTTGACAGGACATGATTCCCTATTAAAAAAAAAAAAAATTGTCAGTTACTAGTGTTGGCGCCGTGAGCGTGCTTATGATCATTCCAAATCAAAAACGCGCTCACACGGTTGTGAGCGTGACAATCAATTCGGGACATTTATGAGCGTTGTGAACGCTATGAGCGCTTTGAGCGCGATTCGGAACGCACCCTATATAATATTACCTGTCAGTTAATGGCAATCGATTGAAGATTTACAAAACTGTGAGTTGTATAGTGTTAGCTTGTCAGTAGCTGAATATTAATTTTTAAATCTGTACAACACAAATTTTGACTGGACCAAAGTATGCATTATGCTAAGAGCAAGAACTTCATCTCCATTGTAATATCCTATAAACAAATTAAAATTATATGTACCAATCAAGTGGCTTCACTTTTTAATCATAATGTTTTTTTTTATTGAAATGTAATTGACAGACTGTGACATCTAATCCAAATTTTCTTAAGTTGTTTTAAGTATGTATTTATTGAATAGTGAATAAAATAAAATAAAGTAATTAAAATATACATTTTATTTATAAAAAATATAAAACCTAATGTAGTAAGTAAAGCGACCTTCCCATATTTTAGACTACACCTAATGGTAAACTTATCGTTATTTTACAATACCAATGTTAGTGCCATTTGGTAAAGGGATTAATAGCTGTTTGTAGCACTTTCAGTAACATTTGCAGAGATCAGAACAGTAGGTAAACCCATAATATAGGTAGTCTAACAAGCAGTAATCAGAACATACTTGAGATTCAAAATACAATTTCTAACAATGTTAATTCATCTAAAATTCTCAAGGGTAGTCATTGTCTAGAATTTCCCTTGTATAAATCGCGTGATCATATCATATGCCCACTTGGGCTGATCGTGGGGCACCATGTGACCAGCGTTCCGAACCAGCACCTCCGTCAAGTTGCCTGCTTTCTTCCAATACCCTGCTATATCATCCCCCACCTTCCAAATTTTTCTTGATGCAGACTTGTACCTATCAGAAGAATCAAAATCCAAGTTAAGAAGGAACTTCTCAGTCAGTGGATAGGCAACAATAATATCTAATTGACCGTTGTAAATCAGGATCCTATAATGTGATAGCAGTTGGCCAATCACAGGTGCTACAGATTTCAACATGTCCAGTGCTAAATGCAGCTGCACAGTCTCACCCGAATTGAACGGCAAGCTTCCAACATGGATGCTGTTTCTCATACTGTCATTGTGTAAAAGTTTTGCAAAAATAGACATATCATCAATGTCAGAAGTTTTCAAGAAATTGTAGTAGTAATCGAAGCCAGTGTAATTTTTGAAATATGAGAAATTCTTCAGTTCACCATCCATCAAAAGATCCATGAGTATGTCAGCACTGGCCCACTTTTCATTCTTTATTTTATCTACTATTTTAGATTGGAGACTCTCAAACTCCTTCAATTGGTTGTTGTCAATTAGTCCATGTTGATATAAATAGTTTCCATAGTCTAATTGGTTTACGGGATCACAATAGGCATTTCCCATGGCCAAGCCATCCAGATTAATTTTATCCTTAGAGATGGCATTCTGCTGGTGGATCTCCATGGCCAAAGAGGGTATGTACTTTCCAGCATATGACTCACCGGTGATATAGAACTTGTTACCCCTTAAATGAGGGAATAGTGTAAAGAACTGCTGCAGGCAGTTGTAGAGCCCCTGGGCGATACATTTCTCATCTGAACAGTAACCACTATCACTGCCAGTGAAGCTGAAGCCTGTGCCGACAGGGTTGTCGATGAATATTAAATGGCTTTCTAGTGCCCAGTGATACTTCCTCACTTTGAAACCCGATTTCTTCACTATTAAAGGACCCAACTCCGTAAAGAGACCAAATAATGAACTCCCTCCAGGTCCTCCCTGCAGCCAGAGGACCACTGGCGCCGCGGGGTCTTTAGAGAAAGACGGAAAATACCAAAAAAACAGGTTGGAGTTCTTTGCAACGTCAATCGTGAAAAACCCCGAATAACTTTTGCATCCGATTTTCTCTGTTATCGGGATACGAGAGAGGTTCTGTGCGAGCTTTATGGCGCCTTTTTCTAAATAAGGAGTGAGGAATAATGGGTCACCGGCATCTTCTGAGTTTGACGCCGCTTCAAGTTTGACTCGTGGATAAACATATGGAAAAAAAATAGCGGAACTAGTTGATAGAGATATCACAAAAAGGAATAATAATCGGTGCATTTTAATTTGAAATAATTATATACTTTTTACGAACATAAATTGTTAAAAAGTTCTCATTATAATGAAATCCTACAATGTCATTGTCTGTGTATGTTGGTATCATGACAGTCTGACACTAGTGATAGTATTTGACTGTTGGCAAACATTACATACTGCGTTTACATACACGCGCCCGGGCTCGTAAATGTGCCCGTGAACGTCGTTTTGAACGCCGTTCATGTAAACACAATAAAAGCAGGGTGTTTACACTACCGCGGGCATGCTAGTCAGTAGTCAGTGCAAGGATGGCAGACGACGAGGACGTTAATCTCGTGGGGGCTAACTGCTTTGGGTTTCATTTACTTTTATAGGAAAAAGAAACAAAATGATGACGAACTTGTTTTTTTTTTCAGTTTGCGTCTAAATCCACCCGTACATTAGTACGGGTGGACAGAATGCGATAGTAACTGTAATTTCGCATTCATAATATTATTATGAATGCGAAATTACAGTTACTATCGCATTCTGTCTGTCTGTTACCTCTTCACGTGTAAACCTCTGGACCGATTTCAATTAAATTTGATATGGAGATATTTGGTAGGCTTCTTTTTATTTCGGAAAGATACAGTTTTCACGGAAAAGAGATATAGTGTGCCCGTAAGTACTTCTTTTCTCCGTTTGAACTCCTTCATGAGTTTGTCGACCTCTCCTAAGGATCTGCAACATTTTTTAAAATTTATGTTGCTTATTTGAGGGGGTCCATATTATTGGTTCTACTTGGTAACACCCCAGGAAATGTAAACCATTCCGACAAATTGGCATTGTTAAATTAATTTTATTCGGCAAGTCGTCATCGTCCGTACGCCACAAAGGTGCAAGCGATACTAACGCGACGCTGAAAAACCGCCAGCCGACCGATCGACGGCGTTCACGTTCACGTTCACGAGCGCGTTCAAAATCAACCTGTTTACACATCCGTGCCTGTGAACGGGCCCGTGAATGTCGTTATGAACACCGTTTATGTAAACGCACCAACATTTACATTCCACAGACTAGGTAACTCAAATATGGGAACAATCAGCTGAATAACAAATCAGATGGCGCTACCGATGCGCCGTTTTGAGAAACCCTTTTCTCTTTCTTTCTTCTTCATTTCGTTAGTTTTTGTTACAATCTGTGGTGGCGCCTTTATATATAAAAGTGACCGGCAAATATTTAATTAAGTATACCTACTTTACTTAAATTATCAACTAGACCGCTGATAGCCTTTAACCTTATACAATACAGAGAATGTGATTCAAAATTTAAATTTCATTTACAGTACGAATTTGGTCAGTGTCAGCCACTATGGCGAGTCTGCTGTGGGCTATTTGCGTTCTTCAAGCGATAGCTTGCACTCAATGCTTCTTCCACCGTTATCCTGGGATAACTTTGAGCGAGCGGGACGCCGGGGACCCCGGTGAGCCTCTGTTCTTGACGCCGTACGTGGAGAGCGGCAACGTGACCGAGGGCCGGCGGCTGGCGCGCGTGCCCTTCACCGAGAGCTTGCGAATCAAGAGCTATGCCGGCTTCTTCACCGTCAATAAGACCTATAACTCCAATCAGTTTTTCTGGTACTTCCCGAGCATGTCTCCGAACAAAGAGCTAGCGCCCGTGATCGTGTGGCTGCAGGGCGGCCCGGGCGCCTCCTCGCTCTACGGACTGTTTACCGAGAACGGACCCATCCGAGTCCGCAACAACGCGTTCGAGCGTAGAAAGTACAACTGGGCTTTGAACCACCACATCATCTACATAGACAACCCTGTCGGCACAGGATTCAGTTTCACAAAGGATGTAAAAGGCTACTGCACGGATGAGACGCAAGTGGGCGAACAACTGTACTCCACATTGACTCAATTCTTCAAGCTCTTCCCAGAGTTGCAGCAGAACAAATTCTTCGTCACTGGGGAATCATATGGAGGGAAATATGTGCCTGCACTTGCTTACACCATTCACAAGAAAAATCCAACAGCGGAAACAAAAATAAACCTCAAAGGTATAGCCATCGGCAATGGTTTGAGTGATCCTGAGCACCAGCTTGTCTATAGCAAATATTTATACCAGATTGGTCTCATTGATTGGAATGCACAAAAAGTTTTTGAGGATTATGAAGCTAAAGCCATAAATTACATTAAAAACAAAAACTTTGATGAAGCATTTAATATTTTTGATACACTTCTGAACGGAGACTTGATTGATGGAAAGAGCTACTTTTACAATGTTACGGGGTTCAACTTTTACTTCAACTACCTGCACACCAAGGACTACAACGATGGAGAAGATTTTGGCCCCATGATACAGAAAACTGCAGTGCGGAAACAAATCCATGTGGGAAATCTGCCATTCAATGAAGGAAAAGAAGTAGAAAAGCATTTAAAACTGGATGTGATGAACTCTGTTGCTCCATGGATTTCAGAATTGCTAGATAATTACTATTGCGTTATTTACAATGGCCAGTTAGACATAATAGTGGCATATCCACTCACAATTAATTATTTACAGAATCTCAACTTTACTGGTGCAGAGGAGTACAAAACTGCTAAACGGTACATGTGGAAGGTGGATGGAGAGATCGCTGGCTATGTGAAACAAGCTGGAAAACTAGTAGAAATTATGGTCCGAAATGCTGGACATATGGTTCCTGGAGACCAACCGAAATGGGCTTTAGATCTGATTACTCGGTTTACACATGAGAAGACATTTTATAATGAAATGGACCATCATATCAGGCATTTGTAATATTGAAATGTATGTAAATTAAGAGTAACTGAAAATTTTCAGTCTAAGAATGTTTTTTTATTGAAATTGTCAAATAAATGTGACAATCATATCACAAATGTTATGAACAATTGTGTTACTGTTGAGGATAAATAAATATTTTTATATTGATTTGGTCATTTTACTGTCTGTTGTGTTGTACCTATTGTAAATGGCGTCAACCAGCATGCCACTAATTGAAGGTTTACAGTACAGCCATTAATCATCATTATCATCATCATTTCAGCCGATAGACATCTACTGCTGGACATAGGCCTCCCCCAAGGCGCGCCACTCAGACCGGTCCTGTGCCACTCGCATCCACCGCGTTCCCGCGACCTTTACAAGGTCGTCACTCCATCTGGAGGCCTACCGACAGCTCGTCTACCGGTTCGCGGACGCCACTCCAGAACTAATAAACAGCCATTAATATCAGTAAATTATTGTCGACATGGAAGACTGCCCAGGCATGGCATGGCACCGACTGTCACCTGTTTACATATTTAACTAATCTGGTAAAAATATGAGCCACAGTTAAAGACCAACTATTTACACTTTCACTGGGTCAATTTTGATTGACCTACTTCAAGACTACAAAAAATAAAGCTACTTTATATTATCTAGCAGCTTTATATTATGCCTTAAGAAATGGGACCAAGTTAAGCATTCTGTTTTTTTTTTATCTTAACAAAAAAAACGAGTGCTAGAATGGTGCTTGTAACTGAAAATTGTATGACATCATAATCATAACTTGGATGATATTTGGTAGTAATTCATTATTTTTATACTCACTTCACAATTGTATATTTCTTGTTGTTTATTATTTATTTAATTGCTATTTTAACAACTGAACCATAACGAAGGGGCCATATTCACTGATGATTATTGGATATATTCATTAGTTTGTTTTTATCTACATGCCATCAGGGACAATACAGTACAGTATATTACAGAATAACACAAGGATCACAATATGAAATGTCACTTTATTTAACTTGGTTTATCTTACGTTAACAGTAATCTATGAGCTATCAGACCTGACTGGGTCCTACACACAAAACAATTTCTTTACTTTTGTCAACCAACTTAGTCTAGTCACAGAAGTGAGGATTAGGTACCTAATCAGGTAAATCAAATTAATTAAAAAAATTGTATAAGAAGGAATGCTATGTTATATCTATCGGCCTTCTATGTAGGTGGACAGTTCAATCTCCTCGGGAAGTTCAGTGATGTTGACATCAAAGCGGTCTTGGACTTCGTTCAGGATCTTGGCATCTCCTTCATCAGACACCATGGTGATAGCTAAGCCCTTGGTACCGAAACGGCCAGCTCGAGCCACGCGGTGGAGGTAGGTGTCTGAATCTTCAGGCATGTCGTAGTTAAAGACAATGTTGACTCGTTCAATATCCATGCCTCGTCCAAACAAGTTTGTAGCCACAAGAATCCTCTTCTGGAAGTCCTTGAATTGCTGGTAGCGCGACAAACGCTCATCCTGGGTCATGTTGCGGTGAATGCCAATTGCAGGGAAGTTCTGGTCAGTGAGCAACTGCGCTAAAGCTATGCATCTCTGCACAGATTTCACAAATATTACTACTTGGTTAAACTCCAGTACATCCAGGAGCTCAAACAACTTCTTGTTCTTTTCATTCTCCTTTAGCTTGACATAATGCTGCTGCAAACCGTGCAGTGTCAGCTTGGCTTCATCATCTACATACACTTCCATGGGGTCCTGCATGAATTTCTTGCACACTGGCCTGATCTCCTTGCTCAAAGTGGCTGAGAACATCATCACTTGCTTGCCGTGGGGAGTATTCCTGAATATTTCCTGAACATCACGCCTCATGTCGAGCGACTCCAGCATTTTGTCACATTCATCCAAGATGAAATGCTTCAAATGTTTCAAATTGAGCTTCTTGCTGTTTACTAAAGCAAGTATTCTGCCTGGCGTGCCGACTACGATGTGTGGACAGGCAGTTTTCAAAACTTCTTCGTCCTTCTGAATTGGCATTCCACCAAAGAAAACAGACACTCTCACGCCAGCCATGTACTTCGAGAATCGTTCATATTCTTTGCTGATTTGGAACGCTAACTCTCTGGTGTGACACATCACGAGTACGTAAACATGGTTTTCCGAGGGCTCGATCTGTTGCAGGGTCGCGAGGACAAACACAGCTGTCTTACCCATACCCGACTTGGCTTGGCACAAGATATCCATTCCAAGAACGGCCTGCGGAATGCACTCATGCTGTACTTCGGACGGATGCTCGAAGCCGCAGTCGACTATAGCCCTCAAAATTTCTGGTTTTAACAGGAAATCTCTAAAGCCGGAACTGTGAATAGATACGTAGGATCCCTTAACCTCTTTTTTCGGCGCCGCTTCTGTTGCTCCGTCGGCGGTCTGCTGTTCTGCCTGCTCCTCATCTTCGTAGTCCAAAAGATCGTCGTTATCAGCCATGATTGTAGATTTGGTTTGTAATAATATGTTTGTGATTTGATTTAATACGCTGTGAGCACGTGAAATTTATTTTCAAATACACAAATTAATGATTTCACAATAATGGCGTCGGCGGCGTCTGGCGGAAGAAGAATGTTGCCATGTCTAAATAATAAATTCTACCATTTCACTCATTCAATAAAGTGAGCTATTAACGTGCAAGCGTAGAAATCGGCGTCCATCCAGGGTAAAGGCGGCGCTACATTCTTGGTGATCCTGTTTTTTTTTTTACATAAAAATGCTTGAAAAAAAAAAACAGGGCTACTGCTCTCTGAAAGAGTCCCCATTTTCTTTTGTCCCGAGGCCCTTAGATACCTAGGCTACGCCACTGAATATTTCACCGATGTGGATAACGAGACGAGTTGTGTAACGGCCTTATCGTTTATTTTGCCCACTTCACGCGTGCTTTTATATTTTTACGTCACCCTTCGCCGTAAAGTGGGATTTTCTGCCGGCGACACGGGGAGAAAATCTCACTTCGTGGCCAAGGCAAGACGTAAAACTTTAGGCCAACCACGGGCGGTAATTCGTAAAATCCCAGATCGAATATTACGCACAAACACTTGCGATCTGGGACATTAACGAATTCACCGCCCTAGGTCTGTAATGTACTATTTCTCATTGCATAGGGAATTATGAAGAAAAATGATAAATTACATTCGAGAATGTAATGTCTTTATTGAAAACAACGTGATCACATTTTTACAAAAATACAAACCTTATGAAATAAAACTACAACATCACTGAAGATAATTTTCTACGTCTACAGACATCAAGTACCTATTTATTTTTCAATAGTTATTATTATAAAAATGCTATTTGAACTTCTACCAAAACAATTTTTATAAAGTACATAGATAATGTATTATGTAGGTACTGTTTTGTAATAATTTGATTTACTTTACTAGAAATGAAATGAAATGAAACTGGATTTTAAATCTTATTTCACCGAAGTCATTTTAAGTATACTTACAACTTTTATTAATCTGGAACATTAATGAAACGAGTTTCAATTACAGAGATAATAGTACCTAGTCTCTTTCTCACCACATTGTACTTATCTAGTATAAGTAGGAAAAGGGACAAATCGATTTTCAAATTTAGTAGTATTTCAGTAATTCCGCTTATTACCAATTTAAATATGTAACCGGTTCTGGCGCTGCCTTCACACAAAACACGTGAAATTCTACGCATTTTCATTAGTTCTGTTATATTCCATCGGCATTGTTAAGTTGGTAAAGTTTACGCGAGGGGTGATACGGGACGAATTAAGATTTGAATCTATTCCTTTGACTGACTAACTGCGCGCTGATTGAACGGATAATGTAATTTGTTATCCGATTTATTAAGTAGCTATTGAAAGGGTTTCTCTGTGTTCAATAGATAATAGATAGAATATTGATGTGGTGTTGCCAGAGTATGATTTTCAAAAATCGCCAATAACGAATGCTAAAAAATCATGTACGTACTTCTTTGCTCCTAAGTAAATGTTCTCAGCTTCATAAGGTTGACTGGTAGAAAATGCTTGTAGCATTAAGTCCGCTTTTGTACACTTCATTTTTTTGTGCAATAAAATAAAATAAATAAATAAAAACGAAGAGGGGCCAATTTTATTTAGGCAACTTAGCATTGTAATATATGTCCAGTATTTTAAAATAAATATATTTACATTGTCTAACACTTATCATTCTGAGGCTTCAGCGGCTTGAAATCAGCGTTTCCACTCAAGTAGGCGTCAACGAAGTTCTGGACAGAATCCGTTGTGATCTCATCACCGTATTTCATGGTCACCATCCTCTGTTTCGGGAAATCTATGGCCGTCAGAAGGGGCACCGCGTCATCGAGTCCGATGTGCTCTCGGAGCATATCAGCGCTGTCGGTACCATCTATGCCTATGTAGAACATGACATGTTTGAAGGGTTTTTTCTTAATTTTGGAGTTGGAGCGGGAGGTGGGGTAGTCGAAATCCATGGTTTCGTCGTCGGAGGAGTTCTGGTAGGGGCAGAACCCTGGGAACTGGATGCTGCATTCCTCGTAGTAGGATTCCGCGGAAGGCGTCAGCACGGACTCGGCGAATTCTATCTCGGAATCCTCGTCGTCTGTGAAGAACAAACATGTAAAGTACTAATTTATTGTTATTAATAATATTTTTCTAGGAAGAGCGCGTTGAACATGTTTTTACAAGTTGTTCACATCAAAGAGTAAAAAAGATGAAAATAGATAAGAGCTTCAAAAATTTGATTTGAATATAGTTTTTTAGAAGTTAATGCGAATGCTAAGTATGTTTTCTAGGCCTAATGTTATGCTCAGTTCAGTTACAAGATACGACATGCTCAAGCTTACCTAAGTTTTCTTAAGGAAAGAGTATAATAACATGAATACCTATGAACAGCACGACGGCAGGATGCCGCGCCATCTTCAGCAGCGCCTGCTCCGTCAGCACCGACACGGGCCGCTGCGCCCACGGGAAGTTCTACAAGAAGATATTAAAGTCTTCATGAGTCAAGTAGAATCATATTTTAATGCAAAGACAAAACAGACAGACAGCCTGACTGAAGGTGGTCACCGCCTAGACGTTTGTAACACCCGAGGCGTCACCCAATGCGTTGACGCTCATGTTGGAGTGAGCGGTCTTCAATGCCGGAACACATCGAAGCCGCTTTGCGACATGTTCAAGATTGAGTCATTCAAATGGGCACTGGGGGCTACCATCTAGCTCGATTTTTAGTCGCCTTTTACAACATGCCGCCCTGGTCACGAGAAAGAGTATCCTGCCGCTGGTCAACACGTTGCCGGTAGCTAACCACTAGTGCGTGCGGGGATACCGGCACCGACAGAGCGTCCACAGAGGTCACAGATGAGTGACTCACCAGCCCTAGCGGGTCAGCGGTGAGGTGCTGCCGGCCGCTGGTGGTCAGCACGTTGCCAGCAGCGTCGGCCACCACCAGCGCGGGGATGCCGGCCACCCCGAGCGCGGCCGGCAGGGCTGCGCGTGCGGCGGCCGCCTCCCAGGGCACTGCTAACGCACCCACGGAGGACACTGACTGGACTGTACGTGTGAAGGACTGCTCGCTCCTGGAAAAATAAAAAAAAATACGTAAGAACTTTTTGTCCAGGCAGTCACTGGTCCAAAATTCAAGACGATAAATTTTCCCGGCTGTAACAGTAGTAGTAGTAGGTATACACGTACAGCTGTGAGCTTTCTATATGACGTAGGTAAGGTAAGCTGGTGGACTGCTATATTCAAACATACGATATTTAGGTACATATATTTTAAGTACGTACGTATACATCTCTAATATATGTTGCATATCACCTCTTGGGAAATCGTGTTGTTGGGGCTTGGAACAAACTGCCCGATAGTGTCATCACCGCACCCTCACTTAACGTTTTTAAAAATAGACTAGATGCGTGGCTAGTAAATAACCCGCTTGATGAGAATATTTAGGGCAAAAAGAAAGTGAATTATGTGCATATGACTCAAAGTGAATACAGTGGACATTTATTTAAAACTATATTTAAAAAAAAAGGACTTTACTGAACATTGTGATATAGGCATACCAGCACCAGATTGCTGCTCGCCTATTATTCGAATAATAATAATAATAATAATAATAACTCTTCAGCGGTAAGAAAAATATCAAAGTGCGAAAGATATGTGCCATTTTCATTTATAGCGGGGTCACCGGTTACGACACGGGGACTTTCACTGCGGCCCTTTGATCCAAGGGAGATCGTAGAACAATTATACCTACATAGGTATATAATGGAAGCCGTGGTGGCCTAGTGGTTCGACCTACCGCCTCTCATGCAGAGGGTGGGGGGTTCGATTCCGGCTCGCACCTCTAAGTTTACTTATGTGCGAAATTCAATTGGAATTTACCACTGAGCTTTTCGGTGAAGGAAAACATCGTGAGGAAACCTGCACGCATCTGTGAAGCAATTCAAAGATATGTGTGATGTCCCCAATCCGCACTGGGCCCGCGTGGGGTCTATAGCCCAAACCCTCTCGTGATGAGAGGAGGCCTGTGCCCAGCAGTGGGACGCAAATAGGCTGTAGTAGTAGTAGTAGTAGGTATATAATACCTATCTATAATAGTTTCTCGAAAGTTTCCCGACATTATTACATTGCTTGCAGAATGACGGGGTCAAATTTCTAGAATGGAATGGATTCCGCGCTCGTACTTTGATGAGTCTGTTGGGTCTTTAAATATTCGAACAAAAACGAGCGACGTAGCAAATATCGCAGGAAGCTGGTAAATAGATGCATTCTTTGGTTATCTTTCTGCCCTTTTTCCACATTATGTGAGGGTCTGCCGACTGGCACGGCACAACACGATCACAGAGTTATCTAATCGATGCCTAAATTTAATCTGAATATAATGCGATAGGAATCAATTACTGCAGTCTGGCTCAACAGATCATTGTGGATCTAATGCAAGTGTCACCAACATCATGCATATGTTAATCCACCCGATGCACGTAGGTACTCATACGATACGCGACCAACCCTCGGTCGCGTCGGTCTGGCGAACTGTATCGATATTGGCATGCTGTACCTACCTACGTGATCAGAAACGCAATATCTATTACGTAACCCGCATAATATGCATAGGTACGAACAAGGTTATTATTTTATCATGTATATATTTTTTTATTGATGTCTTGAGAATATGATTAGACTTTTAAATGTAACAAAGTATAATTTACATTTAAAGCAGACAGAAACTTGGCTTTCCAACAAAAGTCTATCTAATATAACACATATTTAATAACTTCTCGGCATTTACATACAGTAAATATAACAAAGCAAATTTCGCACCTTCATTACACGAACTAAATTCAACCAACTAACTCCAATTAAAACGAACTAGCCGTTATTCGGGGCCTGCGTAATGTGCCATAAAGTCGCAAGATGGCGTTTTTACGACACAACTTCGCTCATAATCTGGAATATATTTCTTATAAGCTAAGCACCGCGGATTACGATGGAGAATGACGAGAATATTCCCTTGTTTATGTAGATTAATATTACTATCTACTATGAGAGGGCTATGATTATTACACACCTTCTAAAAATACACATTCCGGAAAAAAAAAACAGATTTTGTTCACAATCAATTAAGTGGCAACACAATTTCCTTCGTGCGCTGACTCAAAAAAGCTGTATGCAGACTTGCAAATCGTTATAAAAAATGACATTTATTTGGCGGGAAGACGCGCTTGGAAGGAATTTAATAAGTTGGCGTCGTCATTGGCGTTATGCAAACGTAAAGTACCGTCTTGGCTCCGTGGGGCTTACTTATCTACCGGAATATCATTTGTTCCTAAGTCCCGAAGTTTGTTTGCGATAGTTCAACTTTCCGTATTACATTACGGCGTAACTGCCTCTATTGAATAAATTGCAACTACTTATCTGTTGTTGGCATCGTAAGTTGCTAGCTTTTAATAAAATAGCTATTGTGAATTCGTGACGTTATTTTCTACTGAATATTTATGCTAATAGCTGAGTTTTGGACCCATGGGACACGTGGGTAGTGAACGTTGCCAAATGTAATACACTACTTTGATAATACGAATAATAGGAATCCATGATACTTATATTAATATACATAATATGCCTGATACATGCATGCAATACAGTAGATAGATAGGTACACCGGTCCGGTAGCTGATACACGAACGCTTAACCTTTTATTAAAGTTAAACGATATGTCCCAGATATGGAAAAATAAGGTGGAAATACAACGCTGGTCTTATATCAGATCTGCGACAACAGCTTTGAACTGTGGTTTAGATAAGTTCAAGGACCTCTCTCAGGCATCTATAAATGCACTATGTAAGATCAATTCCTAAGTGGAATACACTAACAAAGAAAGACTCGATCGAAGACCAGCTTTTAAGACGGATAATGTAACTACCCAGGATTCGATGGATGAAAGGCGTTCTCAGTTTGAGAAAGGCAAGTTTGAATGGAAAAGTAAGTCTATGGCTTACAAACGTCGTCCCAGTTTCCAAGACGCACCAGCAAAATTCTTATGAATGTTTATGAGATCTGCACAAGGGGATGGCATGTCGAATCTGACAGCGTGCGAGCGGGATGCATTTATACATTTCTTAATGTGAAAGATGAGAGAAGTAAAAGATTTTTTGTCCTTATCGGCGTACCAGCTTTTTTGTGTTTGCCACAGCTGAGCTGTGGCAAATAAAAAGAGTAGTCATTATGTCAGTGTGACTTCGTGTAAACAACAAAATTATTTGATATAAGAGAAATATTACAGGTATTTTATGATAGTGCACTGTTCTTACTTATATACGTTTGCCCCTATAATATAGCGATTATAATTCGCTCGACCATCAGGTATAAAAGACGTACCCAGCAAAATTATGAAAACATAACCTTTCGTGCGTAAGTATTTCATTTTGGCCATTTAAACTCATCTTGTTCGGTATGATAGCATTACGTAAGTTATATTTAGCTCATGATCTATTAAATTGACCAACTATCTTTGAATAATAACATAAATGAATCATTTTCAAAATACCGATGTTTTTAATATTATCCGCCCAAATTACGATGTTGCTTACTATGTATGCCACCATGAGTCAAGCTGTATTTTTAATTTAGCCACGGTTCGGGATACCAGCTATGAAATATAAGAGTGGCCACCAGATACCCAATATCTGGGGAAAAACTATGCTGCAAAAATAAAATAAATAAACTCAGGATAATAATATGAATGTGTAACTCACTTTGTTAGTAACGCTTTCACACGAAGTAGTAACTAGTAATGAGAAATAATGATGATCAACCGAGACATTTTTTACCGACTTCACTAAGGAGAAACGTCAACATTCGACGGGATCTTTTTTGGATTTATGTACACCGAAAATAAATGAGTAAACATATACTTGCATTTTCATTTCTTCTGTAGTAGGTACCTGGTATCTACCTAGCTAGAAATACATAGTCCATTTTGGTGGACCAATCTGGGAATCTCTCAAAACATGGAAAAACCTGTAATAAAAACTACATGTCTTTATAACAGGTCTTTCCGTGTTAGGAGCCACTCTAGTAAATATCTTCTGTATATATAAAAGCCATGTAGATAGCTGAAATTTGGTAAGTAACCTACATTTACCACTATTTTTCTCTAAATCTTAACCGTCAGTCAAAGTCGCGTGTGATAGCTAGTTATTGGAGTGGGGTAATTTTTTACCCACCTTGCCACCCCATGTACTCGACGCACACATACACATTTTATATGGCTATCCCTTACCGGGGTACGCTATATAGCGCATCTAGGAGATACTTAATCTAAGGATCTGCACAATTGGATGTACTGTACTGCATAATAAGATTGTTCTGTCAGTGTCGGTCGCTTTGGTAAGAGAAATGAGAAATAGCACATTTCTCAGGGGAGCATTTCCTTACAGGAGACGTGGGAACAGAGCGAATTATTTTAATGTAAAACATTTTGGCAACCGGTCTGTACCTGTGCCACCCGTATTCGTCGGATACTTACCCTTTACTGATTCATCATGTCTTGTCTTTGATTCATGCCGTTTTGTTAGTAGGCGCATTTAATTAATTATGCCATTTATTTCGCCAAAGACGTTATATTCCAGGGAATAGATCGCGACAATTATGATTTTCCTCACTAAAATATATTTCATATTAAAAGCAAATTGCTTGACTGCAAACTTGAAATATCGCCGCGACTAATCCACGCGCGCCAAATCTGCCGGAATGGCGTCCACGGCGGGAATGATAATATTTTCGCGCCATAACTCTCGCACGCACCATTTACCCTGAACTGGCTTTTGCGGCGGCTTAGCTAAATGAAAAAAAGCAGAATTAACTGCACGTGCTATTTAAATACCACTTTAAAAACGAATAACCCGAATTTATGGCGAACAGAAATAAAAAAGAAAAAAATTGTTTTTCTTACTTCCGGATAATCGAATTAGGAAATCTAGTATTGCACGCCCAAATAAATAAATCTACCAATGGTAGCAAACTGCCGACACTAGCAGCGTAGTAAGTAGGCAACAATCTAATTCTGTTTAAGTAATGGAATCGGGACTCGGGTTTGGGGTTCCGGGTAAATAACGCCATAAACCGGGCTAAACCAGGGGAGTTTTATCAGGACGTCGCCATCCGGGTGAATGTGCCCGGGTAATAAACGGCTGCCGGTTTTATTGCAGTTTGTATGAAACATAAATTGGGCAGGGTGTTATTTCAGTTTATGACGTCACATTGCCACTGCCACTTAACGCGTCAAATGGAGAAATTAATTTAAACATAAGTTAATCTTATATTGTTGATTACTATATAAGTGTAATAGCTGCTATACTAAGTTGAATCAACTTCCTTAAAAAAGTTCCGCAATGCGTAAGTACTTTAATTAAAAGTGTTCGGTGTTATACATGCGTTTGAACCCAGACGTTTTGTTTCCAACTTCAAAATTAACTGAAAAAGGATTTCCCTGCAAATCTTGTTAGTCTGGTATCAGGCTTTTCTATACTTTCCCGACGGCGGCATTAAGCAGTCCCAGGCGCTTGATTAGAGCGTCTCAGCAAAGTGTACGCCTCATTCGCTTGCTCCGCTTTGATCTCGACGTCGTGCACTACAAAGAGTACAAAGTGCTGCCAGGTGTGAAAAAATGAAGTATATGATAGGATCATTAACGTACCTACATGAGTTTATGGACAATCTTTGAGAATCTAAAATTTCTTGACAAAACTGACGAATATATATTTAGATAATTTAGTATAGGTATTTTATTAATCATTTGCACCGTACATTTACCTTTATTATCGAACAATTTGCAGGCATGTGGCCCTTACTTTGATATTGGCGAAGTGTCCAAGACAGAAGCCATTAATTTATATAGAATAGAATAAGAGAAGTTTAATACTTATTAAATTATTTAAAGTTTTCAAAAAGAAGTTCAAGTTTTAGATCTACTTAAATATATTAACAGCAACTTCGCACCTTCCTTCATAAGGATACCTGCCTTGAATTGTATTTCCCACAGAGATCTCCCATATCTCTGTTTTCGTTTGTTCAGCACCACTTAAACTAAAACGGGTGGAGATGACGTCACACTAGTCGCGACAGGTACCCCCGTCTGCCCCCTGGCCCTGTTATTGAAGGGGGGGGGGGGTGCCAAGCTTCCGTGCGTCCAAAAATAGAATAGGTGGTTCCACAGAGACAAAAGTAAATTAATTGATAATTGACAGGGAACGTGCAAAAGCGGAATGTGTTTTGGTAAGTACCAAAACACATTCCATAAGCAAACACAAAATTAACAAGAGTAAAAACAATCAATAAAAATGCATCTTGTAGCAATAAGCAATTTTAGTTTAGTACAAGTATTTTCTCAAGTTACTTGGAGGCTTACTTTAACTTTAAATAAACTCCCTCCAATTAGGAGATCCCAAATGTAAACTTCACAGGTTCGCTCTGATTCATAAATTGAAAAAAAAAGTGTATTTGTATATTTAGATTTGTGAATCGATAATTCAATAAACTTAATCCGATTTACATCTCCCACTTGAATCTGAAATGTTTTTTAATCCCATAAACTTGCCTCAGGTGTTTGAGGAATATGTAAAGCAGCTGCCAAGGGCGGCAGGGGATAAATGTTGAATCTCCGCGCAATTTATTGAAATAGGTAACCGTTCGCGCGATAGAGCGAACCTCCTTGAATGCTGATGAGGATAATAAAGCTGGAATCCGAACACGTCTGAAAAAAAACGGCGCCAAATAAAATCGAATGTTTTTGTTGTTCAGTAGTAGTAGTTCAGTTTACGAGTAGTTTCAGTTAACGAGTTTCAACTAACAGCATAGTAATACACTCACTAGGTATCTATAACGAAAGCTACCCTAAAACAACAATAAATAACACGATTTTTTCAAATATGAAAAAAAAAACCCGATTGCGTACTTGCAAACTTTTGACACATCCAGTGACACTCTCAGAGCGTGCTAAACAAGTATACAGTCACACATACAATACACTTGACATAACCCATGTTCTGGCGCAGTCGTGTAAAGAAATTAGACATTGAAAATTAGTCATACAGTGTTGCACGTTAATTTACCATAAAACTACCAAATTGAGTCGCGTGTCACATTTGAGTTGAAAACTGTGTAGTTAATTTAAATTTAAACCGAGCCGATTTATTTTCTTTCTTAACGACTTGAATGCGGGTTCCTTAGCATGAATATTTCATAAACGATATAGCGTAATTGTAGATTGGATCTGTTATCAATTTTATTTTTAGTAGCAAAAGTAGTATTGTTGTAAGTAGTAGGAGATAAATATTTGCCATAAAATTCCTTAACTTTGCCTACTTGCCCAAACTTTGCCTGGACAATAAGTATCTTGATAATTTACTGCTGCCCGATTACGATGCTAAGAATTGGCAAAATGTTAGTTCCAACGGAAAAAATAGAGAAACGTCTTACCTTATTTTTTTCGTAGGCAAAGTTAGGGCGTCATTACGGTACTTAAAATTTTGCTAACAAACTGAGTTTCCAAAATTTGTTTATATGGACGAACGTTTCTTTGTTATTTCTTTTCAATAGTAATAATATTCAATGGATTTTATGAAATTTGTCAGCACTATATTAGTGTATAACGTAGTCCGTTATACACTCGGGAATAGATAGATTTTTATAGCGATCTTCATATGGCATTGAGTTTTAACATCTCGACAATGCCAAAATACATCAAGACAAGCGACGTCGAAGCGACATGTAGAATTCTCCGATAGCTACCACAGCACACGAGCAAAGGACTCGAGAAATCTTACTTATAATAAAGCTGAAAGTTCGTGTGTTTGGATGTTTAGATGTTTGTTGCTTAATTACGCCATGCTAAAACAGCTCAACCAATTTGCACAGATACTTTGTAACCTGTAATAAGCTATAGGCTATTACATTGTCTCAAACTTTCGCGATACACACTCATAGTGACTCATATTAAACACACTATCACCGGGACTTAATCGCGTAAAAACTATTTATATTTTACCTCGACGTAATATAAATAGTTTTTACGCGATTAAGTCCCGGTGATAGTGTGTTTAATATGAGGCTACCTATTATCCCGGAAAGCCCGGAAAAATTCCGTAATTCTGGAATCCCGGAAAAGGTTTTAAAAGTATCCTGGAAAAAGGGCTTTCGAAATAGTGTTAAATTCCCTGCAGACGAAGTCGCGGGCTAGCTCGTAATCAATAGATTTTACATCACCCTTGGCCGTAAAGTGGAATTTTCTGCCCGCTACGCGGAGAGAAAATCTCACTTCTTGGCCAAGGCAAGATGTAAAACTTTTGACAAACCACGGGCGGTAATTCGTAAAGCCCCAGGTCGCATATTTATGGCTCTCACCTTCGGTTCGGGCCACAGAAACCTGCGATCTGGGACATTTACGAATTCACCACCCTAGGTCTGTAATGTACCTACTATAAAATTTACCCATACACCTTTAATCAAGGAACCTCAAGCTATATTGTGATTCCCCGTCGCTCCGCAGTAACTTACCACGCTTAGGGTAGGGACTACTACTAGGGACGGGAATTTTCCTTATCAGAACGGTGTACTTTAGACGAGAGGGTGCCTTGTATTGGGTATGTCTGTTTACATGCAGCGAATACAAAATTTTAGATACTAGGGCACAGAATATTTAATAGTACTACGTGACTAAGGGGTTCCTTGATGCTGGTTTCGGTTTTGTCGGTCGCTAGTAAAAGGGTGGATTCATTAATACATTAATTAAGATACACGTGATTTTGCTGAAAGTAATAGGAGTTTATTCAGAAAAGAACAAGTTAAAAAATTCAAAATAAACTACAAATAGCATTTAAATTTACAGAAATGAAAAATATCAAAGGTAAATAATAACCTAAAAAAAACCTAAATTAGGGCCTTTCGGAAGGGTTCCCATCACGCGGGCAGCATTCCCTCGCTGTATAAAGTAATTATTTGCATAATCCATACTAATATTATAAATGCGAAAGTAACTCTGTCCTCTACCTCTTGCTTGACGCCTAAACCGCTGGACCGATTTAAATGAAATTTGACGAAGATAGATCCTCATCAGTAGGTAGATAGTTAACCGATAACCGAATCCCACGAGGACGCTGTCGCGGACAGACGCTAGTACTTAAATGTTTCAAAGTGTATTTTTTTTTTGCAGCTTTTTTGCGCAGGGTTTTCGTATATTTTTCTGCCGTTCAGTTCATCGTATGGATTGAATTTTCAATACAGTCTTATAAGTATGCTTTCGGTATTAGAAGACGACGACGAACGAATCGTCTACACGGTGAGTTCTTTTATATACCTTCCTTTTATCCGTATTCCGTATTGAGAAACTGAGTGAGCTCTCAAACTCAAGGAGTTCAAGTCGTGGTTCATCGGAACTTTTCAAGAGTTGTTTAACAAACGAACGAATCGAGTTGTTTGCGTGCTGGGACCGAGGGCTTTCATTTAATCCATATAAATAACCAAGTCCATCCGTTAACTACTAAATTATTCAGGTCTTGAAGTTTATGTTTGCGGGTACTCTCTCATTAATTAACCTTCACGAAAGTGGAAAATGACATTAGAACCTGAAGCTTTTCCATGGATTTGTAAGTAGTCTTATAAATGACTTGAGTGACTAAGTAATCGTAATTAATTGACATGTAGCGATGTCTGAAGAGAGAATATATCTGTAGTTATCTCCTTTTGCGAAGCATAATTACAAAACTGACCTGTCGCTGGAGACGAGGATGAGCTGCGTGTTGGCGTACTTGGATCGCCGCCGGCGCACGGCGGCCAGCGCGGCGCACAGGCCCGGCGCGAAGGCTCGGCACGGCGGGCACTGCGGGAGGTTTTATTGAATGAGGGTCACCGCTAGTGAATTCACCGCTTGAGGCGCTTGCAGTCTTACGAGGTGTAATGTTTGCCAATTTAGCACATTATGTGCCATATTACAAGCTCAATTGCCATACACAGAGGTATCCGAAACGTCAAATGTCAGTGATTTAGACACTATTGCATGAAATATGAACAAACGTTGACATTGACAGCCACCACTTTATTGATAGTGGCACCAACTCTAGTGAGCAGGAATACGGTGGCCCTCATTAGCGCCACAGGCTTCAAGAGATATGTTGTAATATTTTCAAGTCAGTCTGTTTGCCCATGGGTGGCCCATGGCAATAAAATAAAACTTTTTCAAAAAGCTCAATCCGTCAAATTATTGATTTAAACTTCGTAGATTATGGCTTCATGACAGGATCATAACAATTAATTATCTTCATATTAAAGTTCTCGAACAACGTCATGAATTCCCTGCAGTTTACTTATAATATGATTATATTTCTTTCGGTTTCGTAAGTTTCGTTTTAATTATTAAGTAGGTATGTAATGTACCTGATTTAAACATTTTGAACATTAAATTTTCATCTTTAAGCCATTTTGTTGAAGTTTCTCACCCAATGCGCAGCGAAGTAGAACACCCTGACGGCGTCAGCCAAGTCCTCGTAGGCTTGAGTGCCCGTGGCTCCCTGCAGCTGCACGCCCCTGAGGACCTCGTGCAGCGGCGGCGGCGGCCAGGGAAAGCCGGCGCCACCGGGGTCTGCCAGCAGGGCGTCCCGCACTGGCCGCCCGCGGACCACAAGCGTCGGCACGCCCACGGCGATGCTGTACTTCTGCGTTAGACGACGCTGGAGAAGAAATATGGTATACTTTTAACGAGCTAACCGTCTATCTTATACTTTAAACGCGCTAATCGTGTATACTTCTCTATTAAGTAATTTATACAAGTGATCTCAGAAACGGCTTTAACGATTTGGACGAAATTTGGAATACAGGTTAGAAAACTCGGTTTTATTTTCATCCAAGCAAAGCTCGATCACCCAGGTACTATTATACAAACTATCTCAGAAACGATTTGTATGAAACTCTTGGAATATAGATAGGAGTTTGCGGAGGCGAAAACTCGATCTGCACTCGCTATGAAACGCATTTTAATTATTTTCACCTGAGTAAAGAAAACATAAATTATGGACTTAGGTACACACTTTTATTTTTTTACCATTAGGTACATTCAAACAAGGAGATCCGTTGTCTCCTAAGCTATTTACAAGTACCCTACAAGAAATTTTTGCTAGGCTGGCAGTCTCGTGGGAGAATATGGGTATCGAAGTTGGTGATGGAAGGTTGACAAACCTTCGTTTTGCCGACGACATTGTCCTGTTCTCCCACACGGCACCCGAACTCGAGCAAATGCTGCAACATCTCAGCACGGCGAGCCTTGAGTTTGGACTCAAAATGAATAGAACTAAGACGCAGTTAATGACCAATGTCACGAAACGTAGGGTAGTGGTGGATGGGCAAGAACTACAATATGTCGACGAATACATCTACTTGGGCCAGATAGTATCCTTCGAAAACAGGCAGTTCAAGGAAATCGATCGCCGGATCGAAAACGCCGGAAGAGCTTCTGGTCCATGAAAACGCTAATGAAGGGCAAACTTCCTCTGTGTCTGAAGCGTAAACTCGTCGACACTTGTATTCTGCCCATTCTAACCTATGGCGCCCAAACTTGGTCATTAACTGAAGTTCAAAAGTCACGACTCAAGGTTTGCCAACGAGCAATGGAGTGCAGCATTCTCGGTGTTCGTAGAACTGATCGCATCAGAAACACCGAGCTGCGCTCCAAAACGGGAATTGCTGATGTGGGTGTTAAAACTGCCAAGCTCAAATGGAACTGGGCTGGCCACGTCTGGCGGATGCATCCGGAACGGTGGGCCAAAAAAGCCACAGAGTGGGCTCCACGAGATGACTGCCGGAGAAGAGGCAGACCCAATAGGAGATGGCGGGACAACTTGGACGCATTTGACCCAGATTGGCGGGAGCTTGCACAGAATAGAGGAGAGTGGCGAAAAAGAGGGGAGGCCTTTGCCCAGCAGTGGGACACTTCATAGGCTATAATAAATAAATAGGTACATTCTGCCAATAAGGGGTACTGTAACGTCACATTTCACATTTTTTCTGGTGATACCATTGGAATGAATTAGAAAATCTACCACACCATTTTCATTAGGTACTATGGCAACTCGATTCGGTTATTGTTACCTCACCTCAAGTGTAGAAATAAATTTTTGTAATAAAGTTGCCATTTATTACTCTGCACACACGTATTCACCTCATGCGTGAGCGTGTTCTTTCTTACGTGTCTCTCATACATAACATAAGTAATTTAAACCGATATACTTCTGGATATTAGTAAGATATATAGGTACCTTTATCTTTGATAATGAAATGAATGCTTATAAAAAAAGGTGAAGTGCATGTCAAACAAATCACTACAAAGTATAAAACAAAGTCGCTTGGCTGTCTGTCTGTCCCTATGTATGCTTAGATCTTTAAAACTACGCAACGGATTTTGATGCCTTTTTTAGGGTTCCGAAGTCCACAAGGAACCCTTTCGCCATGTCCGTCCGTCTGTCCGCACTATTGCTCGGACATGCTTAGTTATAGAAAGCTGTAATTTGGCATGAATATACATATTAGTTACGCTGACAAAGTGGTACTATAAAATTTTGAAATATGTTTTTTTATAGGGTACCTCCCCTACTCGTAAAGTGGGGATGTCATTTTTTTATCTTGCGTACCCCATAGTCCGGCATATCGTTGAATAGGTCTTAAAAAATATTGTGGGTTTGTTAAATCCATTTTTTGATTAAGTGATGCGTTTGTGAAATATTATGCTTTAAAGTGCTATTTATGACTGAAAAAAATCACGGTTGTAGCATATATAATGTAGTTGAAAGGAAAACTATCACAGCTAAGTAGGCTGTACAAACTTACAAGTCATAGTCGACCAACTTATGAAATGTTTAAAAGAAACCAATGATTTTTCTCGAGCGGCAGGGGCGTCGGGCGGGCACGTCATACCAAAGGTAGATGCTAATAAGTCTTAGAAAGGTACTGTGGGCATCGTCTACTTCGGAACCCTATACTTTGCGCGTGGACCGACACGCACTTGGCCGGTTTTTTAATAGAATAGAGTGATTCAAGGGGAAGGTTTTAGTATATAATTTGTTGTTTAACGCTTAATTCCCGCGGGAATGCTATATAACCGAATTCTACGAGGACGAAGTCGCGCTCGCGGGTAGAAGCTGGTATAATAATAATAGGCGAAGATAGAGTTTTTTTTTCAAACTACTTTTACAGGTATGAGAACAATGTACATAACATTATATTATTATATTCCGGGTCCATTATATTTATTATTAGGGTAATACCTAGTTTTCACGCAGTTTTCATGAATATTATTTTTATATACTTAAAGGTTTGCAAAAAGATAATTAAGAAAAATGGGGTGGTAGGATCTGGTGCTAGGTCCGTCCGGGATGCTACCACCGTCTTACCGTCCACCAGCATTTATTCCATCTTAGGCCTCAGGGTAAGCAACGCTTGTCTATTAATTTCATTTCTTTATAAGAAACGATTTCGGTCTCCATGGGCCGCAGTGGCCGCTTACCACCAGGCGGCCTGTGTTACCTACCAATTACATAAAAAATAAATAGAAAGAATAGATTACAGCAGTCCAGCGCTTGACGCGTAATGAAAACTTTACTAACATCACCTAATATCGAATGCCAACCTCTGCGCAGATAAAAGCTTGCCTAAGTGTGGTATTTAGAAGAATAAATAAAATACAAACTAAATAAAAACTTGTCTTCGAGCACGTGCCGCAATAATGGTGCGGTAAGTATTATGGCTCACGTGCCGAAATGCTTGTTATTTACTTTTATTGGTACTTGAAAGCCAAAAATATATTTTATACGATAGACCAGGACGTCGTTTACCCTTATTAAACGCAAAAAATACTTTCTCCGTACAACTTACTAAAAGAAACCTTTTAATTGGTTAGGTAGGTATAGGTATTCTAAGTTCTATTTCACACGATGTAACGTACCAAATACCTAAGCAAATAAACAAATAACTAAATACTAAGCGGTAACAGCGATAGCATTTAATAATGTAATACAATATCCACAGTGCTGTCAGTTTTAATCGTGAAAATTGTTACCCTGAATGCGGGGTAAATTGAATTACCTAGCAGCCCCACCGCATCGCCGCCGGAAGTGCTGCTAACCGTCACTTGTTATTTTTGTCTGACACGAACCAGAAACCACGAACTTAAACATGTTTGTAAATAAACATAAATAAGGTTACTGTTTTTATTATGATTGTTTCGTTGCTTGGAAACAATGTTTTGTAGAATAATAGTTGATTTACGTACAACACTTTTGTCAAAGCTAGATTAAAGTTATGAAAATTTTCAGTTCCGTTAAAATTGGAAAGAGGTAATTCGGGATTAACAATGTAGCTCATTTTAGTCAGTTTAGCTAATTTTGCGGCTGATTGTACCCTATATGTATGTTGTAGGTGGTGTAGAAGTATGGAGACGGATTATTGATTTTGTTCACGGTGTAACAATAACCTGTGTATGTAAAAGTTTCGCAAAGTTTTGCGGCAGCCCTTTGCCCTTTGAGGCGAATATAAACAGTTCTGTTTTTGTTGTCCCATAAATCAATGTTGCCACATTCCCAGTATTCTCGCAACAATTTCTCGCTAATATACGGTCAGCAGAAAAAGTGATATTGTTTAAATGTTACTGTTAAGACACGTCTTCTCGATTTCATTACTTACAATTAATAAAGACCTAAACAATGTTAAAAACATTTATTTATTTTTTGTATGATACTAGCCTCTGCCCGCGACTACACCCGCTGGGAATTCGGTTTTCGCCTTCCCGCGGGAACTATGCGTTTTTCCGCAATAAAAAGTACCCGTCCTTTCCGAAGACTCATAATCTCATAATAAATAAATTTCATCTAAATCGGTCCAGCGGCTTAAGCGTGAAGAGATAACATACAGACAGAGCTACTTTTGCATTGTTAATGTTAGTAGGATGGGTTGAATTCAAATACAATAAGCAAACTGTTTTTACATAAATATGTCAGCATTCCACATCATTTTCGATTGAATGACACCTGTTTACGGGTAGATACCCCTTTGACAGCTGTGACGGCGGATCCTGGAGCAATCAGCTAAAAGCCTCCATTCAGAGCTGAGATATCGGAGATGCCAAGCTGCCATCGCGCTTTGTCCCCGGAATGCGGTGATTTCCAATTTCTTTATGGTTCCATGGTATGGTGTGAATGTGTGAGAGCTATCGTTTTATGAGAACGCGTTCTTTGCAGCGATTTTCACTGGTATTAGATGAGTGTAAAAAGTCTTTTGAATATGGCGAAGTAGGCAGTTACTTTGAGTAATTGCCTATAGGATAGGTAGTTAACAATAGCAACAATGTTCTATATGATGGGAAAATGGTTTCCAAAGTGATCATTCACATCACTAAAGACGCTAGGCTTTTCAGAGTCAATAAAGTCTTTCATTAAATGCAGAAAGAAATGATCTCCTGTATTTGATAAAAACAAAAGAATTCGTGAAACATGCCAGTCACAATAAACAATGAAAGCATCCAGAAACAAACCATTTCAAACCTAATATCCGAACAACAAAACATTGGCCGTCGGTGAAAAAAATCAAAAAGATACTTTATGCCTGTGGGGTGGCCAGGGGAGAGCCTCCCCGAATTAGGGGGTGAGGATCGTCTGGCGAGCCGTTCACTTTCTCCTCAGGGTACTTAGCTTCCGGCTCCGATGTTACGTTATGCCTGTCCCGGCAAGATAAAGGGGAACTGATGTTTAGATAGGAATTTTTTCGACGTGTTAATTTGATTTTCTCATTTTAAGTAGACAAAATCATTGGATATAAAAAATCATTGCTGCCTGTCTAAAATTAAATAAATAAATATTTTTCATAAGCAATATTTAAACTTTTCTGTTTATAAGTATAGTTTTAAAAATATTTTTAGATTATTTGCCCTGTCTGCAAAGCCGTGTGTAAGCCATGGTAGCCTAGTAGATGGACCTACAGCCTCTCATTGGTCGTATCAGGGGTTCGAATCCACCTCGCACCTCTGAAATTATTTATGCGAGAAATTCAATTTGAATTTACCACTGAGCTTTTCGGTGAAGGAAAATATCGTGAGGAAACCTGAACGCATCTGCGAAGTAACTCGAGAGCCTGTGCCCAGCAGTGGCTAACATAGGCTCTTGTGGTGTTGGTGGGCCCTGTGTTGTGTCATTTCAAATTAATAATAATACAGAAACAATTCATTAAAGTTCAAAATCCATGAAACAGTTTCTTGAGCCGAGAGCTAGATTTCACGAGAAGCCTCGATTTTACATTCACGTACCTACATTTTCTGCGTGCCCCGGGTCGTCGGCTGCTCGAGCGTCCTCCTGAATGCAACCTTTTCACTCGTGCAACCACTAAACACGCTTTTTATGCGGGTTTAAAGTGCTGCTAAATTCACGAGCTGAATACAGTCGGGTTAAACTTTGTTTGAAATTGTCGTGTTTTGTTCGAAAAATTACCCGAAGCGTAAATTTGTATTGTGTGCTGGTACCGCTGGTAACTCTTTTTAAACTGAATGAGGTGAAATTACACATGTTTGAAGCGCTTTGACTATGCGAGAAGTTTTTATAAGCTGCAAGTTAAGAACTGGGTAAGGTGCGCATAAATATTAAAATCTCTACAAGTTGAAGCCCTAACTATAATTTCAGCAACACAGTGGTCCCACGTAGCCGATAAAATCAAGCCTAAGTTTTAAAAATATTATATTTACTAGCAGCTCTGAAATCTGTAGAACTAGTCAATTTTGGAAATCATTGATCAATCAATTGCAACTCGTTCACATTTCACGAGAATCTGTTGAGAAATGCGACCTATTAGAGGAAAACAGCCGGAAATCGGCCGCCGGATATTTGGTCATATAAAAGCATTTTTGGCCACGGTGAATCCGGAGACGCTTCGCTCGCTCGTTTAAATACAAGTGCCTCTTAGCAACCATACAAAAACCCCTCCTTACACTTCATTAATCATTAATGATCGTATTTCCAAAGTTAATTTATAACCGGACAAAGCTAAAAGAAAGCCAACTAAACCTTTTAAATATCTTTCTACACCTCAAAACCAGCTAAAAAAATATAAGACCAGAATGAAATTCTAAATTCAAATCCCACGCCAGTGCAGCCAACCGTATCACCCATTACCCGTAACGCAATTAGGTTCTATATTTTAGGGTTGCCATAATCCGAAAGTAATTTACCCGACCGGTCAAGCGGGAATTACAGTACCCCTCTTGCGCAGTCGGGCAGAAACACTTATAGGGATCTCCCTTAATCTTGGGACTTCTTGTCAGACATTTAGGGGAATTGGATTAACGAAGCATTGTTTGAAACAATGTATCTTGATTACATTTGTCTTTCGTTGTTTCGGAAAAAATAATCTTTAATTACTTTTCGTATTTTATGTAGAATGTTACATTTAAATGCATCCCCTGGACGATGACTATGAATTTGGGTATTTGGAAAGCACACACATTGTTTCAAATTTTTTGTGCCAGAATTTATGAGGTAGGTATCCATTACTATTCCAAACTCATATTTTAAATGCGACAGTAACTCTGTTTACCTCTTTGTTACCTCTCTTACTCTCTCTTAAGCGTGAACGCTTAAACTGCTGCGCCGATTTGGATAAAATTTAGCATGAAGATAGTTGAATTGTTGGGGCAGGCTACTTTTTATCCCAGAAAAACGCATAGTTCCTGCGAGAACCCGATAACCGAATGCACGGGCAGAAGCTGGTATCAGAATAAAAGAGAAATAAAACATGGGTTATTTTGGTTCAAAACCCAGGTCATCTGATATAATATCGCAATGCTCTTTTATTTTCATTAAAAGCATCAGCAGGCACAGAGAGAGAAACAACGCTAAGGATTATCGATCCGACATTGTACAAGACAGCGCAAAAAGAAAACAAAACTTCGCAATTGGAGTGCGTAATCCATTGTCCTATGGCTCTTTGTAGGGACAATGGGATGAAATTCAAGCATTTGATTACCCGGACCACCCTCGTTTTCGTTCCTGGCCACACTAACAATTAATGGATGTCATTAATCACTTCGGTTCGAAGGTGATGGCTTTGAGTGTATTCACGTATTTTGATGATTCCCAAATTGTTACGTTTACTAGTTCAGTTATTTATCATAGTTCAAGTTTATGATTAACATTAAGAATTAAAAAATAACAGTAAAAATATATTTTTTTTTCTTTTGAATCTCAATTTCGTCCTTATATGTCCGAAAACCCATGCATGTCCTTTCGACTTGATACAGTGAAATTTGAGCAGACTTTGTTGAAAACTGAGCACAATGCTCAATTGGTCGATGAATGCACCCAATGCAGCGATGCTCAATGCTCAATAATGCAGCCGGCATCGCCGGTGCGCTTCCGTACTTTATTGTTTTAAAAACTGCGGATAATTCTGCACCTTTGTTTTTGGTGAGGGACTTTTATTGCTGTGCAAATTCGTGTTTTTTTCTGTAAAAATTTCAAGTCTGATAAAGAATTTGACGCATTGGCATAGAGTACTTGCAGACAAGATTAATCAAAGTGACGATTATAGAATTTGCACAGAGTTGCACAAAATTTCTGTTAGAGAAGAGGAAAATTATTTGTCTCTGGAGCAAGCCGAGCAAGTCCCTGTAATCAAATGTGGCACGTAACCTCTACATCCACTTTCACGTAGGTACTTGACATGGATCCATCATCTAAGAATTCTAAGAGGAGTATTTACCGAATACTAATATTTGTATTCTGTCCCGTTTCTGTGAAAGACGTCCACTGCCCTGAATATTGATGTTTGTACAAAACTGACTCCTTCGAGAGTCATTGGCAGCACGTTGATGTCTCGTTCAATATTGATATTGACAGCCATAGAATATTTAAGTAGAACCACTTCGAAGCCAACGATATTACTTATTAATTCTAAAGGGTTGTAGGTATTTGGGATCGTTATGTTTTATAAACTAAAAAAACTCACAAAAAATATGTGAGGCTCTTAAAATTCTTATTGATGCCTGTATAACTTTGATAGAGAGTATTTAATTAAACCACACTTGGCTACTACTTCACCTAATAGAGAGTTTCGATGTAATCGAAGAAGTTACATGTTCAATCATTTAACATATTCATTGAAGTGACTTATCAAAAATAATGTCATATATCTTTGTTACATTACATTACAATTTCGTGATGATATCCAACCAAAATTACGCTATTTTGCGTTTACAAGTTAGTACATTCGCAATATGCGTTGCGTTGCGAGATTTGCGAGACCTGCATATTTGTCAAACATCAAAGGTATTTGTGAAAGCGGGGAGAATTTCCTCCTCGCATAGAAATGATGCGGTCCTGCATAGAGACCGTAATACGTACAATCCTGCATTGCGTACATTCTTACCTTTGCGATTTTGAAAGTAAAGCCATTTAGGCTTACTTGATCTAGGGTACTGTAACTGAGCTTCAATGCATGCATTATACATTATACATAATTATAAATTATTATGCATCAGATAATGATGACCATTTCCATGAAATTTCTTTAGTGTTGATGCCAACAACAAGATGTATTTTAAAAATGCTAAATACCTATGTTATCTTTTTTTTGCAAAAAAAAATACAATACTTTATTTACAGGATCGATTTGTTAATATACCAAATTATAAATGTATACAATATTTCGAAGTTATCGAAATTAATTATTCGGAATTTAAAAAAACGCCGTGGATATAAGAGCCTATCATTACAGCTGGAAATGTAAAATGATCGGTCATAAGTAGTCATAACTCATAACAAACATGAAGTAGCAATGGATATAAAAAATGCGTTGCTATGTATTAAAGCTTTTACCCGGAAGGTTTTTTTAATAATAACTCGTAGCGGCCATCCTGCTCCCAACACGTCCCTACGTTGTACCCTACATTTTACCCAGATTTTTACCCTTTTCTGTCAGATACAAGTATATATCACTGAGGTGTCGCACCTACTCATTTATTCATGTCAGGTGAAATTAGGGTGATGACGGTCGTCCTGACCGTCATCACCCTAATTTCACCGAAAAGGTCCATGATCGTGAAACTCTGTAGCATTATATTCATGGCGTAAGAAAAGTAGTGATTCAGACACAATGGCTGTCGTTCTAAGGAAAGATCGTAATAAGATTCAAATGATTAAGGAAATGAGACTTTATGAAGAATCAAAGACATCAGATGTATATTGTCCTCAGACATATCACGAATTTATTATTACCTGCTGAAAACTATTTCGATCTCTTATTACTGTTGGAGCTTCGACAATTTGTCTAAGAAATTCTGTATGTTGTTCTGCAACTATGTATATGTTTCATCTCATTGTAGAGAGAACAAATTACCGAGTATTCTCACAATGCATCGTTTCGTCAAGCTATCCGTACCGTCCGTTCCATACATACAAAACATGCTATACACCGTCCGTACAAAATTACAAATCATGCGATGGAATGCAGAGTAGCTTACCATCACAATACCCGTCACAACACTCGCAACAGATGTGTTAGGCGAATACATATTCTGTCTGGGATCTGTTTGCTTTGCTAAGCTGGGTTTAAAATGTCTAGAACTCTAGCTAGACAGCTTCAAAGCCAACGATATGGGTATGAATATTTGCACAATTAAAATAAACCCAGGTGATACAATACAATTTACGATGAGTAGAACGTGGAGTTATTTTTTGCTTACGGAAGATAGGGAATCGGATTTTGCATTTGTATGATAAATATTATACCCATGCCTGCTGTATGCCATGCCTTTTTGTGTAATTACATAATGTCTACTGTTCCTTGATTGTGTGGTGTTCAATAAAGTATATTGTATTGTATTGTATTATATTTTTTAAATGTACTTTTTTCAAAATATATTATTTTTTTGAATGAATGATACGTTAGTCTAGTGCTTTTGTTTGACTTGTGAACATAACACAAAGAGAAAACTTTAATTTTAATATAATATATAACAAAGAATAAACAAACTACTTTTTTCGTTTATATTACGCTTATTAATGCCTAAGCATGCAAAGCATATTATATTCGATTTTTAAGAGAATATTTGCTAAATAGCTATTTTATACTGTTAAAGATCAGCAGAGTACTTGGGTTCGTAAGAGATTAAACATTTATTGTAATGGTCTTGCAAATGGATGCGTGGGTGCAGGTGGCGCGGGTCTCGTGATCACGCCTGACATTGGGCATTAACCCTTTGACTTTCAATTGCAAATGTAGCTCTAGTTTGAACACTTGAGTCCACACATCTGGTTAAAAACCACATTTTCACTTATAATTTGATGTTTGGGATCCATGTTAAACATACATTTAACGCATATTTACATAGAACATGAAAACTTTTAAGTGATTATTACTTTTGAAATTTATTAAAAAATTTAACATGCAAACTTATTTCGAAAAAGAAAATGAGACGGCTCATTTCAAAAGGACATTTTAGGTAAACAAAAGTATAAACTCAAATCATACTTATGCACGTAAGTAAAACTTTCGGCCCAAGGAATATTAGAAATATTTATTTTAGTTTATTATTGACATTTTATTCCACTTCACTCACAGATAGAGAAAAATGTATGCATATTTGAATCCTTCGCCTTCGTCCATAGGGCTGCCAGCCAGATCCAAACCCTAAATGGAAAATCCGGATTCCAACAGTTTCGGTCGGAATATAAAAATGACTTTTTTTGACGCCAAATATTTCTTTGCATCATTCAGATCTTTATCTTTATTAATTAAGTTTCCCCCTTATTAAATTGAAGGAAATTATGTAACTCGTATTAATTCATTATTGTGTTTACATTTCTCCAGATTTACCAATTATCTTGACATTATATCGGTGGTTGCTATTTAAAGATGAATAAATACTAAAGAAAAACAAAAACACCAATTACAAATAAAAAAATCGTAATCCTGGGAACCCTGTCTCTACAAAAACATTGGTCTGAAAAACTTTTTCAGTCTCCTTCACTCACCCTTCTAGGATATCAATGTATCATCAGAGCACCTGTCTGAAGTAGTACATTACACGCAAAAATCCCCCTCGCCTCGAGCAGGGGTAAAACGAGGGTGCAAAGTAATTATAGGGTAATACACGGGTTAGACATGGCAACACTGCGCCCCGCTTTCAAATAATTAAAAGATAAATCTTAAAATATTTTGTAATGAGAGCAAGAAACTTTTGTAACGATTTGTTGAGTTAATTCTACCTATTAATTTATGTCGATTGTTTTTTATAGCCATTAATATAATTTGTTATTTGTTACACGTGAAGAGTGAAGTTAAATCAATTAAACGATAGGTATCTTCAAAAATATATTCGAGATCGGCAACGCATTAGTAATGCTGATGCCACTGGTTTGGTGATACAAATGTCTATAGGCGGCGGTAGCCACTTACCATCAGGTGGGCCGTATGCCTGTTTGTCAATCTCTCTACATAAAAAACCGATACTGCTTTCATTTTTTTTGGATAACTTGCTTCTATAAAATATTATTATCGATATTTTTTATACGCCCTGTAATTTGATTCCGTTAGCTAAGTATAGGTGCACCATTGTATGAAGTATGTAGTTAACAATTCTAATTTAAAAAAAAAAAAATAAACTGTTTATTTCAACAAAAAAGAAATTTACATTTTATCTGAAACATAGCTTTAATCTTTTAGTTCTAAGATTTTATAAACTATGGAGTGTAGGGCGTCTAATGTGCACGAGCTAGCTCGCGTCTTAAAAATAAATGGTACCTATAATTGTAAAAGTTTCATCAACTTTGCTCATAATAAAATAAACTATAATGACTTAAAACAATTTATATGACCTACTCAACAAAACTCAATTAGGTAGGTAATAATTTTATGTTGGTATTTTGAAAATGTTGTTCCACTTTGAAACATTTTATGCAATTGTAAAATCTGTCAGTGTTTTGAGTAGTTAGTTATCATTGAATGAAAAATCAACCGTTATTCAACTTACTTTTGTATCAACATCATGGAAAGGCACGGCGAACCAGGGCTTCCCCGTCAGGCTCTTTCGGAAGCCAGCCTCCCTCTCCACGGGACCCTCCGGTGTCCCCACGTGGGCCCACAGCACTACTTCCACCACTTTGAGTCTAGGAAACACAGCTTTGTATACCTCCTCCAAGCGCAATCCGAAATCATCACTAGCGTCACTTATGTTTGCAAAAGAAAAGTAAATACCACACACCACCCCATCACCTGTCTCCACACAGTCCTTTAAAGCTTCCAAGGTAGCCACGTTTTCGAATTTCCCATTCTGCTGTCCCGTAGAGTCGCACTTCACCAACACTTTCCCGAAAAGTTTCTCGCGCCAATCCATCTTGCAACTCCTAGATATTTTCAAATAACGAATCCCGTCGACATTTTTTTGCATTGCATTCGAATTTGCGTCGACTCACATCAAAATGCTGCTTTATTTAACAACAAACTGAGTCAGCCCCTTGATTTATTTACCCCAGGCACTAAAATTTACGACTTCAATGCCCCTAAAATACGATATTATTTAACACCCGCGTCGATTAATTTTTATATAAAGTTTAAGACTGATTGTCAATTTAAAAGTGTTGCATTTGATTAGTTTTTGTTGAAAACAGGATGTGTGACGCAAAGTTTTATTTTTAAATTGTTCGCGTGGGTGCGGGCAACGACCCTCCGCGCTCGAGGACAAAGAGCGACTGGAGGGCCAGGGACGGCCCTCCGACACAGAGTAAATAGTCTGGACGGTGTGGAGAGGTGAAGCTAGTTTTATGCTAAAACAAATATATTTCGAAAGTCCTCCGTTCCCTCCGTTGACAAATTAAGATGAGAAAAACTAGGCCCTCTGTAGAGTGACTGGAGAAGCTTAACGAGACAATTTCATTTTATTTTACTACTAGCTGGTGCCTGCGACTTCGTCCCACTCAGACATAGAATTTGCGCACCCAATGATACTATACATATAGGTAGTTATGAAAATTAAAATTAAAATATTTATTCAGCAAATACCTAGGCCACATCTGGGCACTTTTACACGTCACTTTTAAATGAATTTAACAAACAAACAAACAAACTTTCACATTTATAATATTTATTTTACTGTTTTACGCATATATCTGCACTGTGCAGCAGATAATATAATAAATAACGGATCACTGAAGTTCTGTTTAAAGTAAAAACTTCAAAATCATAATAAGTAAAACTAGTCTTATTTCCCAAACCCTCTCGTGATGAGAGGAGGCCTGTGCCCAGCAGTGGGACGCAAATAGGCTGTAGTAGTAGTAGTAGTCTTATTTCGTGTGAATCTAGCTTTTGAGTGATTTGGTAGTTTTGTAAAAAAAAACAAATATTTTAAACGACAACCACTAACTTTTTCACCCTCACCCAGCGCAAGCACTTAATGCATAACATTTATGGATTAATGTATTTATTTAATACGCTACTTATATAATCTCAATCTCTGAGGGGATCTATGCCCGTAGGTCTTCATAGGCCACTTATTCTTTGGTAATATTTATCTCGTAAAAGCTGGAATTGGGAAAGCTCAATTTCAGCTCTTTTGACAGACGAATCAATGTAATTATGCCTTTAAGTAACTAATGCATAATTGTATGTCGAGCCAAATATTAAAATGCTGATTGAGACAACTGCTGAAATCATGCATGTACTAATGCTCAAGTCCTTAAATCTACAACCAGTTCATTATGAAATCCAATCAGGCAAGGCCAAATGCAAGATTCCAAGATAATACAATTTTCTTAGAGATTACATGGAGATTTGAATTTCACCTCTGACTTCATATTTCTCTGTTATATTTTGTTTTGTCATTTTCCCAAATTGCTTAATATTCCTAAACAAATCCTGTTTTTGTTATCATTTTTAAAATCCTGCACTTATCTTGCTTGTCTAACACCATAAGAACTGTAAAGAACTTAATTAATTAATTAAAAGCAAGCTTCATGTGCAATAATAATTATGAAAGCACTCGAATCACTAATTAATGGCAAATATTTGCTTTCCGATTGAGTTACTCCAACTTATTAGCACTGGCAGCTAATAAATTACAACTTTATACTGAATCATTAGTTCTTCAAGTTTAAACCTTAATAATGTGGTATAAAGTTGGTTTTCTAACAGTGCCAAATGATTATACAAATTTGATAAATCAAATTGAGTCGGTACACGAACGATTGCATTGCAATTGCATGGGACTAATGAATTAGCGATCCCGTTGAAAAAATTTTACGCACTGGCGTTTTATATTCGCAGTCTTTGCGAAATTAAAAAGTTGGTATCATTATTCACAAATTATAATTGCTGCTTCAATGTGATTTGATACTTATTCAAATAGTTGTAAAGTTGAATATTCAATGGTTTCTGCAATTCTTGAAGCGTTCCCTTTCAAACCGAAAGCGCTGAGCGGCGGAGGCATGATTTATGTGATGGGTTATGGGAAATCAATAAAGTGCTTTTGTCGCGCTGTCAAATCAGCCTTTTTTATCGCATCTTGCGTCTTTTTATGACGGATGGCTTGTGACGGATTTTTAGTTAATTTGGGTCAAGTCCGGTGCTCAACATAATACATAATGGCTACCTACACAAAATACAAAGTGTGGAATTGGAGTGTTCCCAAATGCCTTCCTTTTATTCTAAGTACCTATATAAATATAGTTATTTCTTTTCTATTATGGTCAATAAACATATAAAAATAAATATCCGATTTGTAAATAAAGTACATACAAACATACATACGCACAAGGTTGCCGCGTGGGGATACATTAGTTCTTTAAATAAAAACGATAAATAATTATATCGCATTAGAATGACAAATAGAAAATTAAATAGCAATCTAGTTATATTGCTGAATTTACAAAGCAGATAGGTAACTAATAGTCCCGGCATAGCATGGGCCAAAAAAAGAAATTGAAGTTGATGTAGATGAAGTTGAGAGTATCGTGACGTCACATCCTCTCTAATTAGGGGTAACAAAAATATTTACATGGCAACACAAAATTACTGTCTGGTTTCAATTTGACATTCACATTGCATCACACATTCGTTGCAGCGCATTTTACGTGTAACGTTTACTTATTTTTGAAATGAAACTAGACCTTAATTCATTATTATAAAGCTGTTATTAGTTTAAATGTTTTCTTAATTTACAAATACTTTTTGTTAAATTAGGTCGAGAAATTCAAATGGTTTACTATTCCCGCTGACTATTTAGCCGTTGAAAATTGTTAAGTTTTCTTAGCTTTATCGAGTTTTTGATGCTTTCAATATGAGCATAAACATTTCTTCAGACGATAGTAATAATAGTAACCATGGTAAGATTATTTGTCATTGGAAATTCACGTCACGAGGTCTCTTTACTTTGTTTCTTCTTTCGGTGTATTATTCTTTGATTTGTTGTTGTTCTCTACAGAGGAACTTAATTTAATAAGCGAAAGAAAGGATGATGAGTGCGTGGATCTAACACAAGAAGATCTGGACGAATATGAACCAGGTAAATAACGTTTTTAACAATCTAAAATCAGCATATTAAGACTTGAAAACTTGAGCATTTTCACAATTAAATTTTACCACTCAAAAAGTGACATAAAACGAATAGCTGTCTTAGTACTTAAAAGTGCTTTCGGTAGTCACTACAATAGGTACATTCGGTTAATACAATATTCTTAAGCATTGGGTCTAGGAAGCGCTGGTAAATTCTTCTTCTGACGTGTAAAAGTGCCCCTATGTGGCCAATTTGCTGAATAAATGATTGAGTTTTGAATTTTGAAGTAAATGCGTTACCTTACCTACACTATTACATTTGGTAGTGATTAAATAAACCATGATTTAACTGTATTATTATTTTTATAACCGTGTGTTTCAGTTCCATACTCCCCGCATTACGAACAGTCTGACGATGAGCTGCCCGTCGTCCAGCTGGCCGGCACTCAGGTGGTTGATCTCGGTACCTGTCGAGTTGCATCCTCGGCTTCGTCCAACTCGGCAGCCACCAGTTCTGGATATGGCGGATCAATTAGTTCTGGCAGTCGGAGACGGAGTGTTGGTCAGTTTATTATGTATATTATATTAACAGGCAGGCAGTTGACCATCTGAAATGTGTGTATCCCATTTGTATTTGAGTATTGGTCAAGCCCTTTTTGTTTTGTTGCTGCATTGTTCCTGATCTGGTTAATACTTTGTGCTGAAATTACGTTGTCTGGTAGCTTGTTTGGTGTTCTATGAATTAATCACTCTAATATGCTTAAGGATTGCTATGACAAAGCTCAGTTTGATTTATAGTATAGCAAATTTTTCATTTATACTACTAATAATAAGTCTGTTGAAGTTATGTGACTGTATGTATGTATGTTCAGGTTTAATTCGAGAAGTACTGGTCGGATTGCCATAAAAAAAAATAGTATGGGGTTAGATTACAACACTTTTTTTAACTGTCTATGTAATGTATTGCCCTTTCAATATTATAAACATGAAAGATTTACTTTACTGAGTGGATTTGGATTGAGTTTGCTAAAAAAGTGAAAGCCAAAGATATTTAATGTGACCACAATGTACATAAAATAAGGCTATGGTATTTATTTGGTAATTTGGTATAAAGAACATATGGACAACTGTTTAGCCCGATATTCCCTTAAGATTGTGTTTTCTGTGGGCAGCACCACGGTGCACTTCTTGTAAATAAGTATAATATCCACATCCAGGTACCTATCATCATTTCCTATTAAATAAATTTTGAATTATACACTTAAATACGTAGGTAATTACGATGATAATCAATTAAATGCCATTGTACAATGACAAAAAATTGTGATTGATAACTACGTTATATGTCTGAACGTCACAGATAGTACAGAAGACAAAAGCAAGAAGAAGAAGACAGCAGCAGCAGACAAGCTGGCGAAGAAGCAGAAATTGGCACAGAACCGGGCGGCGAAGCTGGCAGCCGCTGAACTGAACAAGGTCTACAAACCAGGAGAATGCATGAAGGTATTTAGTAGATTAAGTATAGGCCATATTAATTCTTATTTATTCATTTAAACTTTTTCAAGATACAATCTTAAACAAAGAACAAAAGACGGCCATAATGATACAGGCATTATTTACCAGTCACACTTGAAGTATGTTTACATTTTCATCCTAAGCTAAGGTATTGAAACTGGATGCAATAAAAATACATGAATGAATATTTTGGTTCTTTATCCGTACTCAACCTGTATGTGTAATCGTTTTAATGAAGTCATAATTTAAATTTAAGCCATGGTTTAGGGCCTAAGGTCCTCCTGAAAGTCGAGGTTCTTAAAGGCACTGCCATATCTAGTCCATTCCATACCATAGTTCCGTAGAGATCTTCTACTATCTAATGTCCCGCGTCTTCACATTTCAAAACGCTTCAATTTATTTTATTTTATTCAAAAAGCACCACCAACACTTAACGCATAGTTGATGGCTGTCTCAGCACGCACACATGTGTTGAGAGTGTTGGTGGTGCTTTTTAAATACACCGAAACGTTTTGAAATGTGAAGACGCGGGACTTTAGATAGTAGAAGATCTCTACTTCCGTACCATATCTGGTCAGTTGATTCAAGCACAGTTGACGGACTCATGGCCGCCAAGCTGTCCATCCTATACAAAAACGTCATTTCATCCCATCTAAATATATAAAACTCAAAGGTGACTGACATAGTGATCTATCAACGCACAGCCCAAACCACTGGACGGATCGGGCAGAAATTTGGCATGCAGGTAGATGTTATGACGTAGGCATCCGCTAAGAAAGGATTTTGCAAAATTCCCACGGGAACGGGAAAAATCGGGATTTTACTTTTTAATATTTCTGCGCATACGAAGTTGCGGGGAAAAGCTAGTAGTAAAATATTTAACGATCTCTGCTTATTTGATGGATGGTTTGAATCAATCCACCCCTAGTCTCTTAGGGTGAGTTGATTCATGCATAGTTGACGGATTCCTGGTCGTTAAATATGGCTGCCGAGCTGTTATTCCATACAGAAACGTCATTTTATCCCATAGTAAAATATTTAACGTTAACGTTAACTTTAACGGACGGTTTGATTCAACCCACCCTTAGTAACTTATACCATTCCATTTTTTTTTCAGTACATGCACATAGAAATTCACCCGACTTTGCTAGAGCAGTGGTTCTGTGCGGATTTGACCCGCGAGGCCCGCGCGGCGGGGGTTCACGTGACGACCACTAGCGCCCTCTGCGACCCCGCACTGGTACTCTGGAGTCGTCGAGTGCCGAGGGCTCTCACTGCCAACGATGGACAGGTTAGTGGGACAGGTTAAAGATCTAATACAAGAAATGTAGAAAGGAAAATATCTCCACCACCGCAATAGTCTATTTAAGTTCTAGCGAGAGGGTTTCGGCTATAGTCCTCATGCGGGCCCAGTGAGGATTGAGACTTCAAACGCATTCTTGAATTACTTTGCTGATGCGTGCAGGTTTCCTCACGATGTTTTCGTTGAAAAGCTCAGTGGTAAATTCTAATTGAATTTCGCACATAAGTAAATGCAGCGGTGCGAGCCGGATTCGGACCCCGGACCCTCTGCGTGCGAGGGAGGTCGAACCACTAGGCTACCACGGCTTCGCCCCGAATCCAAACAACGCCTCGTTTTGCCTAAGGACTAAAAATATTAAAAATTTGACAGATTCTCATATTAAACACACTACCAACGGGACTTAATCGCGTAAAAACTATTTATATTTTACCTCGACGTTTTTTTGGCAGATTCTATAGACAGTCTGTGGATGGTTGATTTTATCATACAAACACACACACACACACACACTCACACACTCACATACACACAATCGTACATGCATGCACATATTCACACACTCACGCGCACGCATGCTTTATACGCAACCGTTAAAGTATTTTCCAGTTTATTTTGCTTTTAACTATACTTTCTTATTTGGTTATGTTATATTTTAATTCTGTCAGTTCTCGACTCATTTTGGTTGAGGTAGTTTTTACTGTTCGTTCACTCAATAAAGTTTACTCATATTAATGGTAAGCCTAAATAATGAAATCTGTTATTGGCAGTAGGGTCCAACTATAAGATAAACATG
>OZ020292.1:11081844-11497995 GCA_963971205.1 Aethes cnicana
AGGAGGTCAGTCACTCTGCAGCTTCGCCCTCAGTAGCTTCGCACTAAGCAGTAGGCGTCATGGAGGTCAATGTGTCGATGTATACTATAGCGCCCCGACAACGCGGGGCAAAGCCTCCCCACTTCTGCCACATAATTTGCTTCAAATTTATCGAAATCCTCCCGCTATCCCCTTTCCGGCCTGTCTTTGCTTTTTTTATTCAAAGACTCCTACTAGTGTGGACTCCTACTCACCAGTTGTCGCCACTGCCGTTTAAGGTTCGCGTGTCGATGATAATGTGACATTTGAAGGTTCGGAGATCTCAGTGTTGACAATTTATTCTATAATATGGCATATAATAAGAAAACTAACTAACTCATATAACATAATCTGAGTGGCGAGCCTTGGGGGAGGCCTATGTCCAGTAGTGGACTGAAATGATGATGATGATGATGGTATATAATTTGCTAAATTGGCAACACTGAATCTCATGCGACACAAGCCCTCAAAGCCCTCATTCTAAATGTGTTATTCTTCCACAGGTGGTCCGCAGGTTAGGAGAGCTGTTCTCTCTACGGCACCGCATCAACGTGGAGTCTGATCTATTGGACACGCCCGACATCTACTGGGAGGAGGAACAGTTGGAGCGACTGTACTCCAGCACCGTGGCTTATTTCACCATCCCGCGACGCACCAGGGTGAGTACCGTGTAGAATTAAGGCCACATTAAGGCCCTTCCTTGACCCAGCATCGTCAAATTGCTCATTTAAGATCATACTTTTCTAAGAAATGTTAAAAGTTAAAAATATGAAAAAAACATATGTTATATTTGATTATATCATCCTTACATTGACAGCTTTCGATACACGTTTCACGAAACTTCGCTCGATACAATTTAATTCCAAAGTAACCTCTAACTCGAACCGCTAATCCAACTTTACTCCAGTTTATTATATCAAACAGTGTAAAACTAATTATAACACAAAAAATATCCATATTATATGCATACATCGACAGCTTTATAAATGCCATTTTTTTTAGACGGTATTTTTATAGAAATTAAAACGTGTTAAAAAGTAACTAAATCGGGCGTTCTGTGCGTAGCGCTTTCTCTTTCACTCGTCCCACGAGTGACAGTGACGGCTGAGCTGGGTCTATGAACCGCCTTATGTAAAACTTACTACGTAACAGATAAGTCTCAACGTGTGACACATCTTAACGAGAACGTGACGTCAATAAAAAAATAGAACCGACTTCAAACTCCGTCAGCCTGTGTAGTTGGTGTCAAGTTCACTATAAGATAGTCATAGCTTTGGGGTGGTTCACTTGACACCGACTTCACAGGCTGACGGAGTTTGAAGTCGGTTCTATTTTTTTTATTTAAAATTTTTTTTGCGGCTGTAATTTCCAAACATCTTTACGATGGGACGTCTCACTGTAGTCTTTGAAATTGATGCCAAAATCATACACATGCTAACACATTTCGAGGAGTTCCCTCGTTTTGTCATGGATCCCATCATCAGAACTAAACCAAATTATTAAAAGGGTTCAAGTTGGAGGTACACCTTTCAATTAAAAAAAGAATCATCGAAATCGGTTCACAATTGACGGAGATATGCGTGGTCATACATTAAAAAAAAATACGCGTCGAATAGGGATGACGACAACTTTTTTTCCTTAGTCTATCAGGATGATTATTGAAAAGTATTGGACACGATTTTTTCTTTTTTCACGTAATCAACCTTATACGGAGATATATTGAGTTGAAATGTCGCGTGACGTCACGGTTAGGTACGATTTATACCTAACGGTGACGTAGTTAGCCCCCACTCTCCAACTATAATGCGTTTTAACTTAGTCATTTTTTGTTAATTTGATAAAACAAAAAATACGTGTCTAGTATTGTTTTATTACCTGACTGACGGACTAATTAGAATTTCGATTTCTTCACCCTGTCGTCATCCCTATTGAGAACCTCCTCCTTTTTAGGGTTCCGAAGTCCACAAGGAACCCTTATAGTTTCGCCATGTCCGTCCGTCCGTCCGTCTGTCCGCACTATTGCTCGGAGATGCTTAGGTCTAGAAAGCTGTAATTTGGCATGAATATGCATATTAGTTACGCTGACAAAGTGGTACAATAAAATTTTGAAATATATTTTTTTATAGGGTACCTCCCCTACTCGTAAAGTGGGGATGTAAATTTTTTTTCTTGCGTACCCCATGGTGCGGCATATCGTTGAATAGGTCTTAAAAAAAGATTGTGGGTTTGTTAAAACCATTTTTTGATTAAGTGATGCGTTTGTGAAATATTAAGCTTTAAAGAGCTATTTTTTGTTAGAGTCACGTGTCCCCCCCCCCCTGCCAGCTAAATGGTGGTATTTGGATGGCTGAAAAAAATCACGGTTGTGGCGTATATAACGTAGTTGAAAGGAAAACTATCAGAGCTAAGTAGGCTGTACAAACTTACGAGTAATAGTCGACCAACTTATAATGATGATTTTTCTCGAGCGGCAGGGGCGTCGGGCGGGCACGTCATACCACAGGCTAGCTAGATGCTAATAAGTCTTAGAAAGGTACTGTGGGCATCCTCAACTTCGGAACCCTATAATTTGCGCGTGGCCCGACACGCACTTGGCCGGTTTTTTTTTTCGTCGGTTGAAAAAGTACGTCGTAAGAAAAGCGCTGTCTCCCCAAATATCGCGCGGCTGCTTACTCGTGAGTAAGTAAGTAACACTTTATTGTACAGAATAAAACACAAATACAATTATCAGTACAGAGAAGAGACACATGTACAAAGGCGAGCTTATCCCTACAAGGAATTTCTTCCAGCTAACCTTTGAGTAGTGGAGAGGAAACATATTCACGAGTAGACAAATAAGTATGTACAGAAAAATAAAGGAGAAACTAAATATACTTATTTATATCTCTACTATATAAAAATAAGTCGGGTTTTCCTTCCTGACGCTATAACTCCAGAACGCACGAACCGATTTCCACGGTTTTGCATTCGTTGGAAAGGTCTCGGGCTCCGTGAGGTTTATAAAAAAAAACTAAGGCGGTACGAAGTCCGCGGGGTCAGCTAGTTATATTATAATACATAGACTAAATAATACTCGTTTCATGTTTGGCAGTCGAGTCGGTGGTTGACAACCGTTGACTTTTGAATTCCACGGGGACTTGGAACATGTTAAAGCAAATAAAACTGCACAGACTATGAAAAAAACGAGTAAAAAAAAAACCGGCCGAAGTTGAGGATTCCCACTGTACCTTTCTAAGACTTATTAGCATCTAGCTAGCCTGTGGTATGACGTGCCCGCCCGACGCCCCTGCCGCTCGAGAAAAAACATCATTATAAGTTGGTCGACTATTACTCGTAAGTTTGTACAGCCTACTTAGCTCTGATAGTTTTCCTTTCAACTACGTTATATATGCCACAACCGTGATTTTTTTCAGCCATCCAAATACCACCATTTAGCTGGCAGGGGGGGGGGGGGGACACGTGACTCTAACAAAAAATAGCACTTTAAAGCTTAATATTTCACAAACGCATCACTTAATCAAAAAATGATTTTAACAAACCCACAATATTTTTTTAAGACCTATTCAACGATATGCCGCACCATGGGGTACGCAAGAAAAAAAAATTACATCCCCACTTTACGAGTAGGGGAGGTACCCTATAAAAAAATATATTTCAAAATTTTATTGTACCACTTTGTCAGCGTAACTAATATGCATATTCATGCCAAATTACAGCTCTCTAGACCTAAGCATCTCCGAGCAATAGTGCGGACAGACGGACGGACGGACGGACGGACGGACGGACATGGCGAAACTATAAGGGTTCCTTGTGGACTTCAGAACCCTAAAAACCGATTTGATTGTCATGTCATCATCGATTAAGTTATACTTTAAATGCGCTAATCCCTTATATTTCTTTTTATCTTTATTATTACAAGCATACATTCCTTAGAGAGGATAAGTTGTGATTGTGATTTTTGTGTGTGTATTAATTTTGTGGTGTGCAATAAAGTGTTGTACACCACAAAATTAATACTCTTATTTACTTACAAGCGATCTCGGCAACGGCTCTAATGATTTGGTGGTAATAGGGGGGAGGGAGGAGGGGGGGGATCGATCTAGCTAGGTCTTATTATATTGGAGAAAACTCGGTTTTAGTTATTTTCGGGCACTGACGATTGACGAACTATTTCGTCACTACTCTAGTTTTAAAAAGAAAAGAGCGTTACACGTGAACTGTCATCTACTTCTAGTTATTTTATTTCTATGACAAACGTCTGCTTAAAAATCTCCGCCTATAGTAAGATCCTCTCCCTTTCCAGGTCCTAAACGAGCGTCTCTCCCACTGCGTGGAACTCCTAGAGCTCCTCTCATCCTGGGCGGCAGACAGACACCACGTGCGGCTAGAGTGGATGGTCATAGCTCTCATCATGGCTGAGGTCTGCTTCGAACTGCTGCACTGCTTCGAAAGATACGTGCTCGACAGGTGAGACGCGGTTAAACTGGGGGAAGAGGGGATAGGTGACGTAGGGTTTAAAGTAGATACAGGAAGTAAGAGTAATGACGTAAGTTTAAAACTAGAGGAGGAAGTGAAGAGAGATGCCGTAAGTTTAAAACTAGAGAAGGAAAGGAAGGGAAATGAAGTAGGGTTAAAAGTAGAGGTAGGAAGGAATGGAGACTTAGGATTAAAAATTCAGAAGGGAGGGAAGATAGATGACGTAGGGTTAAAACAAGAGATGAGAGGGAATCCAAATGACGTAGATTTCAATTTGGATCCAAATGTAAATGACGAAGGTTTAAATAGAGACATCAAAAGGGAAATATTAGATAAAACACATTTACAAATGTTTAATAACTTGGATGTAGTAAGTAAGATGGAGTGTGAAGGGAACGGTCCAGATGAAATAAAGTTAGAAAGATTAAATAAGATAAAGGTTGCAACTAGGCAAGATATACTCGAAGTAGAGAATGTGGAAGTGGTTGAAACAGAATGCTTAGCCGAAATAGAACGCGTAGCCGAAGTAGAACGTTTACCCGAAATAGAACGCTTAGCTGAGAAGGAACGCTTAGCCGAAATAGAACGCTTAGCTGAATTAGAACGTTTAGCCGAGCAAAAACGCTTAGCCGAATTAGAACGCTTGGCCGAGATAGAACGCTTAGCCGAAATAGAACGCTTAGCTGAGAAGGAACGCTTGGCCGAGATAGAACGCTTAGCTGAAGTAGAACGCTTAGCTGAGATAGAACGCTTAGCCGAATTAGAACGTTTAGCCGAATTAGAACGTTTAGCCGAGCAAAAACGCTTAGCCGAAATAGAACGCTTAGCCGAAACAGAACGTTTAGCCGAAATAGAACGCTTAGCTGAAACAGAACGTTTAGCCGAAATAGAACGCTTGGCCGAATTAAAGCGTTCAGCAAAAATGAGGCGTGTGATTGGAATAGAGCGAGCGAGGAACCGTGGGTGCGAATGGGACGGACAGATGATGCTTGAAAGGAGATCTAACCTTAAATATGTAGCTTAGTTTGTTTAAGTGAAAATATATAACAATCTAGTACAGTGGGACATGAATGCAGTTGGGTACATATTTTTTGCAAATTACTATAATTTATGTGGGTATAAATTGAAGTCACACTTACGTTTGTATCACTAGAGTCGTGTTACATAGTTATGCCCACGTTGGTACATCACATATTTCTGCAGGTCACTAAATTTAAGGGCAAAGATTATAATACTACGTCATTAGAGTCGCTGTATACATATTTTGGCAGACATTTTGATCTTGACTGTATACATTTTAAAGGCGAACTCACTACACAACTACATTCGACACAATCCTTCTATTTCTAAATTTTTTTTACGTCACACCAGGCCGAGAAGCGGGATTTACCGCCCTTGGGCGCTACGAAAAATCCCTCTTCACGGCCAGGTGGTGACGTAAAATCGTATACTAACCACGGGCGGTCGTAAAGAAATCCTCAGACCGCTAGATTATAGCCCTCGCCTCCGGCTCGGGCCTCAATTACCCGCGATCTGAGACTTTCTTTACTTGATCGCCCTAGGTGTGTAATGTACTATTAAGTATATGATTGTTTTGAAATACATTAAGGTATGTACTTCATATTTTTTATGTAGATATATACATATATTTTATTTAGAAGTATTTATAGTTAGTCTGGGTTAGTAAAACTTAAACTAATAATTTATAATGTTATTGTAATTAAATATACATGGTGGGTCAGAAAATATGGCAAATAATTAACCCACAGTATCGGCCATCGATTCTAAGTATATTGTATAGGTCTTTAATTTTTTTTTGAGTTGGTAAAAAAAATATTTTGTATAGGATTCAGGCGTCGCTCACACAACCAATCCCGAGTATATTTACTTAGGATCGATAGCCGATACCGTGGGTTAATTATTTGCCATATTTTCTGACCCACCGTGTATAATTCTTTTCATATTTACAGTCTATTTATTTACATTATTTAATTGCATTTTGTGATAATAGATCGAATTTAATTTGTTCTCAATAAGTTGTCATTTAATATATTTGTATTATATAGAATGTAAGAGCTCAGATTAATCTATCCCCTGTACAATAACAGTATGTGTAGATAATTAGGAACTCTTCGACTGCTTACATACTTCTACTGCTAATTGTGTTATATATATTGTCATAGCTATAATAATATGCAATACTTGCCATATTAATATAGGACTATACGAGTAAATAATGTATTTCACGTAGGCACTTTTGTGTAATTTTATGAAGCCAAATATTTATTAAAAGTTCACAAATTAATGTAGTTTGTAGAATTTAATAGTAGTTGTTGTATATTTCAATATATATGTATGTATTATTATCTCAATAAAAACATTTAACACACTGTTTTTTTTGTAATTACAATATAATATCCCTTTTACTAACTAATTATAAAACCAATACTTTTTATACTACACCTACTCGGAAAGTCAATTCAAACTAACCCATTAATTGGGGAGAAAGTTGCTCATTAATCCTCCTTCAAAATCTGGTTAATAATGTTGTATGCAAATCCATTATTACACACTTTACCCATGTAGTAATATTGTATGAAAATCCATTATTCCACAGTTATGTTTTTTTTAATTCCAAAACGATCCATGGATGCGTGTAAGTTAATACTTTTTTTTATTTGACACTGCCGACTTTACACAAGCTATATAGACGTTCTAAACGAATGTACCTACATCAAAAAAGTTTTTCGGAACAAAACTCGAAAATGCGATAACGTTATCGTTAAATGGTTTGAAGAAACATATGCATTGATTAATTATACTAAATATGATTTTATATTTCGGGTTGCACGCAAGAAATTTTGTAATGATCTGTCTCGTCACTGGCTGTAAAGACGCGGCGCGCCCAAATTAAAAAAAAAGGTTGGCGCGGTTTTCACTTTAAAAAAAAGAATATCGCGCGCCTTTCGTTTCATTGTAATAACTATGAATTTGCTTTTGTGTTTGAAATGTCTTCAACAAATGAGGAAAGTAGCGATGGTAGTATTATTGGAACGCCACCTGAAATATTAATTCATGCTCAACAAGCAATTAACAATCTTCTACCGGAAAAATCAAAAAATAAATACATGAAGCAGTATGAAGAATTTATGCAGTGGAGGTTCAATTTGAATTTACCACTGAGCTTTTCGGTGAAGGAAAACATCGTGAGGAAACCTGCACGCACCTGCGAAGTAATTCAAAGATGTGTGTGAAGTCCCCAATCCGCACTGGGCCCGCGTGGGGACTATAGCCCAAACCCTCTCGTGATGAGAGGAGGCCTGTGCCCAGCAGTGGGCCGTAAATAGGCTGTTGTAGTAGTAGTAGTAGTAGATGCAGTGGAAGACTGAAAAGCAAGCTTCTTCTTTGTCGGAAAATGTTCTTCTAGCCTATTTTAGTGAAAAGTCTTCAAAATATAAGCCTGTGGGCTATATATTCAATGCTGAGAAGTACATTGTTATCCAGAGATAATATTGATATAAAGAAATACTCAAAATTAGCAGCATTTCTGAAAAAGAAGTCTAGCGGGTTTCGCAGTAAGAAATGCAAAGTGCTAACGGCAGATGAAATCAATTCTTTTTTGCAAAACGCTCCAGATGATACTTATTTATCCTATATATAGGTATATCTAAATTTTTGTACGAGATTTTGTTGTTTTTTTTTCCTCGTAAGAGTAGTATAAAGTATTATATATCCCTCGAGGGTAAGTACTGATTACTCAACTCGTGTTGTTTAAGGCCCTCCGCTTCGCGTCGGGCCTCAAATGGCCACTCGTTGAGTAATCAATGCCTTACTCCTCTTGGTGAATAAATAACTATTACTGAACTCCAAATAAATTTAAAAGTAGGGTAACAATAGGTGGTCTTATTCTTAGTGCTAAAGAGTTCCATAAAACCTGAAACTTAACACGTGATTGATAGAAATAAATAATGGTAGTAATTCTATTTTTAATCATTAGATATTTTTAGATAGACTAGGAAAGAATCAAAGTATATAGCGAAATAACATACATCCATATTAATCCATCTTATTTTAATATTATAAACCGCTGGACCGATTGAGATGAAATTTGGCATGTAGATACTTGGGGTCCCGGGAAAGGACATAGGCTACTTTTATCCGGGAAAAACGCATAGCTCCCGCGGGAACGCGATAACCGATTTCCACGCGGGCGAAGTCGCGGGCAGAAGCTAGTCAGTTTCTTGTCTATATATATAAAACAGGAAACTGACTGACTGACTGACTGACTGAGAGTTGAAGTTTGGCATGCAGGTTCCTTAGGGAACGTAGGGGAGCACTAAGGAAGGATTTCCCGGAATTCCCGCGGGAACGGAAAAAACGGGATTTTTCATTTTAATATTTCTGCGCATACGAAGTTGCGGAGAAAAGCTAGTTTTATAGACAGCTCGCGTCATAGTTAAACGGACGTTAACTTTATTGGTGAAACCCAGTTTGACGATTGATTTATGGCGTGACTCAACGTTGTCAACGCTCAACTGATCTGTGCAACTGGGCCTGAACCAATAGCGTTTTTAACACGCTTTTATTAGGTCGGCATGTATGTAGAGATCTTCTACTATCTAAAGTCCCGCGCCTTCACATTTCAAAACGCTTCAATTTTTTTAGTATTATTTAAAAAGCACCACCAACACTCTCAACGCATAGTTGATGGCTGTCTCAGCACGCACACATGTGTTGAGAGTGTTGGTGGTGCTTTTTAAATACATTGAAGCGTTTTGAAACGTGAAGGCGCGGGACTTTAGATAGTAGAAGATCTCTAACTATGTAATGGAATCTTGCAAGTTAAATTTGACCCACTTTCCGATTTCCGATTGAGCTGAAATTTTGCACGAATATGTAAATCGGGTGACAATGCAATATTATGATGACGTGGAGCTGATCTGGTGATGGAGCTGGAAGGTGGCCATAGGAACTCCGTAATAAAACTACACAAACCCATCGAATTTGGGCTCGTTTGATTCGTTATGAAGGGTAGATGAAGGATTTACAAAAAAAAAAAGCAATAAAAGCGTGTTCCAAAAGTTAAATTTTTGAAAAAACTTATTGTTTTCAGGACGCCCAGGGCTGAGCGGAAACGGCACTGGTCGGCTTTTGCCAACGAATCTGAAGAGTACCTCTTCCAGGATCTATCTATACTAGACAATTAACGCCCACTCTCGCCAAGCCGCTAACCTCAGGTTAGGCTCTTAATTCAGGGTTAGTTGTATAAACTTAACTCGGCTAAGCCGAGGTTAGTGGCGTTGGTGCAAGTTGATTAAATTAACCCCTTGAACGACCCAATGTAAACGTGTGAACTGTACGCACAACCAAATAGTACTCTGTATGAGCTTAGTAACGAATGAGTGAGAAAGTCATAAGGCCTGAAAAGAAATCTGCAGATTTGTGTATTGTAATTGAAGAACGACCTTCGTGCTCTCGATTTTGAGCTCATTTCTTATTGTGTCGACAATGCTAGTCCTTCCAGGCATTGATACAATAATATTCTTCCAGGTATGACAGTCCGGTATTCTGTAGTAGTGTGGGTGTCACCCTAACGTCATTCGCACTGCTGTGTGTTGCAAGTGGTCTATTAAAATAATCCCCGACCCTCACGTATGCTGTGTGTTTCATTAAATTATTACGTTCATTTGTTTTTAACTTGTCCCATTTTGTGTGCTTAAACAAGTAAATGACAATTGTAATGCGCAAATAATTCATTTTCCATTATAACGGCAGATAATATTTCCTTCATTATTGTTTTATTGCAATAAAGTGGCAACTCGAGTTTAACGTAAGGGTGGCACGTCACCCGGATCGGCAGACCTTGTTTCTTAGACCATGCTTCCAGGGTAAGTATAGGACAGTTCTGTAGTAAAGAGTTCGATCTCAAGAGTTTTTTGTAAGACTGTTTTCTTTGGCGAACCTAGACTACTTTGGCCCAGTTGTATTTTTAAAAGTATTTTTGATATCAAGACTGAGAAGAAAGCGTTTAAAATATTGTATTTTTGTAAGTATTTATTCAATCGGGAATCTGTAAATATTTCCTGATTGCTTAGACCTTATATTTTGTCATGTACACATTTTATAATAACGAGATATAGCATATCATGTTGAACGACAAAATACTTTAATATAGATTTCATAGCTTTTCGTTCATGTAAAGGATGAACTATAAAATACGTACTAATACTTCTGTACTGCTTACAGTGTTAATTTAATAAAAAAAAACGGTGTCATTTGATCAGTTTGTTTTATTCTAACGCCTGCCTTTTAAAAATAGCAATGACGAACAATGCTGAGTTAGGTACCTCCTACCGCCGCAACTAACTTGTGCGTTTTTTATTCATATAGAAAAACAAAGACTCGAGTATATTTACCTCCCACCCACGTCCTACCAAACCTTAATCTAAATCTTTAATGTTTTTCCATCTCAAGCGACACATTTGGTCATCAATAATCATTAAAATGCTCGCTCTTAGATTGGTATCGAAAGCAAAAATGCCGAGGCTTTCGATCGGATGAAGTCTGAATTTATTTTATTCCCTTTAAGAATGTAGGATTTATTGTTTAATTAAGATACTTGACGAGTATTCTTAGAGGTTCGCGCCAGAAGCCCTTGGAAATTCCTTGCTTTATTATTTTGGATTACAAATAGGACCTAGGTGACCGGGCTTTGCTCAGGTGGAAATAGCTAAAACCAGATTTCTCAGATATGACACCTATCTAGATCGATTTGTCGCCCCCCTATAGTACAAATTTAGTCCAAATCGTTAGAACCGTTTCCGAGATAGCTTGGATAAAGAAATATACAAGAAAAGGAAGAAGATGTGTACCATATCTTAATGCAATGTGTTCGGAATGAGTCCTACAGGATACTGACTTAAAATACTCCACCAACATATTTTCACATCTGGGTGGCTGTACCAGTGCTCTGGCCTTCCCCCTTTCGGACGGAGCGAGAGCTCTGTTTAGGATAGCTATAGTAAATAGAAGATAAAACTATGTAAGGATAAAATGTCTGATGTTGATGTTGTATGTAATTGTTGGCTCAACGGAGCGGCATGTTGATTTTTATGACAAGCTCTTTATAAGATAATTGAAAGATCGTTTCCAATCTTTTTCCCATAGACGTAAATAATATAGACCCGGTCTATCGTACACGTAATATGTCCCCACTTCCACGGTGTCCAATCCAAAGTTCTGTCACCGAGCGCGCGTGACAATAAGCGTTTTTAAAAAAACTTTTATCGAAACTTTCTCAGTATCTAAAAACTCGTCTCGTTGTTGAAAAAATGTGACCCAGCTTTAGTGTCACGATATAAGTTTAACTTTAGATTGGACACCAATGAAGTGGGGAAACATGACATGTATCTACGTTAGGCCGGGTCCATACGAAGTATTATTTATGTCTATGCTTTTTCCAATCTTGAAGAGCTGTAGCTGAAACTTCATCGTATCGAAGTATTTTCACTTATTTTATTACGATAAGGCCTAATACAAATATACTGCCAGTTTCAAGACTACTAACACACACAATATTTTGTAATGCTCACTAAGCTGTCGTAAAAACTGATGTTAGGTGTAATTTCAATAGTACATTTCGATGCGAGTGCGAAAAGTTCGTAATTTTATCACGAGTCCCTAGTTACGTTGGCGCAAGCGAAACCGAGCGTTAACACTAGGGACGAGTGAAAATGACAATTTCGCACGTGTACCAAACGACATTTTTTAACACATTTGCGAAAAAAAGAGAATAAAGAAATAAACGAACAGGATGAAGCTCAAAATATACTTTTCACGTCTCATGCTCTTAAAATGTTACTTTAGTCTCTGCACATCGGGACTAAAGCTCTTTTTTAGTCTCTAGGGACTAAAGTAAATTTTTTTTAATTGACATTGGAAACCCGCCTAAACAGCCAACCACAGAGTTTGTGAAAGGAGGATTATTCCCATTTCCAGTGAACCTAGACAATTTCTAGGGCGTGAAAAAACGATTTAATTTCGTGAAACACGATTTAATGATTACGAATACCTATGAATCTTGTTTTATTTAAAGTGAATACATTTAATAATGCATGACCCAATTAGTTTTAAAATATTTTGAATCTGTTGGCTAAATATCATTCAAAACGTCACGTGATAAAAAAACAGGTCAAGTGCGAGTTGGACTCGCGCACCGAGGGTTCCGTACCTACAAACTTGATGATGCAAATTTAACAATACAAACTTATTATTTGCGGTTGCTGAAGTAGACACGGCTACTGCGCCAACCGCAAATGATAAGTTTGTATTAGTAAATTGGCTTTTCTTGCACCAAAATATATAATATTTACGGTTATCAGATTTATTCCTGTACGTGTGCTGTAAGACCTTGCTTCTGGCCAAATTTCATGATTCTAGGTCATCGGGAAGTAGCCGGTTATCTACTTTGTTATAATAAATATCGTAATTTTGTATGGAACTTCGTTTTTTTTTCCTCGCATTCGAAGTGAAAAGCAGAGTGTTTAACGCGTGACTAAACAACCATAATGACACTCGAACTATAGCCACCCTCGCTCTGCTCGGGTGGCTAAACATCTCGTGTCATAATGGCTTGTTTTAGTCCCTTGATAAACAATCTACTATTTCACGTCTCATGCTCTTAAAATGTTACTTTAGTCTCTGCACATCGGGACTAAAGCTCTTTTTTAGTCTCTAGGGACTAAAGTAAATTTTTTTTAATTGACATTGGAAACCCGCTTAAACAGCCAACCACAGAGTTTGTGAAAGGAGGATTATTCCCATTTCCAGTGAACCCAGACAATTTCTAGGGCGTGAAAAAACGATTTAATTTCGTGAAACACGATTTAATGATTACGAATACCTATGAATCTTGTTTTATTTAAAGTGAATACATTTAATAATGCATGACCCAATTAGTTTTAAAATATTTTGAATCTGTTGGCTAAATATCATTCAAAACGTCACGTGATAAAAAAACAGGTCAAGTGCGAGTTGGACTCGCGCACCGAGGGTTCCATACCTACAAACTTGATGATGCAAATTTAACAATACAAACTTATTATTTGCAGTTGCTGAAGTAGACACGGCTACTGCGCCAACCGCAAATGATAAGTTTGTATTAGTAAATTGGCTTTTCTTGCACCAAAATATATAATATTTACGGTTATCAGATTTATTCCTGTACGTGTGCTGTAAGACCTTGCTTCTGGCCAAATTTCATGATTCTAGGTCATCGGGAAGTAGCCGGTTATCTACTTTGTTATAATAAATATCGTAATTTTGTATGGAACTTCGTTTTTTTTTCCTCGCATTCGAAGTGAAAAGCAGAGTGTTTAACGCGTGACTAAACAACCATAATGACACTCGAACTATAGCCACCCTCGCTCTGCTCGGGTGGCTAAACATCTCGTGTCATAATGGCTTGTTTTAGTCCCTTGATAAACAATCTACTATTTTGAGCAACTGTATTAAAAAGTACATTTTAACACAAAAAAGCGAGTAAATAAGTATGTACTTTAAGTTATTAACATAAAACAAGCAGCTTGTGTGTTTCCAACACGGTCACGCGACAGAAAGCTTGTAAAAACCAACGTTATGTTATGTATGTTCCTTTGTTGTCAACTTTGCACGCTTGGCGTTGTACAGTGAACGCAAGTTAGGTACTTAATCTTTTTAGTGGACTAAAGGTTCTCAATTCTTCTGTAAGTACGTAGAAAAAAACTGCTGTTTCTTTCAGATAACAGTAAATTTGTACAATGCTAACTTGGCAGGGTCTCTACAATCTGAGATTATTTGCTAAGCGTTGCTAAGTTTCATGTTACGCGATTGCTCCGCCAATTGCGAACCGATTTCGATGGTTCTTGTTGTAATCGAAAGTAGCCCATGTGCTTCCCCGGGACTCCAAGTACATTCATAATACCAAATTTCATCTAAATCGATCCAGCGGTTTAAGCGTGAAGAGGTAACAGACAGGCAGACAGACAGAAGAGTTCTTTCGCATGTAGAACATTTCTCACTGTCTCATATAGTAGGTATAGATATTTGTTGTGGACTGTATAGGCTGTAAAACCGTGACCGGACGCGAGGCGCGTGCGCATAGGCAAGGGACATTTCCTGTTGAAGCCTTCGACCTATTACTTTCCCCCGTATTTATTAAAAAAAAACCATGGCAGCATATGGCAGTCAATATTTTTTTAAAGTCGATTACTTGTTTGCTTTTTTTGTTCAGACATAGAACAGCGGGCTAGTTGTGATTGGCTATTGATATGATGATCTTGATAAAGAATGGCTTTAATTCTGTACAACATTGAACCTTAAAGTTTTAATTTGTACAGTTCAAAAAAAATGTCAGAAGTACAAACCTCGTCCTTTCTGAAGTCAGTTAAAGAAAATAAAAACCGGCCAAGTGCGTGTCGGGCCACGCGCAAATTATAGGGTTCCGAAGTTGACGATGCCCACAGTACCTTTCTAAGACTTATTAGCATCTAGCTAGCCTGTGGTATGACGTGCCCGCCCGACGCCCCTGCCGCTCGAGAAAAATCATTGGTTTTTTAATCATTTCATAAGTCGACTAATGACTCGTAAATTTGTACAGCCTACTTAGCTGTGATAGTTTTCCTTTCAACTACGTTATATACGCCACAACCGTGATTTTTTTCAGCCATCCAAATACCACCATTTAGCTGGCAGGGGGGGGGGGGGGCACGTGACTCTAACAAAAAATAGCAGTTTAAAGCTTAATATTTGACAAACGCATCACTTAATCGAAAAATGGTTTTAACAAACCCACAATATTTTTTCAAGACCTATGCAACGATACGCCACAACATGGGGTACGCAAGAAAAAAAAATTACATCCCCGCTTTACCAGTAGGGGAGGTACCCTATAAAAAAATATATTTCAAAATTTTATTGTACCACTTTGTCACCGTAACTAATATGTATATTCATGCCAAATTACAGCTTTCTAGAACTAAGCATCTCCGAGCAATAGTGCGGACAGACGGACGGACATGGCGAAACTATAAGGGTTCCTAGTGGACTTCGGAACCCTAAAAAACAATAGCTGTTACCAGCGACTACGTCCGAGTTTTTATTTTTTTCCCATGGGAACACTGATGGGATAAAAAGTACCCTATACGTTGACCCGTGTTAAAACGTAGAGACGTTTTGATTTTTCAACAGACTTATTATTTAGTGTATGTATAGATTTGAGGAGAATACACATAACTTCTTTAGTGCGCACTTTTATATGTAACTAGCTTCTGCCCACTATTATATTTAAAAAAAAACGCGTCATAATCCGTTGCGTAGGTTTAAAGATTTAAGCATACATAGGGACAGACAGACAGCAGGAAGCGACTTTGTTTTATACTATGTAGTGATTACTGTCTTTATCGAAGCATAGTGACTTCTCGTACGTGACTTATCACACAAGGGTTGGATTTTCAGCCCTCAAAAAAAAATCATTGTTGGTGTGCCCCCTCGAACGTGTCGCGATAGTCAGAGATCATGTTTCTCAATTAATATTTCGATGTTATTCTCAACTTATTGGTCCCCAATGTGTGTTAACGTCCCCTAGGGCCATTCTTTATTGTGTGGGGTCTTTGGCATCTGAATGTTTATTGCTCTGGGACTGATGGTTACGTGTGAAAACCACTTGATGTCGCCACTTTAACGAACAAAGTACAAATGTCATTTGTACTACATGTAGGATACAAAAAAAAAAAAGGAATCTAGATAAGTATGTATGACATTAGGTGACCGCTCTCTTGGAATCGGTACAAGGGAAAGGGAAATTTCCTATTCGTACCGCCAAAGCGCCACGGGTTTCAACGTAACACTTTGATGGTAGGGACAGGGAATTTCCCATTCCCTATGTACCTAGAGCCCCTGAATTTCCCCTGAAAGGGCCAAAATAGGTATGTATGAAATAGGTAGGTAAATTGTCAGTTGATCAGGAGTGAGAAAACACTTTCATCTTCTAACTCACTTTAGAAAAACATTTTTGGGAGATAAAGTTGGCTTACTTAAGTGATCGCTCTTCTGAACCTAATTCAGGATCTGTCCCTGCGAAAACCCCTAGAGCTTACATCCCACATGTATCAAATAGTGTTAGTGCCTTAACCTTTTACCCAGGGCCAGTCGCTTACTATTGTAGAAACCGCAGAGTTCAAAACTCTTACTATAGGTACTACAAGAACTACGACAACTATTATCGTATCTCTTTCTTGCACATTGAGAACGATAAGGACAGCACCTCGCGCAGAGTATAGAGGCAAAAGATCTGCCTTTACAACCCGTGGAATATTTAAATTCCGCTATTCCATCTCAAGCCACCCTCGCAAACAACCCTAGAACAGAACAAACCATATACGCATGCGCGAAAAATGCTGTCAGACCGTCCAGTCAGCTGTCAAGGGGAGACAAGGCACGTCGTGGCAAACTACTAGTCTTAAAATGTAAATAATTTACAGTAAAACGTGATAAACGTAGATAATATTAGTAACTAAAAAGTGGTACGTGGCTGTGAGAAATTAGATTTTAAATTATAAAAATATCAGTAGTATCGGAATTAGCGTGTATAATACTAGACAGACTGTCGGCTAATATAGCCATGTATTTATAGATATTCTAGCTCTATTTCAAGATCTTTTTTTAGGCTAAGTGAGTTAGTTATTTATTGAGACCTTGGACTAATATAGGGGCGTCCTTGCGTGCATCATAATAAGCTTAGGATAACAATGATAAGATGTGATGTGATGTGATTCGTGATTGGTGGAACGAGCTCGTCTGATTCTAAGGTGAGATTTAGTTGATTAGCATTAAGAAATCACTACTACTACTACTACTAGAGCCTATTGCGTTGCGTCCCACTGCTGGGCAAAGATGAAGAAGCACCAAGAAATCATTATGGGCATTAAAAAATGTGAAATTCTATTAAACACAATAATAAGACGTTTGCGTTATATGTAGGTTACATATTTTGCAATATCTTTTTTGCCGGCGTCTCTACAGACTACAGTCATCCAATTAGATCAAAATTAGGTCTTCTCTTTTAGATCTTTTCTTTTTTAATCGAAGAAAAGTTATAAAGCAACAAGCTATCAACTAACAAGTACAGTCGAGATCAAAAATATGTATACACTTTAGGACCTTATTACAACGGAGTATAGAGTAGAGTACGGAGTAGAAGGTGCAGAAGTGTGTATACATATGTATATTTGCGCACTCTATTGTAGATTCATTTTATCTTCTGTGTAAATATGCCCTTATGTGGCCAATTTGCTGCATAAATGATTGAATTTGAATTTGAACTTACTTACCTTACCTAGAAGTTAAAATTTGTCTCGTTTTCTTCGGTACGTTATCGATTGTAAAATTCGCAAATATTCACAAGGCCCGGTTCCTATATCCACGAAACGCCTTGTTTTGCCTACGGACGGTTAAAATTTGACAGATTATCTATGGAACAAATGTCAAAAATCAACCGTCCGTAGGCAAAACGAGGCGTTTCGTGGATATAGGAACCGGGCCTAAATGTTATATGTACTGCCTACTTTTAATTCAACTACATTCCGGTAAAATGTTTTGCAAGAATATTGGTGTTTAAGCTTAAACTTTAGTTACGACATATGGACGGAAATGCATCGCAAACGCAATTTGTAAATTAATATAAAGGTGGCATATTAAGGACTTAAAGATCATAAACATTAAAAATATGCTTTTAATTACGTGGCGAGAGCGAGAGGGGATGGAATACAAACTATAGTCATTATAGCTTTTGACACTTTCCATCCCATTGCCGGTTAAGAAAGAGAAAATGTCCTCTTCGACTTCCTTGCGTTATCGGTGCTGCTAATTACACAAAATGCCATGTGTCCACCATAAATAATTGACTTTATTCATGTATAGTTTCTCTTAATTGGAATTTAACGCGAAGATTAAGTAATTTCCCGTGAGAACTTAGCCCAGAAACGTTTAGTGTGAAATAATTAACATCGAATCGAGTTCAAAGCAAATGTAACATTTATGAAACTAGTATTTTATTCAAGCCGAATCTCGGAAAGGTTTGCGTATAAAAACGGCATTGTGTGAGCTCTTTGTTTTTTGACGCGCCGCGGAGTTGTGTTGGCACGTTCCCGATGGAACAAAGGTTTGGATAAGGGTTCCTAGGAGAAAGGTTCCGCTGTATTCCGACAGGGAGATTAGAGATCACATTCCAGTGTCTTCGAAATCGGCAATGCGTTTGTACCGCCTGTGGTGCTGCAAATTTATATAAGCGACGGTGGCTACATCCCACATTAGGTAGGCCGTCTGCTTCTGCCGTCTAACTATTTATCAGTCTTACATTTCATTTAAGAACCGGGAGTGGTAACTATCCAGCCGAGCACTAAGTCCTACCATCTAGCTGTCATGCGACATGCCGCCCAGACCGCGAAAGAAGTATAGCAGGACACAATATGGCGCGGAATAAGCAATAATAGACTCTGTGTCAACGGCGTAAATGTTGACCTATGTTCCCAATAGTCTGCACCCCGTGTCCGTACTGCGGACTACATGGATTTGTTTCCACAGTAGTCCGCAGTGCGAACACTGTACGAGCATTGCTCTCGCACGAAAATTTCCTTGGATAAAATGCAAAGAATTTAGATCCAGTAACCGTATTTTACTAACTATCAGTCTCCATAACCTAATCTGCCAACAAACCTCCTGAAAACCTGAAAATCATCGTCATCAATGCGAAACAAATCCAGCCGTCGTGTTTACCGCGGGATCATTAGGTTCATTAGCTTTATCAACGGTTAGTCATCGAATCTGAGCTATGAGTCATGTCGGTCGATAGATATCGGCCTCGTAGATCAACGTTGCTGTACTTGATGATACCGTTATGTCTATCAAATCCGACTGTACGACTGTTTGTTTTACGTGTACCTAATGAGAATAGTTGGAATATCTGCCTTTGATCGAATGTTTAGACATGGATGAAACTTTCTTTAACATCACATCCATATTTAACAGCCTATTTAGGTGCGTCCCACTGCTGGGCACAGCTCTCCTCTCATCACGAGAGGGTTAGGGCGATGGTCTATATTAGTCTCCACGCAGGCCTAGTGCGAATTGGGGACTTCACACACATCCTTGAATTAGGTACTTCACAGAAGCGTTTTCCTTTACCGAAAAGCTCGTGGCAATATGAAATTGAATTTCGCTCATAAAGTTAATTCAGAGGTTTATGAGCCGGGCTCGAACACCAGACCTACTACTATTCTCCTTCCTTTCGACCTCTGAGTACCTTATTTACTGCTGAGCTTTTGGAAGTAAGAAGACATGAGGACACATGCAAGCATCTTACTTCGATTCGTCTCACCTCGCTCGCCGTAGAAAACCATTTAGAAGATTTTAGTAGCAGAACTAGCAGATGATGTTGGTAAAGGTTCGTCAGTTAATTTGAGTTTTTAATAAACCTACGGGATCCTCTCCAGCCTCATAAGGCTGTGCCTGGTCGCTCCGCAGGTAGTCGGGCCGGCATTGTGCCCTGAGGGATTGTAACCTATTATTTTTATAAGCGTGCGCCTCGGCGCCTGTGGTTCGTTTGGCGAATCTGTCTAAAATTAGGTGTTTGCCTCGATCTTGTTAGTCGCTAGTGGACAAAGTCATTGGGAGATGTTTTCTACCATCGTGTCTGTTCTCTTACCATAATTACGTACTTACATATCTGTAGGCGACGCAAATAAAGCACTGTGCAATTAATTTTAGAAAGAAATGTTTTGTTAATTTTAAATAAAGGCGGGAAAGATAAGCGAGAGCAGTATGCGTTCGAGCGCACGGGGGGAGGGGCGCGCGGGGACATTGAAGCTCGCTGGCAGCCGATTGGACGACCGCACGCAGTCGCTAAAAACAATAATACGCGCTGGATGCACGCTGCTCCAACTTACCAAATCCTTTTGTATAACAAGTAAATCTGCATATCATTTCATCCCATCATTTCAAGCCTATTTTCACCCTGTCATCTACAAAGTGGTCTTCGAACCGGATCTGTTTTAAATAATCAGGACGCCTAGTATGAATACACGGAAAAGTAAAAAAAGGCTTACAGAAGTTAAGTCCGAAAATGAAGGGCAAGAGTCAAAGCTGGAAGCTGTGCCGTTTGATTTGCCGCAGGACAAGGACGAACACCGGCCTGGATATTCAGCAGAACAAGTGAACAAAACCATAACAATGGCGGATTGCGCGAGTGATAACCCCAAAATGTGTGAAAAAAACGATAGTTTCGTGCAACAATCTGCTTGCCAGAAGGGCAATTCTAGGTCTGGAAAGTCATGTCGTGCATCAAAAGCATCGAAGAATTCTTCGTCAGCAATGTCAGCTAGAAAAAAGAAGTTAGAAATGGAAGCGGCGCAGGCGAAAGCGCGTATACAAATGGAATTAATAGATAAAAAGTTAGCGGCTGACCTAGCGGAGTTGGAAGAAGAAGAATACAGTTCACATTCGGAAGGAAGTGAAATACACACACACAAGGAAGTAGAACAGTGGTTAGAACGCAGTCAACATGAACTGGAACAGCAGCCCGTGCCGCGTATTGGTACCGTTTCGGCCGGGCCGCCGCCGCCGCAGGGCGCCGCCCGCGCCGGCGCCGACGATACAGTTCACATGCTGGCGACTGCACTGAAGGACCTGGCCGCTGTCTCTGCTACTCATGGACCTAACGCCGGCATGCTGAGCCGCTTATGCACACCTCGTGATTTGCCCTCCTTCTCAGGAGACCCGATGGAGTGGCTCCAATTCAAGCAGGCGTACGTAGAGTCAACGGAAGTGTGTAATTTCAATGCTAAAGAAAACCTGTGGAGACTACGAAAATGCCTTCACGGGCCAGCCAAGGACGCAGTGGCAGCTCTACTCATTGGAGCCACCGCACCAGATACTGTGATGTCTACACTAGAGCTTCAGTTTGGAAATCCTGATATTATTATTTCTAAAATAATACAAAGTGTCAGCAAGCTACCACAAATGTCTCAAGAATATCACAAAGAAATAGTTCCGTTCTCAATAAAAGTCAAGAATTATGTTGCCGCAGTCACTTCGATTGGCCAGAATGAGTACCTAAGGGGGATGAATTTTATTTCATTAATATTGTCCAAATTACCAACTGTACTATTATCAAAATGGGTAGACTACAGTTATCCGCTCATCAAAGAAGACACAAAACCAAGACTTGCTATTTTATCTGATTTTTTGGATGAAGAAGCCATCAAGACGTCTAGGACTGCTGTGAACCTAACTAGTGCCTATAGTGATAGTGCCGCGAAACGTAAACAAAGTGACTTTAATTATTACCGTTCACAAACAATGTTAGTGCAGAATGAACACAGTGAAGAAAAGTGTAAATACTGTCGTGCTTCGAAACATAATTTAACAGACTGTAAAAAGTTCAGGAGATCGCTACGTAAAGACAGATGGCAGTACATTAAACGTCAAGGGTTATGCTACAAATGTTTAGTGTCGCGTCACAATAAAGAAACCTGTCCCGCGCCTGCCTGTGATAAAGACAATTGTGGCCAACCGCATCACCGTATGTTACATTATAACACGAACTTTAATTCCAATCAGCCTACGAGTGTAAACATCACGGAAATAACAGACAGTGAAGTGACTCCGTCGTCGTCGTGTACCGAGACCATAGCGAACGTCAACTCGAACTGCAAAATATTGTTACAAACTGTGCCAATCAATATTCACGGACCTAGCGGTAAAATAAGTGTTATAGCGTTGCTAGATGGCGGCTCGACTGTGTCGTTAATGAGCGCGGGCCTCGCCGCGCGCGCAGGGCTGCGGGGCGCCCCACAAACAATGCGCGTGAGAGGCGCTTGGGACGATACGTCACTGACATGCGAGACACAAGTCGTGGACATCAAGGTGTCAAACAAGGACGGGGAGATGTTTACGTTACGAGCGCGCACCGTAAATGAACTGAACTTACCTGTGCAAAACTCCTCCACAGTCAATCTGGAGAATTATGAACTAACTAGGGTTGACAAAAATGATCTGTTGTGTGACGGACGGAATAAAAAACCTGAAATGTTAATAGGCCAAGATCACTATCATTTACTTATGCCCTTACAAATAATTAAAGGCAAACCAAACGAACCTTACCTCACGAAGACTGCACTCGGCTGGTGCATCCATGGCTGCGTAAGCGTGGAGGGTAATGGCCGCCAGCAACATTCAACCCTGATGGTGGCCGAAGATCTGGAAAATAAAAATTCTGATGCAGAGCTTATACTACGAGAGATACATGAAGAAGTTCGTCGCTCCTTCACTATTGAATCCATGGGGGTCACGTGCAATCCTCGCCAGAACTCTGAAGATCTGCGGGCTCAGGAGCATCTGAATAAAACGGCTGTATTAATTGAAGGAAGATGGCATGTCGGATTACCCTGGAAAGACATAAATTGTAAACTGACAGACTCGTACTACAACGCACTATCTCGGCTAAGGGGTGTCGAAAAGAAAATGAAAAAAGATGAAGGTTACGCTGCAAGGTACACTGGAAGAATAGATCATCTATTCGAAAATGATTACGCAAGAGAAGTCGTCGACCTTAAAACGAACTCACCTAAAATTTGGTTTCTCCCTCATATGGGCGTCGACAACCCTAACAAGAAAAAACTCAGACTTGTGTTTGATTGTGCAGCGAAAAGTAACGGCTTATGTCTGAATGACTATTTATACACAGGGCCTGACCTATTGGTATCTCTATATGGAATAATGTTGCGTTTTCGCGAGAAAAGAATCGCTGTTACTGGTGACATACGTGACATGTTCTTGAGAATCAAAATATTACCAGAAGATCAAGACGCACTTCGATTTTTATGGAGGAACAACCCTACGGACTCCGCTGCTACTCATGAACCCATAAAAACTTATGCGATGACTTCACTGGTCTTTGGAGCGAACTGTTCTCCATTCATCGCTCAATACATCAAAAACAAGAACGCCGAGCGCTACGAGTCATCCATGCCGGTCGCCGCGCAGGCGATTTGTAAACAACACTACATGGATGATTACATTGATTGTTTTGATGACGAAGAAACAGCAATACAGGTGGTCAATCAAATAATTAATATACACAAAGAAGGTGGTTTTGACATAAGAAATTGGACTAGCAACAATGAGAAATTAATAAATAGTTTGCCAAAAGAAACCTTAGGGTTAACTGCAATAAGGTTCAAAATTGATCAGCAAGACGACGGCGAACGAACACTCGGGCTTGTGTGGTATCCAAAAGAAGACATGTTGGGATTTGACGTGTCGTTCAAAAGAATTCCCGAGGCTATAATTAGCGGAGAGAAGAGACCCACTAAAAGAGAAATGTTGCGTGTCGTAATGTCGATTTTTGACGTGTACGGGGTTCTGTCTCCCATTACTATAAGAGGGAAAATAATGATGCAACATGTATGGAGGGACGGAATCAGCTGGGACGACGCAATTTCGAGCGATATACACAAGAAATGGAGTGACTGGCTGGAGCTACTCGCCAATTTACAAAAGTTACGCTTACCACGACACTATAAAGCGTGCGCCCGTGCGAGCGAGACGGAAGATAACGCACCGAGCGCACCGAATAGCGGTGGCCGGGCGGCACGCGGCGGCAACATAAGCGCACCGTGTTACACAGACTTACAACTACACGTTATGTGCGACGCGTCCTCGCAGGCGTTATGCGCCGTTGCATATTGGCGCTGGACTGAAAACGGGCGATGGCAGGTCGCATTTGTTTCAAGTAAATGCCGTGTAACTCCTGTAAAACCTATAAGTATGCCTAGAGCAGAATTGCAGGCTGCGCTAATGGCCGCGAGACTGTCGAATACTGTCACAAAGGAGCACAAACTGCGGGCGGAGAAAATATATTTTTGGTGCGATTCAACAACCGTGCTACATTGGATACACAATGACGCTCGCACTTACAAAGCGTTCGTGGCGCACCGGCTCGGAGAAATTGACGAGTTAACGCAAAGTAATCAATGGAGGTACATACCTACTAAACTTAACGTCGCCGACGTCGCCACCAGAGATACCTGCGAACTGTCAGTGTTTGAAAATGAATGGTTATACGGGCCGTCGTTCTTGTATAACGACGAGAGTACTTGGCCTTCCAATATACAGCTACCGAAGCCCAGCGAGGTGGACCTAGAATGTGTGATGACCCTTCACGTCGCTCCTGAAAACTTACCAGCTGTTCCAGACCCTGAAAGGTTCTCTTCGTGGTTAAGGTTACTAAAGGCAACCTGTACAATGCTGTCGTTCATAAACAAATGCAAGAAACTTACCGGCGAAGTGGATCGCGACGTGATGGCTAGGGCTGAAACTTTGCTATTAAAATACTCGCAGGCGCAGACGTTCCCTGATGACCTAAAAAACCTGAAAAATAAAAAAGATATAGATCGTAACAGTAAATTACTTACCTTGTCACCCATGTTGGATGAAGATGGAGTCCTTCGCCTTCAAGGTCGTATTGACGCTGCAGCCGATGTACTACCTGAAACAAAACGACCAGTAATTCTCGACGGGCGCAACCACGTCGCGAGGTTGATCGTGAGATATTATCATGTGAGGGCCGCGCATGGAAACCAGGAAACGGTGGTAAATGACCTGAAACAGAAGTACTGGATTATTCGCATCAGACCTACTGTGAAAACCGTGGCTAGTAGATGTATGTTCTGCAGAATAAAAAAGGCACAACCGCAACCACCCAGAATGGGTGACCTACCTGCTGCTCGGTTGGCTCACCACCAGCGACCGTTTTCCTTCTGCGGGATAGATCTGTTTGGGCCCATAGAAGTGACAGTTTTGAGAAGAAAAGAAAAGAGATACGGAGTGCTGTTCACATGCCTTACTATAAGAGCCGTGCACATTGAAATCGTGACCAAACTTACCACAGATGCTTTGATAATGGCTCTGCGACGAATGGCTGCGCGCCGAGGCTGGCCGCAGCAAATATACTCCGACAATGGTACAAACCTGAGGGGCGCTGACAGCGAGCTAAAGAAGTCCATCAGCGAGTTGGATCAAGACCTGCTGAAGAAGGAAGCCGTGAACTACGGCACGACCTGGGTGTTCATTCCAGCCGTAAGTCCGCATTGGGGCGGGGCCTGGGAGAGGTTAATACGCACGGTTAAGTCTTCTTTGAGGGTCGTATTACGGGAGCAAGCACCTAAAGACGAGATATTGAGCACTTTTATGGCGGAGGTAGAACACATGGTAAATAGCCGCCCGCTTACACATGTCTCCGTGGAACCAACTAGCAAGGAGTCACTGACTCCTAATCACTTCTTGCTGGGAAGCTCATCAAACCTACCTGTACTGGGCTCATTTGACCACTCAGATATGTTACTGCGAAAGCAATGGCGTACATCTCAGAGGCTTGCTGATCTTTTCTGGCAACGTTGGGTGAGAGAAGTCTTACCAGAGATGCTCCCAAGACAAAAATGGCGGCAAGACTCGCGACCTCTGCAAGTTGGAGATATAGTCCTGGTCGTGGACCCACAATCCCCTCGAAATGTCTGGCCAAGGGGCTTGATAGAGCAAGTAATGCCCGGGAAAGATGGCCGCGTCAGAATGGTTTTGGTGAAAACTAAATCTGGAGCTCTTCGTCGATCCGCGGCACGCGTCGCGCGAATTCCTATAGGAGATGAGTGAGTGCTGAAGCAGCACTGAGGGGGAGAATGTAGGCGACGCAAATAAAGCACTGTGCAATTAATTTTAGAAAGAAATGTTTTGTTAATTTTAAATAAAGGCGGGAAAGATAAGCGAGAGCAGTATGCGTTCGAGCGCACGGGGGGAGGGGCGCGCGGGGACATTGAAGCTCGCTGGCAGCCGATTGGACGACCGCACGCAGTCGCTAAAAACAATAATACGCGCTGGATGCACGCTGCTCCAACTTACCAAATCCTTTTGTATAACAAGTAAATCTGCATATCATTTCATCCCATCATTTCAAGCCTATTTTCACCCTGTCATCTACAATATCCTTTTCTCGAGACTGGTAAAACCTCTGCACGCATCAGGGAAGTGAGGGAAGTAATTCAAGGATGTGTGTAAAGTCTCCAATCCGCATGGGGTTTACCCGTGTTTTGATATGCAAAGCCTTTCGTCAATATTACATTTTCCTATTGAAATAAATGACAATAATCGCTAGTTGTATTGCGTCTTTCTTACGTAAGCCCGAAGCCCCAGATTGCCGCAAATCCTGCGAATGCCGATAATTAGGGGGGTTCGCCTAATCCCCTCAATTTGGGGGATTCTGACCAACCAAGCGTTGAAGTTTAACGAATATAATGGCGATCTTTAAATGGTTTCGTAGGGATTTCTAAGAAATTTGCGTTGATTGAAATCGCATAAAGATCACAACATTAACATATTTTATTTCAGTTCAATTTATGTCGTATTTTAGACGCGAATTTATCTAATAGATTTGTTGGCGTAGATTCTTGAAATAATATATTAGTTACTATATTCTATCTGTTATGTCTCTATCTGCATATGTTACCTCTTGACGCTTAAACCGCTGGACGGAATTAGATGAAATTTGATATGGAGATAGTTCGAGTCCCGGGGAAGGACAAATTCTACTTAAGTATCCCGCACAAACGTATAGTTCCCGCAGGAACGCGCGGCGCGAAATTCAATTTGAATTTACCATGAGCTTTTCGGTGAAGGAAAACATCGTGAGGAAACCTGCACGCGTCTGCGAAGTAATTCAAAGGTGTGTGTGAAGTCCCCAATCCGCCCTGGGCCCGCGTGGGGACGATAGCCCAAACCCTCTCATGATGAGGGGAGGTGTAACAAATAAATTGAATTGAATACTTGTTTATTAAGTGCTCCCTAGTTGACCGCTGCATTTATTTCGTGTTTTCGGGATTCGTACTCTGAATTTTCTGAACTGCAACAATCCGGTCGTCAAATTCACTTAAGTATGTTGTCTATTTGCAGTATTTGCAGGTAATTTTAACATAGGAAGCTCCAGTCGCCAAAGCTTCCATGAAAGCTCAATTTCATATTCACAATCGTAGAAATATCGCGTGACCGCCCCGCCCCTGTCTGGCGGCCCTCACCCCCTCCGCAGAACATGTTACAGCAAGTGCGTTTGCTATTACCTAGCTGCGCCCGCGGCTTCGCCTACAAAGAAGAAACAGAAAAAGTAGCAATCCTCTTTATTAAATTCTTAGTATCACGACGACCTTGTGTCTTTAGAAAATATTAATGTAGTCATATAATGTAAAATGTAAAAATATTCTACACAATTAATTATTGTAATGAATTAATAAATGAAATGACCTAATCAAAGCGTTGTAAGCACAGTTTTAAGCTATGAAAAATAAGGTCACGAAGCCACTAGTTTGTCATGTTATTGGTTAGGCAAACGAGCACACAGGCCATCTGATGGTAAGCCGTTACGATGGCCCATGGACATAAGAAATTATGATATTTCGAATGAGTTGCCAACCCTAAGGCCTTAGATGGAATGCCTATAGGCACGCAATTTCACCGGCTGCCTTATTTATACGGAAGACGGTTTTTGCTTTATGGACGGACCTTACAACCAATTTAGTATTTTCTCGGCTGAAATGATGATGAGTTTTTACGGGAAATGGTGCACTAGTCACCAATAAATGTTATTAAGTGCTAGCTGTCTTGCGCTACGTCACACGGCGGATACGACCTATATCCTTTCTTTTTGAAAAAAGGCCTGCTCGAGTTTGTTGCGGCGCTTCTTCTCAAGCAATGGGTCTAGGAAGCGCTAGTAAATTCTTTTCTGACGTGTAAAAGTGCCCCTATGTGGCCAATTTGCTGAATAAATGATTGAATTTTGAATTTTTTGAATTTTGAATCGGTACAAAGCATGATTTCGAACACAATTCGAATGAAGTGTCAATGTTTGCGTGCGAGGACGTCTGTACACTTATTGTAAATGTGTGTGTACCATTACGCGGGCCAATGATTCACTCTCCATCTCCGGATGAAATAAATAACGATAAGGCGAGTTGGGCGCGAGTTGCGCGCCGGCTAGATTCAGGCGGGTGGTTCCGTGGCCATTCTGTATGTTTACTAAAGATTCTGAGACAGCGTCAAGTTTAATCGGTGAGTTTTAGAACTGTACAAACAACACAAACTACAAAGTCGACTTTTATAATCATCGATTGCACTAAGCGTTATCAAACTACTGCCGTAAATTCAATAGTACTGAATATTCTGTAGATACGTTGCCTGCGGGCAGACTGCAGGCGCTGACGCTGGGCGCCACACGCGACCGAAGGCTGTAACAAAAGCACGCTAATAACACTAGTAGCTCAATGGACTAAAGGTCTTCTTCAATATTATATTTTTTTACTATAGTTTCTGCTCTTAGTTTAAAAACTGTTATGATAATTCTAGGAAAACCTGTTATTGGCCTATGTTATCTTAAATTTTAATTTATCACTTGTAATTTTGTTTAGAAATATGGCTGTTGGATTTCTGTGAAATAAAATAAATAAATGGTTACCCGCGACTTGGTCCGTGTAGAATTTCATAGCTTCACTTCCGGCATTTTAAAACTTAAAATTAATTAGATCACTTTCTTCTCAAGGCACGATTTCAGGAGTGCTAATTTACTCTGCCTGGAAATCTTGAAAGAGAGAGAAAGAAAGAGGGTTTACTCCCAAAGCTGGCAACGTCGCAAATAGCTGTCAAATATTTCATTGTTTTCATTAATTTATGAATATTACTGAATGAAAATATGAATTGTCGCTCTATGGTTGAATAAAACCTTAAGTATGGATTGCAACAATTATCCTGGGAACATGAAATGTTTAGGTTTACGGAAGTACTATCTTTTGAAAACTTTCCATCACATTTTCCATGCGTTTAATGTAATCTTATCATTTGAATGCTTAACCAACAAATATAAAACGAGACGCGTCATTCAACCATAGAATGATAACTTCTTCTTTAATTCAGTAATATTGAGAAATTAATGAAAACAGCGGAACATTTGACAGCTATATGCGACGTTGCCAACTTTCAGGATAAACCCTCTTAATATCCAAGTGGTCCAACGTTTCTATACATATAAAAAGAAACCTCGGCTAGTACTCGTAAGCATTTAACGGTGATGACTTCGTCAACTGTGCACTAGGTCCACATTTGACGTTTAAATGAAGTGAAACATGAAAAATTCCTGAATATTTTTTGTAGCTATTAGAATATTGTAATGTTGTTCAAAAACACCAAAACCTTTCAAACAAAACAAGAGCCCTAAAGAACAATAACAATGTTCCGATAAGTGCGCACTCCGATGCCCCTAAACATCTTGGCAACAATAATTCCCATTCAATAACTGTATCCGGCCTCCTTTGTCCCGTCGAGTCCTTTCTGTCGTTCATTCACTCACTTCCGTCCGCTCCCGGCCATAGGGATGTGCCGTCTATCGATATCTCAAATTTCGATATTTTCAACACAATAGGTATAATCTTTATTGTGATAGGGTATAATGATCTGATCGATTCGAATCGAAATTAATGTCACTTGTCACTGTGTGAGTGTCATTATTATTAAGGAGGCTCTGAATATCTGCAACTTGTCAGGATTGTCTAAAAATCGGTTGTTATTGATTCAACCTGTCTGTAACTAAGTAATTTGTGACGCGTAAATAGATATTCACTCATTGAATCCATTCGTGTTAGCTTACGTGAGTCGATCGTTAGTGCTTAGTAGGTAGTTTATAGCGCGGTCACAATCTCACAATACAATACTATAGGTACCTACTTCATACCTGGTTATGTTTCAGATCAGAATAGGTTGTTTTTTCGTACAACAAGATACCTAAGTACATTTTTATTTTTAAATCATAGTCTCGCTCACCGAAATTGAAAAATCAGATGTTTTTTAAGTAAATATCAAAGACTCGGAGGTCGCGGGAATCTGTTGAATGCGAGTGGCAGAGGACCGTTCTGAGTGGCAAACCTTGGGGGCGATTGATGTCCAGCTGATGATGATAAAACACAAAAATTACTACTTTTTTATCAGAAAGGACCTTATAGGCTCACAAATCTCACAAATCACAATACTCTTAATTACTCACTCTTACCCTGAGACAAACTTCCTTGCATTATCTGTGCTGTCGATAGCCTGATCAATGCCCAGCCCTGATGGCCGACTCTTCGATAAGCGTCCGTAATGTCAATCCACTTAAAATAACAAATTATCAGGTGCTATAAAAAAGGAGAAGTTAAAAGCTTGCTATTAACACCCGGTGTAGCTTGTTTTTAAAATCAAGGGTTTCCATAATTCCCGCTATAATTGAAATTGCAATAATGAGCTTGACCAAAGCGTTTGCAAAAGCTTTGGTCCATAAGTAGATACATTACCTGTGTTTAACGCATAACGTTATGTTATTAATCGACTCAGCAATGTATGTATCTATCTACCTGAAATGTCAGAAGGTACATACATACATAATACGACAATAGGGTATCATTTTTTGAAATGTGGTTTCAAATGATCCTTATGTCGGATTGAATCACAAGATTTTTTATTTTGATTTTCTGAATGGGATAAGTACCTTAAAAAGTACTTTTGAATTTTCATTTTCAGTTTTCGTGCTAAAAAGCTAGCAGCCACGTTAGCTCGGTCTATGACGTCATTAGGATAGTAAATAGTCATTAAATTAGTATTAGTATTATTATTAGTTCGTAAGTCAAAACTTAAAACGGTTACTTGTAACGCTTTATTTACAGTAGAAGTGACGTCACAGTAGCTTACAATATGGTGCCTACCGTTTTGAGACAGATTAAAAAACATCATTTTATAAATGTAATTAGAAAAATATTTCTGCATTTTTATGATGAAAAGTCGATGTTTTGTGTAGCATTTTTATATAATCTATCATAAATCAGTACTTCCCGATTTTTACTTCAATGGTGTATAATGCCCTATTGTAAATTTGTCACATTGCCTGTTCGAAGGAGCAAGGCCGGAGTTTGACCCGCCTGTCATAAACATGAATCGCGGAACCAGTAATTTACATGTCATTGTCAATATCAATTACCTTATCATAGTAATCGGTATGATCGAAATTGAGGTGATTAAAAAAAAACAACTGCCCTTTTGTGACATGACGTAGATTGTACCACTGGTGAGTAAAGTTGGTATGGATATACTTGAATGCCTAACTGATAAGTAAGGTTTAACAAATATAAAATTAAGTAATTACATTAATATTACGTACTAAAGTCTGGCTAACGAAAGATGAACCTATCAAACTCATTTACGCGGCAACACTATACGTCAAATACTTACATACATTATGACCATTAATGTTGCTGCGTAATAGGTATTATATACCATTCAAGGAAAAATCGGGAAGTACTGATTTATGATAGATTATATAAAAATGCTACCCAAAACATCGACTTTTTTAATCATAAAAATGCATACTATGCACTAAATTTATAAAATGTTGTTTTTTAAACTGTCCCAAAACGGTAGGCGCCATATTGTTAGCTACTGTGACGTCACTTCTACTGTAAACAAAGCGTTACAAGTAACCGTTTTAAGTTTTGACTTCACTTGGTTGGTTACTATGTTGGTACTTATATTTAATATCCTAGTGACGTCACAGACCAAGCAAACATGGCGGCTAGCTTTTTAGCGCGAAAACTGAAAATGAAAATTAAAAAATACTTTTTTACATGTCGTGTACATATGTTAATTGGACTGTAATCTAGACTATATACCTATGTTATATTCTTTTTTTCTGTAAATGATTACTGTCTGTAATATGTACCTTTTAAAATAAATAAATAAATAAATTAAGGTATTTATTCCATTCAGAAAATCGAAATAAAAAAATATTGTGATAAGGATCATTTTAAACCACATTTCAGAAAATGGTGCAATACCCTATTGAGTTTGATAGGTTTAACTTTCGCTTCTGACTTTGCTCGCGACTTATTTTTGTGTAGAATCTAAGGTCTATTTAGTACAAGTGGACAGATAAGTATAGATAAGCAAAAGTATAATAGTCAAACTGCACGTCTGTTAGTCGATTTCCCTTTATGCTTATTCACACATGACTTTCCATAACCTCAGACCTGTCGTTATTAAACAGGATAGATATTATGAAAATATCGATAGATCCTATCTGTTTTATCGACGTTTCCCCGCCCTAGCGGGTTAACTGCATGAACTGCATCTACCGTCCCCGCTGCAGCCCTCATGTCGACTGCATTAGGGCTCGGACATGTTATTGAATGATCGCTTTTAAAGTACAGTAAATAAGTCGAGTGTTTTGTTTATGTCGGTTACAATCTTACAATGACTGTAGATACAGAGCTACTTATGTGCCTTGCTGTTGTGTTTTGTTACGCTAAACTGAAAAAGTATATTTATTTAAACTTATTTCGACAGAAACTAAAATACTTACAATAAAAATAACACTAAAAACTAGAACTAAAAATAACTCATAAATGAAAAATTTGGCACAGATCAGTGTCGCTCGGCAAGGTATCCAAAAGGCTGGCAACATTGCCGCGCTGGATGGCAATGCTTAATCGCTGAGCGAAGTAGTGGCCAGCCCTTTGCTTGGTCAAATTGAAAAAGTAAATTAAAAAAAAAACAAATTGGTCGCGTTTTATCTTGGTTCAGGTTTGATAATGGGATCCATGAGGAACTCCTCAAAATTTTATTGCATGTTTGAGTTATATAACGTCCTGATCATGTCCTGATATATGTAAGAGAACTTACCTTAGTGCCTTAGCCGAAAAAAAACTGTATATAAAAGAAAAGTGGTCTTTTCAAAAAATAAATTTTTGGGACACGCTTTTATTGTCGACTGTACTTTTCTTTGTAAATCCTTCATCTATCCTTCAAGATAATCAAACGAGCCCAAATTTGATGGGTTTATGTAGTTTTATTACGGAGTTCCTATGGCCACCTTCCAGCTCCATCATCAGATCAGCTCCACGTCATTATAATATTCCATTGTAACGCGATTTACATATTCGTGCAAAATTTCAGCTCAATCGGAAATCGGAAAGTGGGTCAAATTTAACTTGCAAGATTCCATTACATAGTTATATATGTCGACCGACCTAATAAAAGCGTGTTAAAGACTGCGAAGTCGCTGCGGTGCCAAATGAACCGACCTGAAGCAATGAAAATCTAGTAAATAGTAAAGTCGAAATCAATATCTTCTTTGATTGGAGTTTGGCGGGTTTTGGAATTTTATTGATTTTTTTTTTCGTTTTGACGGGCAACGCGTTTTGGCATTGGTGATGTCCACGGTGACCATAATGAGATGGCCTAGATGAGCCCGTTCGCTTGTTTGTAAAGTAAAGGAGTGGTAGTGAATCCTGGTCACTCCACCTGGACGCGTAGGTTCTACAGTCGCGACGAGCATGCATGTGTGACCGCGCGCACGTTCCTGCGATTAGCGGCCGCCGATAGCACCTTTACGACTTATTATTGTGCCGTTATCAGCGATTGTGGATTTAATTACGAAGCGATAGCGAAGGAATGTGGAGTTTCCCGGTAAATAGGAAAGTATTGCGTTGCGAAGGGACGTTTGATAGATTTAGGCGCGACGCGATCCAGGCTGCGATGGCGTTGCGAGGAATGACGGGTGTAACATTAGTAGTACAGTCAAGGGCATTAATATATATACACCTTTGGACCTTAACACAACGGAACAGGGTGCAAAAGTGTACACATATTATTGCCCTTGACTGTACATACATATATGTATATTTTATACATGTAATGCAAATGTAAATTTTGCAATTATGTGGATTTTAAAAAAAAAGGCCTTGTGCTTGACTTTGTTGCGGCGCTTCTTCTCAAGCAATGGGTCTAGGAAGCGCTGGTAAATTCTTTTTCTGACGTGTAAAAGTGCCCCTATGTGGCCAATTAGCTGAATAAATGATGAATTTGAATTTGATTTGAATTTGATTTGATATGAATTTGATTTGAATTTGATTTGAATTTGATTTGAATTTGATTTGAATTTGATTTGAATTTGATTTGAATTTGAATTGAATTTGAATTTTGTATGTCTCCGTCAACCCCTCTTCAGCCTGCGTTTCTGGCAACACGTGTCGCAAGACATTTGTTCCCAAGTGTAACTCTGGCTTTAAGAGAGTCTAACCCGAGGTTAGTGGCTTGTAGCAAGTGGCCCTTAGGTGAACATAAGTTTTAGAAGAAGATTCCTGACATGGCCGGCATAGGTGCCTTTTTAAAAATAAAAGCCGTGGTAGCCTAGTGGTTCGACCTACCGCCTCTCATGCAGAGGGTCGAGGCTCTAAGTTTACTCATGTGCGAAATTCAATTTGAATTTACCACTGAGCTTTTCGGCGAAGGAAAACATCGTGAGGAAACCTGCACACATCTGCGAAGTAATGTGTGTGAAGTCCCCAATCTGATGCACTGGGCCCGCGTGGGGTCTATTGCCCAAAACCCTCTCGTGATGAGAGGAGGCCTGTGCCCAGCAGTGGGACGCAAATAGGCTGTAGTAGTAGTAGGTGCCTTTTCATGAGTTCTTCGCAAACATGTTCAAGCCAAGTATCCATATCCATATTAATATTATAAATGCGAAAGTAACTCTGTCTGTCTGTCTGTTACCTCTTCACGCTTCAACCGCTGGACCGATCGAGATGAAATTTGGCATGGAGATAGTTGGGGTCCCGGGAAAGGACATAGGCTACTTTTTATCCCGGAAAAGCGCATAGTTCCCGCGGGAGCGCGATAACCGACTTCCACGCGGGCGAAGTCGCGTGCAGAAGCTAGTTATAATATATGTAAACCAAGAATTTATATGTTCAATGCTTGCGTTTCGCAGCTTATTTGAATATCATTAGTATGCGTTGTTTTATCTGACCAGTTACAATTAATGCAACCGTATCTATCAGCGGCAAATGGACTTAAGCAATGATTGTTGAAATATGCGGTGGATTGAGATTTAATTATTGCAAAGGTCTCTGCAGCATTCCATTTATTTATTTAATTATTTATTTATTTATTTACCAGCTTTTGCCCGCGACTTCGTCCGCGTGGATTTCGGTTATCGCGTTCCCGCGGGGACTATGCGTTTTTCCGGGATAAAAAGTAGCCTATGTCCTTACTCGGGTCCCCAACTATCTCCACGCCAAATTTCATCTCAATCGGTCCAGCGGTGAAGTGGTAACAGACAGACAGAGAGACAGACAGACAGACAGAGTTACATTCGCATTTATAATATTAACATGGATAATATGGATTAATCTTAATCGCTGAGCTTTGAGCTTAATACCATTATTATTATTAATTGTAAATGCTTAGAATAAGTTTAGTCTAAAGTAATTTCAAACACAATTATAAATTTGTTTAATTAATGAAATAAATGAAATGAACCATTGCTATCTGGACTTTCAGGCCTTGTACACATACTATAGACACACATAACAGCCTATTTACGTCCCACTGCTGGGCACAGGCCTCCTCTCATCACTAGAGGGTTTTCCGTAGGTCATGCAGTGTTTCTTTAATTACTTTTTCAATGAAAACGCATCTACTAGTGTTTTGCTAGTGGTAGGACCTGGTCCTAGGTCCGTCCGGGGAGGTACCACCGTCTTTCCCCGCCAGGGCTTGAAACCGGTTTTTGCCCCCATAAAAATAAACCGGTTTTCTTATCGTTCTTGCGTTTACTATTTCATGTTTAATAAGGCTATAAAATAATACGAAGTAATAACCTAAATAGACTATGGAGTTCCACATAAAGAGTATAAAATAATTTTAAATATTTGGCTATTTCGGGGTTTTTTTAATTAACCGATTACAAGCCCTGTTCCCCGCTAACCTGCCGCCAAATAGCAGTGATGCTTGCAGTAGGCGGGTTAAGGCAGACGGTGAAATTTCTGGCACAGAGGCATTCCATCTTAGGCCTCAGGGTAGGCAACGCATTCGAGATCTTGTGGTTTCTTAATGGGGGATCAAAGGATTTCGGTGTCCATGGACCGCAGTGACCACTTACCATCAGGTGGGCTGTGGGCTTGTTTGGACGTTTGCCTATACCATCGATATAAAAAAAATACTATCTCAGCGATAATCGTTTAACACGTGGTTAGTACTGTTATTTATTATGTTATCCAACAATGTGCTCATGTTGTACATAGTGAAGGAACGTCGTATTTCCGATGTGCTTGCGTCTATTTCCAACACCAAGTTCATTAACGTCTTGACTGGGACTAGTGATGTGCGATTTAATTATCGATAGTGTCAATGGTGCGAATCAGTTCGTAGTGTGGTTGATCATATTCATAATACACACTTATTACTTACTAGCTTCTGCTCGCGACTTCGCCCGCGTGGAATTCGGTTATCGCGCTCCCGCGGGAACTATGCATTTTTTCGGGTTGAAAAGTAGCCTATGTCCTTTCCCGGGACCCGAACTATCTCCATGCCAAATTTCATCTCAACGGTTGAAGCGTGAAGAGGTAACAGACAGACAGACAGACAGAGTAACTTTCGCATTTATAATATTAATATGGATTCATGCGTATTACATGTATATACCGGTTGTACATACCTACATCTAGATTCTGAGCACTATTAGTTTTAATAGAAAAATATTGTAACATCTTGTAAAACCTGGTTTGACACTAAATGATATGAGTATGAGTATGAGTATGTTATATTCGATGAGCGACAATATCAACTATTGGTAGGGTTGCCATAAACTGATTACGGGACATATACATGGTGGGTCAGAAAATATGGCATTAATTAACCCACAGTATCAGCTATCGATTCTAAGTATATTGTATAGGTCTTTATTTTTTTTGAGTTGGTAAAAAAAAATTTGTATAGGATTCAGGCGTCGCGTCGCTCACACAACCAATCCCATATACAATATTTTTTTTACCAACTCAAAAAAAATTAAAGACCTATACAATATACTTAGAATCGATAGCCGATACGGTGGGTTAAATCTTTGCCATATTTTCTGACCCACCGTGTATATTAGCGTCAAATAATTAAACCAACCAAGAGGGAGCAGTTGGACTCGCTTATATAAAGGGTTCGTTACATACCGAAATGATTCCAAAAACTATCCCATATCTTAAAAACTAAGTACGCTACCGATTTAGTATAAAACAATTTTTGTCTGAGGTTTTTGTGTAATTCTACATTTCCAAATTAATATACTTACAAATTTTTCACTCCATTGTTCAAAAGTTAGAGGTGAACACACTTTTTACCACTTTACAAGCAAAATGTGTCAATAATTATTGGCATTTAAAATTTAAAAAAACTTATTTTAATATTCTGTATCTGTTAAAAAAATAGCCAACAGCTTAGAACCTTCAGTACGTGTATAGTTTATGGATAAACGGGACAAAAATGGGACACTTAATAATACTGGACCACTACTACTACTACTACAGCCTATTTGCGTCCCACTGCTGGGCACAGGCCTCCTCTCATCACGAGAGGGTTTGGGCTATAGTCCCCACGCGGGCCCAGTGCGGATTGGGGACTTCACACACATCTTTCAATTACTTCGCAGATGCGTGCAGGTTTCCTCACGAATATTGGACGCGGTACTGAAATACGATGACAGTCCCGTATGGCGGCAACCCTAACTATTGGCATTTAAGTATCGGAAATTAAAAATGTGGTCTATACTTACGCAAGGCTCGTCCTTAGCATTCTCCTGAGTTATGTATAGCACGTCACCGTTAATAAGGCCAGCGGATTAAGCAATAATAGGCTTTGCGTCAACGGCGTAAGAGCTTCGCTGCGCGCCTTGTTAGTTGAGTCGTGTTGTACCCACGCGGCGCTTGCGCACGCGACACGCCCAGCAGTGAGGACAGTGCCATTCTTTACTAGTGCTACAATATGTCAACGTTCAAAAAAACATTTTACTAGGTCATAAGCCGTGGTGGCCTATTGGTTCGACCTACCGCCTCTCATGCCGAGGGTCGGGGGTTCGATTCCAGCTCGCACCTCTAAGTTTACTTATGTGCGAAATTCAATTTGAATTTACCACTGAGCTTTTCGATGAAGGAAAACATCGTGAGGAAACCTGCACGCATCTGCGAAGTATTCAAGGATGTGTGTGAAGTCCCCAATCCGCACTGGGCCAGCGTGGGGACTATAGCCCAAAACCTCTCGTGATGAGAGGCCTGTGCCCAGCAGTGGGACGCAAATAGGCTGTAGTAGTAGGTCATTTACAATTACAGCGCGGCGCGTCTTGGGGGAGGCCTACGTCTAGCACATTGATCTATTATAAGTAAGGATTCACAATCAGCCGAAGAAAAATGGCCCGTCAAAACGAGTGCCCGAACAACGCGGTCCCGGTACATCAGTAAATTTGACACTTGAGTCTTATAGTGTTAGGTTTACTTTTGTATATAATATTTATCTTGATACATATTATAAAGAGGCGTTTTACCTATTAGCATATTGGAACGTATTTTCTAATGTCAGTTTGCTCCATATATTTTGACATATTTTGTTAGGCACTGTTCGTCCATATGTTATTATAAGTCAATGGTCTAGCAGTGGACTTCTTTCGGGTGCAATGATGATGATGACTACTACAGCTACCACCACAATAGCCTATTCAGGATGTGTGTGTAGTCCCCAATCCACACTTGGCCCGCGTGGGAACTATAGCTCAAACCCTCTCGTGATGAGAGGAGACCTGTGCCCAGCCGTGGGACGTAAATAGGCTGTTGTAGTAATACTAAATATAATTACGCGTCATACAGTGTTGTAAGGAACCGGAAGTGAGTAGGAACGAATAGCTCGTGTCAGTGCTCGACTGTTCCGTGTAATGTCAATGTCTGACTGACATACGACGTATATGTCATATGCAATAACTGGGCGTTGACAACGTTGACATGCTGCCATGAGTATAATTTGCCATAGGCCCCAATGATTGACATGAAAAATCATATTATATTTGTCGTATAGTCACAGCGATGGCGCCACTATCGCGCCTTGCCAGGCCTTGGATTGCCTTTTCGATTAGTCATTTCTTCCATGTCCTTGAGAATCTGTATGGTACCTTGAATATCATTGGTAAGGAAACGTCAAGCGAATAGCTTGGGCGTAGCCGGCACTGGGTTGGTAATTGGAAAAGCTATGTTGCTTGGCGAGTGCACTGGGCCCCGTAGATTGATTGGCCAGTAGCTGGAATCTAAATCAGATACGCGCTTGACCGTTTAGAACAAGACCTGTCATTCTGACTTTTGACAGTTGATTTTTGGAGCGAATTGCCGGGATAGCCGGAAAAGAAACCCAGATGCTGGAAACGTCGCGTTTCTGGTTTTCCTTTGATATTTCCAAGATGTACAACGGCTGTGAGAGTTACTGTGTTATTCCGAGTCCCCGTCGACATATTTTTTTAAAGGTTTATTTTCCACCGTATAGTGTAGCTGTAGTTCATGTTCGTGCTGAGTACATGTTTATATTGGCAAAATTGTCTTCTATTGATATATATTAAACTAGCTTCTGTTCCGCGACCCCTTCACCCGCGTGGAATTCGGTTATCGTTTTCCCGCGAGAACTATCCGTTTTTCCGGGATAAAAAGTAGCATATGTCCTTTCTCGGGACTCCAGCTAATTTCATTAAATTCGGTCCAGTATTTTTCACGTGATGCGCGGTGAAATAAACAGACAAACAGATCTTAAACAGACAAACAATCTAAAAACTGTTGGAACGTGTTCTGTTATCGATTCTAAGTATCCCCAGCCAACTTTTTTTCGAATATCTTCTATGTCTCTTTAATTTTATTATATGTATATGTATAGATAGAAGATAGATAGATAGATAGATGAGATATTGACTGATAAAGTCAAATCAACATTTTATTGAACGTCAAAACGAAATATTATTTTTCCATCAGTTTCTTAGAATAAAGGCACCATGGTCATGGCTTCAGCGTTTTGGTAGGTTGGAAAGAGTAGATACGCGAGCGTCACTTTAACACTTTCTATAGAAAACTAGCCCTATCAGCCGTCACTTCAGTTCTGTGCACCCATTGCCATTTATGTTTAGCAATTCTTCAGGCTATGTTGGTAACCCTATTTCTAGTGCGGCTTCTATCTTCAGCTGTGGCGAACCTCGAGAGAGTCCTATGTCCAGCAGTGGACGTCAATTCTAATTAAGTCGAAGCATTGATCTATTATAAGTAAGGATGCACAATCAGCCGGAGAAAAGTGGCCCCGTCGGCTCGGGCACCCGTTTGGCCTTCGTTATAAAGAGGCGTTATTAGCATATTGGAACGTATTTTCTAATGACAGTTTGCTGCATATATCAAGGGCGGATCCAGCTTTTGACTCAAGGGGGGGTCACGTCATACAACTCCCCCCACCTTTTTTGCGTCAGGGGTTAAAAATAAATGATAGCAGTAGACCTAGTCCTGCCGAGGGGGGGGGGGGGTCATGACCCCCATGCCCCCCCCCCTGGATCCGGGCTTGCCATATATTTTGACATATTCTGTTCGTCACTGTTCGTCCATATGTTATTACTTATTATTATAGGTCAATGAGTCGAAGGATGGCCCACAAAGAGAGTGCTTCAATCAAACAGTGTTTCGAGAACTTTGTTTTAAAACGGCGTGGGAAGCACAAATATAAGTAATGATTCGACTCGACTGTAAACAATTAGATAATGTTTCGAGAAATATTATGATACGATAAGATAGACTAAGTACTTACTTATAATAAATCTTCCCATTGTAACTTTCGTAGGTCTTTTCAACCGACGAAAAAAAAGGAGGAGGTTCTCAATTCGACGCGTATATATATTTTTTTTATGTATGACCACGCATGTCTCCGTCAATTGTGAACCGATTTCGATGATTCTTTTTTTAATTGAAAGGTGTACCTCCGACTTGAACCCTTTTAATAATTTGGTTTAGTTCTGATGATGGGATCCATGACAAAACGAGGGAACTCCTCGAAATTTGTTAGCATGTGTATGATTTTGGCATCAATTTCAAAGACTACAGTGAGACTTACGTCCCATCGTACACATGTTTGGAAACTATAGCCGAAAAAAAATTTAAATAAAAAAATAGAACCGACTTCAAACTCCGACAGCCTGTGAAGTCGGTGTCAAGTGAACCGCCCCAAAGCTATGACTATCTTATAGTGAACTTCACAGGCTGTCGGAGTTTGAAGTCGGTTCTATTTTTTTATTTAAAATTTTTAATAGTGATCCAATAGGTATTTTTCTGAAAATGCAAATTGTAAAACTTGTGTGCAAATTACTACATATTTGAACTACAACTTTCAACTAGCTAGCCTACGCATATTAATTAATACTTATAGAGTAGTAAAACTTTATCCCAGTTAAAGTCAAAAAGATGTCGTAACATTTGATTGGCATAATCTGTAGCCTAAATCCTCTGAAGCTGTGCCCAGCTGTGGGACGTGCTAATCTGAGCCCAAGTTATTTGTCACTATTACCGGCTTCACTCACACCTACGTATGAAACGACAGCATTGTGCAGTATAACTTGTAATGATATGGATTGATCGGATGATCCACATTTTTTTAAGGTTCCGTGTGTAACTCAAATTGTCGAATAGATACGTGTTACATTTTTCAATATTGTACAGTCTACACACTAATTAATATTAACTTTGTACTTAACAATATATTTGCATGTATCATATGTACGAAGCGCAAATAAAGATCTCATTCATTCATTCTCATTGTGTACTTGACACAGCATATTGTATTGTTATGTTAGTCGTTTTTGAGAAAAATAAACAAGCAGCTCCACACAAATCCGTCCATTACTGACATTACTAAAGCAGCCATAACAAAACAGTTCCTCCTCCTTCAATGGAAAAACCTTATTTAGGAAGATTTATAAAATTAGGTATCTTTTTATTTTATAGTTTACTAGCTTCTGCCCGCGACTTCGCCCGCATGGAATTCGGTTATCGCGTTCGCGCGGGAACTATGCGTTTTTCCTGGATAAAAAGTAGTCTATGTCCTTTCCCGGGACCCCAACTATCTCCATGCTAAATTTCATCTCAATCGGTCCAGCGGTTGATGCGTGAAGAGGTAACAGACAGACAGACAGACAGAGTTACTTTCGCATTTATAATATTAATATGGATGTACCTACTTTAATATGGTATGGATGCTTTCCTATCTTTTGTAGCACCCTTACCAGAAAGCTCGACTCGCTCTTGCCGCTCTTCAATGAACAGTCGATATCTCTAACGCTTCGAACTGCGCGCGCGCCGATCGATCATGCGCGCGCTGCGAGGGCTGTCAACGATTCAATTAATTTGATTTCATATCAATAGATTGTTTAAATTAATTAGAGAAATGATCACAAGGTCATGCGCTGAGAGCGAGGTATGATGTCGCAACAATCACACTTATTCAAGTTAAATTGCTACTGGCTGCCATTTTGGGTTATTTCAATAACCCTCCCACTCAGACTTAAGATTGATTCCAAAAATAAAAACTATTACTAGATCTCGTTCAAACCAATTTTCGGTGGAAGTTTGTATGGTAATGTACATCATATATTTTTTTCAGTTTTATCATTCTCTTATTTTAGAAGTTACAGGGGGGGGGGGGACACATTTTACAAGTGTCTCTCGCGCAAACTATTCACTTTAGAAAAAGAAATGATATTAGAAACCTCAATATCATTTTTGAAGACCTATCCATAGATAGCTCATACGTATGGGTTAAATGAAAAAAAAAACTACAGGTTTTTTTTCAATTTTTGTGTGAATATCTTAATGCGGTTCACAAAATACATCTACTTACCAAGTTTCAACAGTATAGTTCTTATAGTTTCGGAAAAAGTGGCTGTGACATACGGACGGACAGACAAACAGACAGGCAGACAGACATGACGAATCCATAAGGGTTCCGTTTTAGCCATTAGTCTACGGAACCCTAAAAAGGACCTTTCCTTTTTTCAATATGTTAAAAAGAGAGGAGTGAGGTTTCCCGATTTAAGTATGACGGCAATTTATTAAATTTAGTTCAGATTTAATCCAGAGTAGGTTTTGACGACACTGCACATTTTGTCCTAATCTGTCAATAAATATTACAGTGGCAAAATTAAGAAACTTGAATACTTTCTAGTTTTAAACATAAAATTGTAAAAAAAAATCCTTAAAAACATAAATAAGAAACGTAACTAATGTCATGGAATTTTGTACGGTCGACATCAAAGAGATGTTTACAATTTTTCACCCTATTTCGTAGTTTAAGGTCCAAAAGTGTAAATATCTCTTTGGACGTCGGATGTACACAAATTCCGCCGCACCCTGGAGATCCATAAGTCCCCCCAGGTCAATGCCCTTGTTACTTACCATCGACGCCGGCGCAGCCCTATCTTGACATGTTTGCTATGCACAGCGCCTTGCCTTCACCACGAGAACAAACGACGACAGTTTTTCTAAGAGATTGTATAATACTGTACATTGCACACGATGAAAGGTCGTTGCTGTGAGTCGAGCGTCTCGAGCGCGCAATGTATGACAAAACGTTTCCTCACGCGTACATGTGACTCATGTGTGTTGAGCTTTATTAGCTCAGGATGCTGTAAGGGTGGGGGCTCATTTGGTTTTCCACATTTACAAACTTTCTAGAATTTCAATCTTCTTAACTGCGACAGCCAGCTGTTCTAAGGTGCCTAATAGCATGTATTTTCGAAAGATTTTCAATATGTCCTGTACGTACGGGTTTCGTTCGGGTCACTTCCTCCCGTGATAAGAAAAGCCTAAATGAATCAGATTGCATTGCTGAGAACAAGACAGCCAAACAAATAAGAAATAACGCGAAAAAAAATAACCCGACTGTATACAAACTTTTGATATACCCAATGTCACTGTCACAATCAAGACGAATCTAACGACACACCTCACAAGCTAAAAGCTACAGAGCGTACCAATAGTACATTACAGACCTAGGGTGGTGAATTCGTAAATGTCCCATATCGCAGGTTTCTGTGGGCCGAACCGAAGGTGAGGGCCATAAATATGCGATCTGGGGCTTTACAAATTACCGCTCGTGGTTTGTCAAAAGTTTTACGTCTTGCCTTGGCCAAGAAGTGAGATTTTCTCTCCGCGTAGCGGGCAGAAAATCCCACTTTACGGCCAAGGGTGATGTAAAGATATATACATAGGTACACACGAAAACATAACCCTCGTTCTGGTGCAGTCGAGTAAAAAGAGCACCACGGTTTACTTTCACATTTAACTAGGACCAAGCACTTACTGTAGTAAGATTTCACATCCATTTTCATTTTCGTACGCTGTGGATAAGCGGTAGCGAGCTAGAAATGTGACTAAACCCTTAAACTGCAAGGCCCAAACAACATGGGGGAATTAGTGTATAATGAACACAAACTTATCTACGCTTTTATTGCCGTATGTTAGTTTGTCTACACGCGTTAACATTAACACTGTTCTCTGAATGTGGGTGTTCTGTAATTAATTAGTTTATGTAGATTTTTAGTATGGAAGATCGTGTTATTTTTTTCAAATTATTGGTAAAACTACCAATTTTTTTGAGTTTCCTTACACCGAAGGCCAAAACTGTCATCACGAGAGTTTTGGACTTTGGGCTATCTCCAAGCGAGATGAGTGCAGATTGGGCACTTCACACCCACCTACTTGCAAATTGCTTGCCAGATGCGTGCAGGTTTCTTCTTAAAATGTGCAAGAAATTTCAAATATGGAAATATTTAAATGTTTTTGTGACTTAATGTCTTACTTTTTTATTTAAGGGTACTCTTAGTTAGTACTGTTGCTGTATGCGGTACACTGTAAGTAGGTACCTATTACCATCTATTACCTACCATATCTTAAGTCGAAAGTCTTCGACCAGTGTGTGTTGCCAGTGATGACTATGGTTCCGAGACGTGGGCGCTTACGATGGGCCTCATAAGAAGGCTCAAAGTCACTCAGAGGGCAATGGAGAGGGCTATGCTCGGGGTTTCTCTGCGTGATAGAATCAGAAATGAGGATATCCGCAGTAGAACTAGGGTCACCGACATAGCCCGAAGAATTGCGAACCTTAAGTGGCAGTGGGCGGGGCACATTGCTCGCAGGACTGATGGCCGATGGGGCCAGAAAGTTCTGGAGTGGCGTCCGCGAACCAGTAGACGCGTTGTCAGTAGGCCTCCAACAAGATGGAGTGACGACCTTGTTAAGGTCGCGGGAACGCGGTGGATGCGAGTGGCACAGGACCGGTCTGAGTCACGCCTGTTTGTTTACTTTACTTTTTACGCCATACTTAAATCTTTTACAAGTTTACTCTTCACTTCCTTTCTTCACGATCGTTAAGTTAACTATGACATCCGATGATTTTTTCATTTTAAACCTTAACCTCATCGCATCGAAATTCACTTTTGAACGAACTAATTACCTAACTGTCATTGCCAATGTAATACATATCGTTTGTCTTAGAAATTAAGATTGATATTCACGTGGTACAGTACATTGCATTGCCCTCTGATCTATTTTTGATCGCCACATGTTTTGATAGGTTTCGTCGTTATTTTTTTATTGCTGTTTTTTCTTAGTTTTTTACTAAATTAGGCAACGAAAGACCGGATGGTCCAGTTGACGGCATAAATACGCGTACGATCTGTGCCTGCGGAGCCATCTGCGAGGAAAATAATAAAAAAAATAGCTTCTGCCCGCGACTTCGTCCGATGGAATTCAGAAAGAGCATTCCAGCGTGAACTATGCGTTTTTCCGGGATCAAAAGTAGCCTATATGTTGAACAGTGTTATAAACGATTACCAAATAAACCAAAGGTTGCAATCCGTCCAGTAGTTTTCGAGTTAAATCCGGATATACATACATACAGTCATTTTTTAAAGTTGTAAAGTTTTAACAATAATGCAAACAACATGTGCATAAAAATTTATAATAAATTACCATCATATTTAAAATCATCTGTCCAAATTTTCAAAACTAAATTATATAAGATACTTAGTGAAATTTGTTTTTATACATTGGATGAATTCTTTAAACATAAATTTAATCCCTCTATTATGAAAATATTTATTAACATTATTTCAAATTTGACATTGTTATTTTATTAGGTTTATTTTGTGACATTACTATAATAAGTACTATTTTTCTACTGGACTGGTTCTTAATTTAATCCATTTGTACGTGTAGTTTATAACATTTTGAATTATTAGCATAGGTATAAACATTTATATTCTGTTCTAGAAATCTATTTTCACATGCCAGTACCGGCGGAACATATTATGGCACATGCATGTATCTTGTAAGACCTTTATATATTACCATATGTTCTTGTGAAATAAACTTTCATTTCATTTAAACCAAATACGTAGTACATGAGCGTCAATACAACAAACAACCTAAAAGGAATATCATCAAGTAAAAACTGCTTAGCGACAACCCTAACGAACCTGCGTTTCTGCGTACACGCATTAGATTGTCCGCAGAAGCCGCGTCTTCCTTTTTCAAACAAACCGTCGTATAGTTGGTACGGCACAAATAACATGGCGTGCGGCGTAGCGCTTACACCGTAGAAACAGGGTCTATTATTGCTTAATTCGAATGACATATCAATTATGTCTTGCTGTAGCCTGTGATATGTCATGCGATGTGTTTGGTGTGGTCCGGGGGTGCGGAAGGGAGGATGGGGGGGGGGGGGGGTTATTAGGATGCGCAGTTTGCGCAGGCGCCAGATGTGGTCAGGGTTGTTGTTTTCTGGTTTTACATATGTTTAGTTTATTAAATACTGCCAGTAGCGTGCGAAAAAAAGCCTGTGTTATACTTCCAATATGATCAGTATAGTTTATTGTGCTTGAATAGGGCGGGCTCGTCCGGGGAAGTGTTCCACACTTTCACAGAACATCGGCTTGAAGTAATAGTTCGCTATTGCGTTTTGTACGGTGAGTAAGAGGATCCTCTTCCCTATCCTTCATTACTAATACAGCCTATTTGCGTCCCATTGCTGGGCACAGCCCTCCCCTCATCACGAGAGTGTTTGGCATAGACGTAAATAATATAGACCCGGTCTAACGTACACGTAATATGTCCCCACTTCCACGGTGTCCAACCCAAAGTTCTGTCACAGAGCGTGCGTGACAATAAGCGTTTTAAAAAAACTGTTTTCGAAACTGTTTCTCAGTATCTAAAAACTCGTCTCGTTGTTGAAAAAATGTGACCCAGCTTTAGTGTCACGATATAAGTTTAACTTTGGATTGGACACCAATGGAGTGGGGAAACATGACATGTATTTACGTTAGGCCGGGTCCATACGAAGTATTATTTATGTAAATGGTGTTTGGGCTATTGTCCCCACGTGGGCCCAGTGCGGATTGGGGACTTCACACACATCTTTGAATTACTTCGCAGATGCGTGCAGGTTTCCTCACGATGTTATCCTTCACCGAAAAGCTCATGGTAAATTCAAATTGAATTTCGCACATAAGTAAACTTAGAGGTGCGAGCTCGAATCGAACTCCCGACCCTCTGCGTGAGAGGCGGTAGGTCGAGCCACTAGGCCACCACGGCTTTATATCTATATTATATTCTTTCCTTCATTATTATTTCAAATATCCTATGTAAAAAATGGGTGGGGCTGTGTCGGTGCACCCGGCCATTGGTTTTAACGTGAAACGTCATCAGTTTCCGCAACCCCGTCCGCCATTAGACCAGTAGGTCTAGTGTATTTTTTACACCAAAAATGCAAAACGATGTCACGAAGTTATTCGAGTAAACTATTCACGATCAGTTTTGTTTTAACACGCGAGTGTAAGCTTCAACTTCGGGCTCGGTTTGTTTTTACCTCTTCTCACATGAGTGTAAATCTTTACTTGCGCTAAACGCATCGAACGCGTTTTAGTTTATTCATCATTTTTGTATGAGAACACATACAGCACCCCTAGCGGCAAAACATGGAGTCAATTCAGCGAGTGACATTTACTTTACGAAAACGGATGTGAATTCGTTTACACGTTTTCTGACTAACTGCGAGTGTAAGCTCGTATTTGACAGTTTGAAAAGTAAATTAAACGAAACGCAAGAAGTAAAGTTACTCACCCGACTTTATCACGTGAGACCGTGAGAACTTAGGTTTTCGAACCTGTCGAATCCAAATTTACTTCAAAATTTTAGATTTATTAAGTGAAATAAATGATATATGTATGTCGTCTATGTCTTAATATGCTTGTATTGTGTTCTTGAGATAATTTTTACTAAGTATGTTATTTATTTAAGCTTCTTCGCATACGTATAAGTGTGTCTTTCTTTTTTAATGTTGAGATACTCCACGTTTGTGACGAATATACCTATAACTATGTACTTCGATTTGGTTTAACAAAAAACTAAATTACATAAATTACTCCGGGTTGCCTAGAAATTTTTGAAAATGTAGGTAACTTGGCAACACTTATGGCCATTTTGACAATTTTGACAGAAAAAACCTGAAGAAACGCAAACGCGATCGAGACGTTATAACTCACTGCCTTCCGTCACATATTTGACATTGTCATGATTGACGTTTACCAAGCCTCCTCAAATTTGATATTAATGATAATTTAAATGTTTATTATTGAATAATTGCCGGCCTGAGGCCAATATTTTGATAATGGCGAAGTGTCCAAGACAGAAACCATCAATTTTATAGTGTATAGCGGATGTCGCAAAGTGATGGTGACAATACATGAACGTGTGCGAGAACGGTGTTGACAAATGCACTCAAAGGTTAAAAACGAACGTTTTACGAATAGTTTACTCGAAGTGTTTGGAGTTGAGAAGATGGACGTTGACGTTTGTTTCACCTCAGCCTCGCCAAGTTTACTTGATTTATCTTTCATATCGTACATTAATTGTTTCCTCCATACAATGCTCGGCCCGTAGGCCATACTTGAGAGTGGCAAAATTGCCTTGCATATACTTAGAAAGAAGCCATTATATAAGAGAACAGAAGAGAAGAATTATATTTTAAGATCCATACTTTGAATTGAGCCAAAGTTCTTGTAACGTAGAAAGAATTGGCGCAGCTCGTGTTACTTTTATCAAATACAAAGGAGAATGCGTGCATAGTAACAAGAAACAGTAAGTATTAGACATAATAATAGTATTTATTTTTATTTGACATATGCAATACCCACTGATGGGCACAAGCCTCCTCTCATCACCAGAGGGTTTGGGCCCTACACAGGCGCAGTTTGGATTGGGGACTCACACATGTACCTACATTCTTGAATTACTTCGCAAATGCGTGCATGTTTCTTTACGAGTCACTATGTTTTCGTTCACCGAAAAGCCAAGTAGTAGGTAATTTTGCACAATAGTAACTCAGAGATGCGAGCCGGATTCGAACGCCCGCCGATCCTCTGCATGAAGAGTTCTATAGGTGATGGTATGGGTGAAATGGTTCCGAATGGAGGACCGATCACCCGACTGATCCAGGCAGTCGTCCCCTTTCATAAATAGGTGATGGTGGCCTAGTAGTTGGGCACCATCACGGCTTCAATTAAATACCTAATATACACTTACATTGTCTTTCAGTGTTCCTTCTGGCTCTGCCCCAGCAAGTCAAGTGGAACTGTGGCAACTTTAAGACCAGACCCCGTGGCTGAGCCAACTGCTGATTCCTACCAGAATTTCATCAAGTTTTAAGTAGTTTAAACACTAATAAATCATGCTATATTCCATTGAGTTTATTATTGGTGTTATTTATTGTAAGTATGTATATTTCTTTAGCAAATGTCAGCAACTAGCAACTGATCGATCAAAGCACAACCGAAGCTACTAACCGCAGAAAGCTGAAATTTGGCATATAGGTTCTTTGGGGAATTGGGGGGTGTTACTAAGCATAATTCCCGCGGGAACGCTCCGAATTCCACGTGAATGAAGTCACCGTCGGAATAAGCTAGATTGATATAATGCTTTTAGGTATTCGCATCAGTCAAGAATGTTGGCCGCTCTATTTAGCTATAAGTACCTACTAAGCCACAATTTTGCATTTATAGTATTTCCCTTTACATGATTTATTTAACGTTAATCTACCACATATGTAGCGGAGGTGGTGATGATGAGAACAAACTACTTTCTTTCAAGTTGATTTATTTCATAATAATTTGGAACGCTTAAATGGGTCGGGCTCACAAGAATGTGCCGTCACACACTGGAAATTCTTGTGAGCATCACCCAATATGTACTTATGTCTACCGAAACGATAATCCATGACACGGCCTATCTCTCGTCCGTGCCGTGCCTTGTGGACGATGCCGATGGTGCTGGCACAATCCTCCACGCCTGGAAAGACTATTCCTATATCGACTACGTCGCGATGTACGCCTCTCTCCTCTTCATCGTTCAGCAAAAAGGCTGGTTTCAAGCGACCGATTGATTCGCACGTCGCTTTGCCTTCTCTATTAATCAGGTTCCCACGCTTTGCTCCTCCTCTCAACCACTATAAATGGGCCATCATAAGGCGGCGTTAGAGTAGGGCGGAGTATGACGCTTCTTACGCTTCTTGTGAACATTTCTGTAATTGGCCTTTCCCTTCTTGGACCGAGACAACATTAGCAATACTTAAGTATCTTCCCTTAAACATCTCTGTAAAACTATCGTAGGAACAGTTCCTCATTAAAAAACATTCCTGCGGTAGCCTAATCGGTATTCCATATACTTTCCTCGCAGCGCTATATCCGGTTTCTTCCTGTAAACTATGCTTGTAAACAACTCCTAAGTCCCAACTACAATATGGTAGGAAACTCTTCAACCGAGTTCTCTCTTTCGCTTCTTGCCCAAATACTAGCTATACAGATAGCCATGTAGGCAATACCAGCAATTTTGTAAGGCACTGAAAAGCCCTGCATGCCGCGTGTCTTCTAAATTTTATCTCCATGTTTAGTATCTTCAAAAATGTTCAAACTATTAGCCTGACAGTGACCTTGACAGATCGAATTGCGTATACTACTGCGTTTCTGTCATACTAAAAGTCACTCGAAAACGTGAACGTTTTCGTTTACTCACTTACTCGCTCGTCACTCCTTCGTTTTAATCAAAATACACTCGCTAAACCTTGTTACAAAACGTACCGTTAGGGGCGCTGTTCAAGTTTTCATACAATCTTGATGTAAACGCAAACGCGGTCGAGAAGTATTTTCCAGGTCCGAAAAATACACTTGAGGTACTGTACCTCAAGTACCTAACCGCGATTGATTGATTGAAGATACTAAACATGGAGATAAAATTTAGAAGACACGCGGCATGCAGGACTTTTCAGTGCCTTACAAAATTGCTGGTATTGCCTACATGGCTATCTGTATAGCTAGTATTTGGGCAAGAAGCGAAAGAGAGAACTCGGTTGAAGAGTTTCCTACCATATTATAGTTGGGACTTAGGAGTTGTTTACAAGCATAGTTTACAGGAAGAAACCGGATATAGCGCTGCGAGGAAAGTATATGGAATACCGATTAGGCTACCGCAGGAATGTTTTTTAATGAGGAACTGTTCCTACGATAGTTTTACAGAGATGTTTAAGGGAAGATACTTAAGTATTGCTAATGTTGTCTCGGTCCAAGAAGGGAAAGGCCAATTACAGAAATGTTCACAAGAAGCGTCATACTCCGCCCTACTCTAACGCCGCCTTATGATGGCCCATTTATAGTGGTTGAGAGGAGGAGCAAAGCATGGGAACCTGATTAATAGAGAAGGCAAAGCGACGTGCGAATCAATCGGTCGCTTGAAACCAGCCTTTTTGCTGAACGATGAAGAGGCGTACATCGCGACGTAGTCGATATAGGAATAGTCTTTCCAGGCGTGGAGGATTGTGCCAGCACCATCGGCATCGTCCACAAGGCACGGCACGGAAGAGAGATAGGCCGTGTCATGGATTATCGTTTCGGTAGACATAAGTACATATTGGGTGATGCTCACAAGAATTTCCAGTGTGTGACGGCACATTCTTGTGAGCCTCACTCATTTAAGCGTTCTAAATTATTATGAAATAAATCAACTTGAAACTAACCAAGAAAGTAGTTTGTTCTCATCATCACCACTCCCGCTACATATGTGGTAGATTAACGTTAAATAAATCATGTAAAGGGAAATACTATAAATGCAAAATTGTGGCTTAGTAGGTACTTATAGCTAAATAGAGCGGCCAACATTCTTGACTGATGCGAATACCTAAAAGCATTATATCAATCTAGCTTATTCCGACGGTGACTTCATTCACGTGGAATTCGGAGCGTTCCCGCGGGAATTATGCTTAGTAACACCCCCCAATTCCCCAAGGAACCTATATGCCAAATTTCAGCTTTCTGCGGTTAGTAGCTTCGGTTGTGCTTTGATCGATCAGTTGCTAGTTGCTGACATTTGCTAAAGAAATATACATACTTACAATAAATAACACCAATAATAAACTCAATGGAATATATAGCATGATTTATTAGTGTTTAAACTACATAAAACTTGATGAAATTCTGGTAGGAATCAGCAGTTGGCTCAGCCACGGGGTCTGGTCTTAAAGTTGCCACAGTTCCACTTGACTTGCTGGGGCAGAGCCAGAAGGAACACTGAAAGAAAATGTAAGTGTATATTAGGTATTTAATTGAAGCCGTGATGGTGGCCCACTACTAGGCCACCATCACCTATTTATGAAAGGGGACGACTGCCTGGATCAGTCGGGTGATCGGTCCTCCATTCGGAACCATTTCACCCATACCATCACCTATAGAACTCTTCATGCGGAGGATCGGCGGGCGTTCGAATCCGGCTCGCATCTGTGAGTTACTTTTGTGCAAAATTACCTACTACTTGGCTTTTCGGTGAACGAAAACATAGTGAATCGTAAAGAAACATGCACGCATTTGCGAAGTAATTCAAGAATGTACATGTGTGAGTCCCCAATCCAAACTGCGCCTGTGTAGGGCCCAAACCCTCTGCAGTGGATATTGCATATGTCAAATAAAAATAAATACTATTATTATGTCTAATACTTACTGTTTCTTGCTTCTATGCACGCATTCTCCTTTGTATTTGATAAAAGTAACACGAGCTGCGCCAATTCTTTCTACATTAGATACAAGAAATTTGGCTCAATTCAAAGTATGTATCTTAAAATATAATTCTTCTCTTCTGTTCTCTTATATAATGGCTTCTTTCTAAGTATATGCAAGACAATTTTGCCACTTTCAAGTATGGCCTACGGGCCGAGCATTGTATGGAGGAAACAATTAATGTACGATATAAAAGATAAATCAAGTAAACTTGGTGAGGCTCAACAAACGTCAACGTCCATCTTTCAACTCAACTCAACACACTTCGAGTAAACTATTCGTAAAAGGTTCATCTTTAACCTTTGAGTGCATTTGTCAACACCGTTCTCGCACACGTTCATGTATTGTCACCATCACTTTGCGACATCCGCTATACACTATAAAATTGAGGGTTTCTGTCTTGGACACTTCGCCATTATCAAAATATTGGCCTCAGGCCGGCAATTATTCAATAATAAACATTTAAATTATCATTAATATCAAATTTGAGGAGGCTTGGTAAACGTCAATCATGACAATGTCAAATATGTGACGGAAGGCAGTGAGTTAAAACGTCTCGATCGCGTTTGCGTTTCTTCAGGTTTTTTCTGTCAAAATTGTCAAAATGGCCATAAGTGTTGCCAAGTTACCTACATTTTCTAAAATTTCTAGGCAACCCGGAGTAATTTATGTAATTTAGTTTTTTGTTAAACTAAATCGAAGTACATAGTTATAGGTATATTTGTCACAAACGTGGAGTATCTCAACATTAAAAAAGAAAGACACACTTATACGTATGCGAAGAAGCTTAAATAAATAACATACTTAGTAAAAATTATCTCAAGAACACAATACAAGCATATTAAGACATAGACGACATACATATATCATTTATTTCACTTCATCTAAAATTTTGAAGTAAATTTGGATTCGACAGGTTCGAAAACCTAAGTTCTCACCTTCTCACGTGATAAAGTCGGGTGAGTAACTTTACTTCTTGCGTTTCGTTTAATTTACTTTTCAAACTGTCAAATACGAGCTTACACTCGCAGTTAGTCGGAAAACGTGTAAACGAATTCACATCCGTTTTCGTAAAGTAAATGTCACTCGCTGAATTGACTCCATGTTTTGCCGCTAGGGGTGCTGTTTGTGTTCTCATACAAAAATGATGAATAAACTAAAACGCGTTCGATGCGTTTAGCGCAAATAAAGATTTACACTCATGTGAGAAGAGGTAAAAACAAACCGAGCCCGAAGTTGAAGCTTACACTCGCGTGTTAAAACTAAACTGATCGTGAATAGTTTACTCGAATAACTTCGTGACATCGTTTTGCATTTTTGGTGTAAAAAATACACTAGACCTACTGACCTTATTTAGTCGCTACCTTTCTACTGATTTATTATAAGTACATAAACCTACATTATTTTAATGACTTGGCTCTCTAAGTATCGTCCAATTTGTACCTAGTTGAAGTTTTTAGAAACCTATTAGTACATATACTTAATCACAAATTCACAATAAAGAAAAATTACGTGTAGCGGGATCACTTAGGTACATCTTTTTTCCAAGTTTTGTTAATGTGTAGATTAGATAATGCAATTCCGACCCCGCAGCTTGTCCGTGTGTGTCTGCTTCATCTGATGCGACTATAAACAAATATTTGAACCTACTATCACGTATGCCTCACATCTATCACCACCCCTGCACAGTGTCGCATTACGCCACTTACGAACTGCAGATGGCAACCTGTTTCTCGCCACGTGAAAAACATAAAGTAGTGCTGTACCAAACTCCCTTTTACGCTGTTTTTGTGGCGGTGCGTTACAGAATATTTAATAGTACTACGTACAGAATGGCCACGGAATCACCCGCCTGAATCTAGCCCGCGCGCAAATCGCGCCCAACTCGCCTTACCGTCATTTTGTTTCATCCGGAGATTTACAGGTGTAAGTACATAACAGACGTCCTAGCATGCAGACCTTCACACTTCATTCGAATTGTGTTCGACATCCTGCTTTTATAGGCCGTGTCCGTCGTGTGGGTGCGTGTAAATGTGCTGCAACCACAGCTTAGTCTTTTAAACCACAGAGTCAGTTGACAAAGCAGTCTTGAGTCTTGCGAGAGGAAGCGTGAAAGCGGCTCGGTCCCGAGCTACTAAGCACGGTGGTGTTTACAGCTCGGGATTGTTCCTTCTCCATCTCACCCTTCACCCAATGGCGGCATTTTTCTCGAGATCAAAGTAGGTATCTACTGTAGTTATTTATAAAGGGGGACGACTACCTTGTTTCAGTCGGGTGATCCGTCCTCCGTTCGGAACCATTTCACCCAATATACTGTAGTTACTTATATAATTGAAATTATTCATATACTGTGCTTACTCCACAGTGGAGAATAAACGCACTCGCCACATATGCCTATCTGACAACGATGCATCTGAACGCGTGTTTAGATATGAGCTATGCAGTTGTTCTCGTGGTTTGCGCTCATTATAGCAGATGGTGAAGCCAGGGAGACGTTTGGATTGTTGATAAGAAGCAGGTGGATTCAAAATATTACACGATGAAAGTTTTTTTTACCATGTACCTATTACGAAGTTCATAATCATGTAGAACACACGTTCTTGAGTTTGAGAACGATGTCAAGATCTAATAAAAACGGAACTTGTGGTCGCATCTTCATTCAAGACTTGTTATAACTTGTAATAAAAGAATTTAAAATCTCGACAAATTATCTACACTCCTCCCTCGTCGCGGGTAGGTCAACTGAAAATCCAGAAAGATTTTAAATGCCGTTTAAAATGTTTAAAGTTTTTCAAAAGCTGCAAAAATGTAGAAAATGCACATTTTTTGAATTTATCCAACATTTATCCAACCAAAACCGATATTCAGATGATCAAAACAATGGCCCTTCAAATCTAATTTTAAAAGTGGCGACGTGCAAATCGGCCTGTGACGTAATAGCCCGCGACAGCGGGGCGGGTGGCGAGCGGCGGGCGACAGAGAAAGGGCGGGCCTTCCGCCAGGCGCCATTTTGACAGCTGTCAAATCAGGTGAACTGTCAAATCACACTTGCGATTTGCGAGCGAGTTGAAAGCGTTTTTCAATACAAAACTCGTACGCGGCGAACTCGCGGCGTGTTCGCCTCCATACAAAACTCGCTCGCGAATCGCAAGTGTGATAACGCTAGTAAGTAAGTAATTTTTATTCATATAAAAAGCATTACATTTTGAACATGCACAATATCGTGCCAAACTGCAAAACAGTTTGTCGGCACTTGAGGTACTTACTTGTCTCGTATAATGCCACGTTTTACATCATATCATCACAGAATAAGTAATAGGATGAATACAAGGAGTATCCAAATGTAACCACAAAAAACATCATACCTACATGAAAAGTGTGCAGTATTTAATTTAGATGCTGTTTTATATAAAGTTGTAACTGTTGCGCCCTTCACGCACCATTAAGCAAATAATAGACAACTATAAACTAATAGAGTGGAACTATTTGTTTATCCGTCTGTCCGACCACTTGTCAGCGATAGCGGAATGTATCCAAGGAGCAGGCTTGGGAAATATCTGAATACCTTATCGGGAATTTACATTTCGTAATTAGCAAGCAGATTGCAGTTTTATTATTAAGAGTTAAGGAAATAAGCACGTAAATAAACAACACTATGCTATGATAGAAAAGAAATAAAGATACATAGTTTTTATACAAAGCAATCAAGATGTGTGTGAAGTGATCAATCTGCGGACAAAATGGCATTATGGAAAAAAGGTTAGAGCCGATCTAGAGGATTGTTTACAGTTAAGGTAGGTACGTAAAATAAGTATATATCAACAATTTACAAAATGATTTAACTGTAGGAATTGCACAAGAAGAAATCTGGCTCGAAGGACCAAAATCCAAACAAAGAAACAAGTGGGACTGCTTGTTTTGATTCACGCATGCCTATGTCATAAATGGCATAAATAAAGAACACTGCTGCACTATAGGCGACAGGGGACGTAATATTTCGTGGTTTTGAGAATATTTTAGATGTTAGTAACTTTTAATCGAGTTAAAGAAGCAACAAGCAACAAGAAAAATTACAGTAAAATATAGACGGATAGCACTTTTGGTCGCTTATATTAGTACAATGTTCTCAAACCATTAACGCAACATTATAAGATCTATCGATGCATAATGTATCGGTTGTCACTAGTATCGATCAGAATGACAATTGATCGTGGACGTCAGTCGATGACGAACCAGCCCTAAGGGGCAGACAGGTGCCAAAATGCGATGACCGTATAAAGGTCATGTCGTCTACATAGTGAGCAGGAATTTGCATATTTATAATGTAACTAAGATTTTATTCAAAGTGGCTTAATTATTTTCTGATTGTGTGTTACGTTTGTCTACTTATTCTAAGAAAAGAAGTACCTACCAGTTCCTCTCCAGTTTTTAATTTCCTCGGTAGCATTGATCTATAATAACATACTCGGTAGCATAGAAGCAGGCTTAAACTTTTGGTGGAAATAGTTGGTTTCGAAATGACTTGTAACTATTAAGAGGTTTTGATTAAAAGTTAGGATAAATAGGTAAATTGAGCAGGTACAGACATATACTGTACAAGATCTAGTGAAGAGACCAAATAATTTTGGTTGTATAGGGTTCTTGTCCCTTTTTCTTCAATAATTTGATTGATACATTGTACTATCTAGATATTCCCGTTTTTAAACCACGAAACGCAAAGAGAGGCTTTATAAGTTTGATATCTGAATCTAGATACCTATTTGTTCATCAAATTAATAAAACTGAAATTATTTCTAGAAGAAACTGCATTTATTTCTTATAGAGGATAATGCTTAGAATGGGTGTGTATTCGGAAATGACGGATGATAGAGAGAAATGGACGAAAGAAACATGTTGTACACCGTACCGACCCCACGTAATGTGGGATAATGGGAAAGGGTGCTCCGTTCTTCGGGTCAAAGTCAATGTTAAATGCTTCATCAATAACCTTATTCAGTTGTAAACAGTTGACACGTGTGTTGAAACGTGTAGTGAATAAATTAATTAAAGAACTCAATTGAATGCAACCACACTCTCGTATAAACACTATATCACACATTATGAGGCGACGACAGTTTTAATGTCTTTAGATGACTTGGTTCAACGTAAAGAGTTATAAAGAGAAGCTATTTGGACGAACGTTTATTTTAATCCATTATCCATACTAATATTATAAATGCGAAAGTAACGCTGTCTGTCTGTCTGTTACCTCTTCACGCTTCAACTGCTGGACCGATCGAGATGAGGCATGGAGATATAGTTGGAGTCCCGGGAAAGGATATAGGCTACTTTTTATCCCGGAAAAACGCATAGTTGATCCCATGGGAACGCGATAAACGAATTCGGGCGCGAAGCGAAGTCGCGGGCAGAGGCTAGTTATTTATAAGCCAGAGTTTGACCACGATCTCAGCTGATGGTAAGTAACGATGTGGACGAAGGTGATACATGCTTACCTAGATAAGTTAGTACCTGCACGGATTACCTGTAAACTCTTGAAATTGAATTGAACAGATCCGAGTTGTAACTATCGGGAAAGAGACCAGCCGGTAGAGAATTTCACTCTAGCTGTTCGCAAGAAGCGAATTGCTTCGGACGCGTTAGAGGAATATCCACAACATAAGGACGGAATCCAAGACCACGCCTCGTCTAGTCCCGCGGGATTTGCTTTTATAAATAAAAGTCTAAGAAATCAAGTCCTTTTAAACCCCACTGCTAGGGCCGCATGGGGACTATAGCCTAGATATGAAGTCCACCTAGACCCTTTCGTAGTGATAGGACACCTCTCTGCCCATCCGTGGGACGTATAAGGTATTGTGGTGGTAGGGGCCCCCATGGATAAGTGCGACAGAGACAAATAACTTTATATACTACGTAAAGAACGTGCCGGTGTTGTGACCCACAAGGAATGCCAGTATATCTTAATCGAGGCGCGTGATACTGCGTTTAATTGCGTGCAATGGAACGCAATGAGGATTTACGGGTAGCGCCCGGCCGAATGCGTTCCGATTCACGCACAGAAATATTGGATACTATGTAAAAGTTGTCCAGGAGTGTGTCTTGCATTGCATCATGGTGTTTTCCAATTCATTATTACTGAAACCAAGCTGCCGTTAAACCATAATTATCTCAATAAAATTGTAATTTTACAACAGTTTTTTTTTCATAATTCTACTCCTTATTACTAAGTTCCTGGCATAAAATTAAAATACTATTATTACTTACTTAATATTTAAGAATTAGCATTATTCTAGCACCTTACATGACTGCAACGGTCAAATTAAACTTCAGTAAAATTACAAGTTTAATTACTTAAATTAATATGTTACAATTTGTACGGTGTATCCGAACGCAACTCCTGCGCATTCCTAATGCAATTCGATTCAATTGCTATCGAGTGTCCTGGATCGCATAGCCTCATATTCCACTAATTATAGTACCTATGCTAGGTGAGGATTACCAAAAGACCTAACGAATAGGAAATCTGATCCACATAAGTAATACGTCCTTATTTGAATTTAAGCAAATATTATTTGCTGGGCACAGGCCTCCTCTCATCACATTTGAATTCTGTTTGAACGGCTCTGAGGGACAGCCTTTTCGATTTTAAAGTCTGTTAATAATAGTTAAAAAATAAAATAAAATAAAAAAGCCTTTTATTTCTCACCACAATAAGAAATTATGTAAATTTTTCAAGTATTATTAGTTACGATAAATGCGTTACAGTCAAATTCATTTTTTTTCACGTTATGATTCTTCTTCTTCTTATTATTATTTTTACTCTAGTCATTATTATTTTATTTCAATGTCAATAGTGAGTTCAATAAGTGTCAATAAATATTAATTTCGTCGCATTAGTATACTTAATAATAGTTCTTCTTCTTCTTGCTGGTGCCATCTTCTACCGAAGTTTGGCGATCATCATGGCTATTTCCACTTTGACGCAGCTGAACGGAAAAGTGATCGAGTGCTCTTCTGGAACCATTGACGCAGATTCTTAAGCCGAGAGGTTCTTCTTCTACCAACACTCCGTTTACCTTGAATCTTGCCCTGGATAATTAATTGTAATAATAATAGTTACTCTAGCAATATACTAAAGGTCCAAAAGTTGTTCAAATAACTGCGTAGACGCACCCACGCTGTGCCCACTCGCTGCGCTGTTAGCGTTTTTGCACACCGCTGTGATGTCGCCTCCAGTCTGTATTAGGCTTGCGTGGACATATATTCATTTATATCAATTAGTTTTTTATCGAAGCTTCCTTATTTTTACCGACGTCAATATAATAGGTACTATACAAATACATTATTAAAATTTTAACTAGTGGTCGCTTCTCCAGCCCGCCCGCGTGCAAAGCGGAGATTAGAATATATAGCTAGGTATCATTGACCTATACTAAGTAATAACATATGGACGATAAAGGCCTTCTGCTTGAGTTTGTTGCGGCGCTTCTTCTCAAGCAATGGGTCTAGGAAGCGCTGGTAAATTCTGACGTGTAAAAGTGCCCCTCTATGTGGCCAATTTGCTGAATAAATGATTGAATTTGAATTTGACGAACAGTGCCTAACAGAATATGTCAAAACTAGCTTTACCCCGCAACTTCGTATGCGCAGAAATATTAAATGTAAAATCTCGTTTTTTTCCCGTTCCCGTTGGAATTTCGCAAAATCCTTTCTTAGCGTATGCCTACGTCATAACATCTACCTGCATGCCAAATTTCAGTCCAATCCGTCCAGTGGTTTGGGCTGTGCGTTGATAGATCACTATGTCAGTCAGTCAGTCAGTCACCTTTGAGTTTTATATATTTAGAAGATATATGGAGCAAACTGACATTAGAAAATACGTTCCAATATGCTATAACGCCTCTTTATAACGAAGGCCAAACGGGTGGGGAGCTGTTCGGGCACCCGTTTTGACGGGGCCATTTTTCTCCGGCTGAATTGTTGTAAATCTTTACTTATAATAGATCACTGCTAAATATACATCTTATACTTTTTAAAAGCGCTTTTCTTGTGTATTTATTTTCTTTCTTTATTTATTTGTACAAACGATCTCGACGATTTGGATGAAATTTGGAATATAGGGGTTTACGGGGGCTACAAGTCGATCTATTTTCACCCGAGAAAATCTCGGTCGCCCAGGTACAGTCGAGTTCGCCAATATATACACACTCTTGCACCTTACCACGTTGTAATAAGGTCCAAAAGTACACATATTAATGAACTCGACTGTAGGTACTATAAGTAAGTAAGTAGTTGGTTAAATACGACGCAACGACTAGCAATGATTGGAGCTGTCTATGAGTTTGTTCTAGATTTGATTGTTTTTTTTATTTGATAGGTTAGATAATAAGTCCCCAATCCGCACTGGGCCCGCGTGGGGACTATAGCCCGAATCCTCTCGTGTGATGAGAGGAGGCCTGTGCCCAGCAGTGGGACGCAAATAGGCCGTAGTAGTAGTAGTAGGTTAGATAAAAGAGTTTCCTTAGGTTTATTTGAAGAAAATTAGTTCAGCGACTTTTAAATTATCGGTTTTCTGATGTCGTAGGTTCATATCGTTCATGAATGTCGAGTTTTATTACATATATTCAAATTGACAGTTATATAAGCTCTTGTAAGTCCCAAAATGTTCATTTTTATTGTATTTAATGTATTCCTTATCATCGTTGGGACCTCGTTAGCGTTGTACGACCTGCCGCGACCCGGGGCGCCTCGTAAATTTGGGCAAGTTCCGTAAACGCTGATATCGCTTCCTACCGTCTTAATAAAGCCTATATATGGGCGGAATGCGAGCTTGCCGTGTCTTGCAAGGGCTGTCCCTATGAAAGATTTAATTATTAGTTATAAACATACATACATCCATATTTAATATTATAAATGCGAAAGTAACTCTGTCTGTCTGTCTGTTACCTCTTCACGCTTCAACCGCTGGACCGATTGAGATGAAGTTTGGCATGGATATAGTACGTTGGGGTCCCGGGAATGGACATAGGCTACTTTTTATCCCGAAAAAACGCATAATTCCCGCGGGAACGCGATAACCGACTTCCACGCGGGCAGAAGCTAGTATTTATATAAAATCACGCATTTTTCGCATTTATCCGGTGGAAGCGACATAGGACCGGTCTGAGTAGCGAGCCTTGGGGGAGGCCTATGTCCAGCAGTGGACCTCTTTCGGCTGAAATGATGATGAATTGATTGAATTGAAAAGTGACGAGTATAAAGTCCTTAGTTGGCGCAAAATTTCAATTGACCGCACAGCCCACCTGATGGTAAGTGAGTACTGCGGCCCATGGACACCGAAATTCTATGATCCCCCATTAAGAAACCATGAGATTTCGAACGCGTTGCCTACCCTGAGGCCTAAGATGGAATGTCTCTGTGCCAGAAATTTCACCAGCTGCCTTAACCCCCTACCGGAACACAACAGTGCGAGCACTGCTATTTGGCGGCGGGTTAGCGGGGAAAGACGGTTGTACCTCCCCGGACGGACTTAGACCCTACCACTAGCAACATTTCTGACAATATTGGATTAAAATGACCTTTAATCCAACACTGACAACCCTAAGCGTCATAAAAAATCATAAAAGGTCGTCACGGTTTAGCTAGGCCGAGCTAAAGAGCTTTTGGCCAAATTCGGCGGTCGGCCAAACGCGCGGCGTACGCGCAGGTCGCAATGTAAACAGTAATGACCGGGAGTGCGTTTCCATGGTAACACGGTATTAGTAAGTACTTATCTGTCAAATAAAGTGACAATCGAGGCTACAGAAGAAAAATCACGCTAATTTTGTCGCTCTAGCTAGATAGTTTGGTACAGTCAGCAGCAGAAGTAGATAAGCTGTCCAGGTGTTCAAAATGACCTACACACGACCTTATTCTTAAGACGTTAAGGGCGTGTTTAGGTCATTTTGAACACCTGGACAGCTTATCTACTTCTGCTGCTGACTGTACGGTTGAAGACCAAGTTGCTTTCTAGTTAGTTTGAGACTCCAATTGTCAATTTGATTATTTCGATTGGTGGATTCTATAAAGCTATGTCAAGAGAAACGTCATTCCATCAAATACCGATACTGCCGACGTGTTTGTCTATGTAAGACAGGAACCTTACCATTCATTGTATTGTCCGTGCGTAGCGTGCTCGTTCGTTGCTGTGGAAGTAAGTATCCACCTACATTTCATACGAAGTGTCACCTGGCATAGCTTAACCGTGCGCAGCAGTAGGGTTCCGGCCTTAAACGAGTTTAGAGCCAACAGAATCAGATACCAGCGCTGTCTTAGCGCAAGTTGTGGTATCTATAAGCACTTTTATACCTCAAATGACGTGTCGTGTCGTACTCGTAGTCAAACGGGCACACACAATCAAGTGGTCTTTAACGAGACGCCGCCCACGCCCACCCGTGGACAGACGTGGGCGGGATCGCACGAGTTTCGCAACTCAATCCGAGGGTGAGGGATCTCTGACGGACCTTTTGTTAAATAATGAGGCTGTAAAATGTAATGGAGGTTTCTTTGGAGCATGACCTGCCCTTATTTGTATTGTAGTTTGAAGACTGAGGGGTGGGTGGAATTACAACACTGAGGGGTATTACTTTAAGTTGGTGGGCGAAAGTAATTGCGAGTAGTTTAGGCTTTTTAGATAACTATCTATTCCACGACAGCAAATAAGAACCTACCTCTACCGCACCGTTAGTGGTAGGACCTGGTGCTGGGTCCGTCTGGGGTGGTACTACCGTCTTTCCCCGCTAACCTGCCGCCAAATAGCACTGCTTGCACTGTTGTGTTCCGGTAGGAGGTTAAGGCAGCCGGTGAAATTTCTGACACAGTGGCATCCCATCTTGGGCCTCAGTTCGAGATCCTATGGCTTCCTAGCTTCCTAATGGGGATCATAGGATTTCGGTGTCCATGGGCCGCTGTGATCACTTACCATTAGGTGGGCTGTGCGCTCGTTTGCCTATACCATTGGTATAAAAAAAAAACCGCAATAGCTTATTTACGTCCCGCTGGGTCCAGTCATCATCTCATCACGAGAGGGTTGGCGACTTCACCAACGCACATCCTTGAATTACTTCGCTGATGCGTGCTCAGTGGTAAATTCAAATTGAATTTCGCATATTCTTGGGCGTTACGTTCATGGCCTGAAGAAAAGAATTGTTCTGGAAATACTGATCAGTGAAACAATTTAAATAAGGTTTATATAATAATAATAATAATAATAATCCATTTATTGCCACACACCACGATAGAGAAAAATAAAATACAAAAAATACAACATGCATTTAGGTTTACAGGTTTCTTAAATTAAACAAAATTACTTAAATTTATAAAAGGTTACATAATATATAGGTAAAGTGTGGCAAAAGGCTTAGGCTCAGCGTGTGCTGCGGTCACGTGACCCAGCGCTGGTTTACAGCCCGCGCCTGCGCACTGCTGACGTGCAAGCCCGGTAGGTATAAGTACATATAAGTATTCAGGTTAACATTCGACTATAAGTAATGTATCTATATGAATTTAAATTTTACATTTCAATCAGAGAAAGAAAGTACTTAAAAACTTAAAAATAAGTTTTAAAAAAAAATATGACATTTTATAACACAATTTTCCTATTTGAGCTGGATGGCTGCGTAATTTTCTGTGTCCGCTGACTGTTACTGATAATTGATATTTGATAATTGATATAGCTATTTGGGTATCGGTAATAACTGAGTTTTAAGAATTTTAATCTGTACTTTTTCCTTGAAGGTTGGGAGTGATACTTTATTCCGTAACGGCGGTGGCAGATCGTTCCAGATCTTTGAGGCCCAAAATCGAAATGACCCTCTGAATCCTTTAGACTTGTGTTTAGGTACTATGACTTTATTAACATGCATACTTCTCACGCCCCGGTCTTGTTGCGTTCTCTCCTTAGGCCATGTTATCTTTTCAAATAAGTAGACTGGTCTCCGTGTTCGAATAATTTTATATAATTGTATACTTTGATGCAATTCTCTCCGGGCACTCATATTACAGTATTAACTATCATAGATCTTGACCTCTATCCCGGATAAGTGGAAGTACCTAGTGGGTTGGAGAGAGGTGCGATATAAGACTGGGACTGTCGTACGTGGGACGCTGGTCGCCGGAACTGGCCAGTTTTGACACCTTTGATTGGCTAACGGTGTAGCCTGGACACTCCATGTCTCGATAGAGAAATTCACAACAATGTGCAAGACTTGAAGTTGAAGCTTAACGACTTGACCGGTTTTTCTGAGATAGCTCCTTGAGACGCCTTGTCCTATATAAAGGACAATATCAAAAATTATTGGCAACTATACACGCAAATTCATTATGGAACAAAATTTACAGCTGTATTTCTTGACGATAGGTCGGTATGAAGTTGGCAAGTCTGATGAAGAGTGACAATGTGCCCGAAGATGTTACATGTTTATCTGTCTGTCGCCACCAATGAATCGTTGGACTCGAACGGGAGATATAGGATCCGGTCTTCAGTGTCGGGCCACGGTGAAAGCTACATTTGCGTCGTTCTTAAGACCCGTTCGGTCGTGTTCCAGGCAAACACGAGGCCAGGTAACCTGCAGGCATATGCGAAGTATTGCAAGGATGTAAGTGAAGTCCCCAATCCGCACCGGGCCCGCGTGGGGACTATAGCCCAAATCCTCTCGTCATGAGATGCGATCATAGGTAGGATATGGATAGGCTGATTCATTCCCACACGGAAATGGAAAAGCTGCAGTCCCACCCTTTTACCTTTCTTAGTTTCTTTTCATGCTGAAACTTATGTCATTTGATAGATTTACGTTCAGTTGTTATCCTCATCATTGTCTTTTTGCTATCTTTAGAAATCCTTTTTCCAAGATATGGCACTTTTGTGTCCTGATTTCGTAATCAAATGTCTCGCATGTAAGTCACAGAGTAGTGTGTAGGATTATCAAATAACTGTAATCTCTTCTATTCTTAGAGGTTAGTCAACATGCCATTCGGCGCGGCTTCACGTATGGTCGCTAAAACGGCGTGTTTTCGCGAAAAACACTCGTTTGTGCCTGTTTCGAGTGTGACACGTATGTCGCCTCGTTACTGCGGCGTTACCATGGTTTCTGGTTACGCGAGAAAATAACTTTAAATTCCAATTCCAATAACTACTCTCGCTTACTGTGTTTATTGTATAAGTTACGTACAATATGACCATTATTTACATAGTTTGAATGATACAATTTGTGTGACACGGAAAAATCTTTTTAAATATATGCTCGGTGATCTAAAAATGTTTCTTTTGCTTTCAGGTATTATATTATCATAAATACGTAACGTAAGTGGAGTATATAGCATACACTGGGAACTGGCCCAGTCCCGTTTTTCTCCAGAGAGTGGATGTCGTCAACGCCTTATGGGCAGAGGACAATATAAAAAAAAAAATCGTTACTTTAAACTTCCATTAGAGCCTCAACTTCACAACAGAGTACCTTTTGTCTCTAAATTTTGCCATTGTCATCCTCCACTATTTCGAAATTCTTTCGTCGCGTTGAGCGAGTGACCGTCGAGTTTTGGAGTGACTACCGAACGGCCAGTGACATCGCACGTGCTTAGATTCCGCAAGATAGCGACCCACGCCTTCTGAGAACGGCGTATGGAGATGGGAGCGTTCTAGAATCCATGGTAGTACTGTTAGCAGGGTTGAAAAGTAGTCAAAACCTTTTCAAGGTGTTTTTGAACCGTTATCCATATTAATTTATGGATAAGGATTGTTTTGCGATATTGCGAAATTTGCGAAGCATAATTACGTGAGCTGTTTGCAAATTGCGATTGACTTGACTGAAAGCATAGTTTGGTTAATTAGCTTAACTAGGTGTATAAAAATTGACATACATTTACTTATGCATAGGTATATATTACCTAGGTACTTAAAGTATGTATTTGTAGTGAAAACTTTTCAATTAGATTAAGTAGGTATTTCATACTAGAATGGTTTTTGTTAAAATGAGAATTCCTACTTAAGGCCCTTCATAGACCCAGCTCAGCCGTCACTGTCACTCGTGGGACGAGTGAAAGAGAAAGCGCTACGCACAGAACGCCCGATTTAGTTACTTTTTAACACGTTTTAATTTCTATAAAAATACCGTCTAAAAAAATGGCATTTATAAAGCTGTCGATGTATGCATATAATATGGATATTTTTTGTGTTATAATTAGTTTTACACTGTTTGATATAATAAACTGGAGTAAAGTTGGATTAGCGGTCCGAGTTAGAGGTTACTTTGGAATTAAATTGTATCGAGCGAAGTTTCGTGAAACGTGTATCGAAAGCTGTCAATGTAAGGATGATATAATCAAATATAACATATGTTTTTTTCATATTTTTAACTTTTAACATTTCTTAGAAAAGTATGATCTCAAATGAGCAATTTGACGATGCTGGGTCAGGGAAGGGCCTTAAATAAATTGTAATCATGTAATCAATTATGTCTTAACTGTTTTAATTTGCATTCTAATTTTATACACAAAAAATAAATAATCAAAAACTTCTTACTCCGTCTCATATTGCAACTTTATATTTCATCACGACAAGGCGTAAGACTGTAAATGTGGTGTTTATGTAAAATTGACACAAGTTAATTAATTGATTGTAATCGAATAAGGCCCACTAACTTTTTTTGGGAAACAACGTACTTTGCCGCCATGATTAAATGATCAAAGCCACAGGGTAGGAAAACGCAGCAAGATCGTTTAGTAAGTAATTAATAACACTATCTTTGTACAAGAGAAAGCGGGTAATGTATTATTTCCATGTTAAAACTATCCCACAGACTATTAAGAAGTTATCCCTCAGGGTCTCAAAATTAACACCATATTTAAACCATGATCTAAATTGATCTAATACGGTTCTGTGATGGGCAGGCGATGATTGCGTTATGCCTAAGTAAATTGTTTAGCCTTGCAGATAACAACAACAACAACAATAGTCTTTATTGAACACCATATACAAAACACAGGAAATACAGAAAGATTACACAGTTAATAGGTAAACAACAGGCGGACTTATCGCTAAGCAGCGATCTCTTCCAGTCAACCTTACCAGATAACTAGATACCTAGGACCATATGACTAACTGGTACAAATACTGCAAAGTTCTATTAATCCCGCGAAGATAATGATTACTGAACTCGTCTGAGAATTATTTATATAATTATGTGCCTATGTATTTATTTGTATCAGTATTTTTATCGTTGCCTAGCACCTATAGCTTACACTATAGCTTTGCTTAGTTTGGGGCTAGGTTAATTTGTGTGGAATGTCTCAAGATATTTATTTATTTAATTGACCCTCCGCCTCGCGTCGTGTTGCAAATGCACACTCGTTGAGTAATTAGGCACTTACTCCTATCTATGAATAAACAACTATTAACCCCTTCATTGTAACGAGGAAGTAACAAAGCTGTTTCTTAATCTGCCGCCATCAGAACAGATGTTGACCGGACTCTTGCTTTTTGCCATACTCGCCTTTGCCGTCCTCGTGTTTCTCGTAAACTCCAACTAATAAACACTCGATTTGTACGATGCGACGGTTCCTTTTATGAACAGGCGGTGCGTGGTTGCAATTTTAAATGGCTAATTTGGTGCTTGAAGCCTTTTTGTTGAAGTTTACACAAACTTGTAGGTAAATGCTTTCCGAGGTAGGCTTCGCTGCGAAGTTAAACTTGTTATAGTAGCGTTAGCTCGCGCTTTTTTTCGTAAGTACCTATTATGTTACGGACCGTTCAACGCCTGCGCGCAGATGATTAGAAATATTGTCGTTGCTTTTGTACGTCACCACCATCATCATGTCAACAGAAAAACGTCCTTTGCTGAACACAGGCTTCTCCCAAGGTTTGCAGCACAGATTTCTATCGTGGCTCACATCCATTCGATTCCAGTAGCAATCTTTCAATACGTCCTTAGCCATGTCACCTACTGATAAGGCGTTTTTCCAATGATTGGTCGATTTTTTGATCCCATCGAACATCAGTTCTAAAAGCTGTGAAGGATGATCACATCCGCATTGGCCTAGTAGTTTGACCTATTGCCCCTCATCTCATGCAAAGGGTCGAGGGGCGGGGTCTAAAATTTGGCTTGCTCCTCCGACTCTATAATCAGACCCCGCAAAAGTTGTATGGAAAATGAGTGGTTTCATTTAAATTTGTTGAAATTTTGATGTGCTAAAATCTTTAATATCTGGGGAACGGACTCGGGAACCGTGGGGGTGCAACCAATTTTGATCAGGGCACTTGATTCTATAAAATATCAAAATTGCAATAAAAGTAACTGAAACCATATTTTTTTTATATCTCTAAGATCTTAGATTTAAGTTTAAGTTAGGGACTATACATCCCTTCAATGTAATTGTAGTACGTACCGATATGTATATTTTATACATGTAATGTAAATGTTATAACTGTGTAAATTTTGAAAAAAGGCCTTCTGCTTGAGTTTGTTGCGGCGCTTCTTCTCAAGCAATGGGTCTAGGAAGCGCTAGTAAATTCTTTTCTGACGTGTAAAAGTGCCCCTATGTGGCCAATTTGCTGAATAAATGATTGAATTGAATTGAATTGAATTCGATACAACTTTTGCGGAGTCATTTACCACTGAGCTTTTTTCGTAGAAGGAAGCTATCGCAGAGGACACCTGTGCATCTGCGCATCAATTCAAATTGTCCTAATATTCACCACAGAATAAGTAATAGTATCTACTAACGTCTTCACTAGGCTCGCGTGGGAAAGCTAAACCCCTCTCGTTATGAGAGGAATGATTTTCTCTGCAACTAGCACAGGACCAGTTTGAGTGGCGAGCCTTGGGGGAGGCCTGTGTCTAGCAGTGGACGTCTTTCGGCTGAAATGATGATGATGATGAAGATGATTTTCTCTGCTTATATCGATAGTTAGAAAAGTGCGTCGTCCCGAAAGGTCGGCGTGAGTCAGCGCGTGCGCAGTGGAGGCCGCGCCTTGACCTGCCGCAAGGCGCCGCTCTCGGTACTGGGATGTTTCTCATGTCATATGGTGCTACGAGTAATTAGTGATACTAAATTTTAATACGATATGTGTTTCCAATCAATCAATCGATCGATTTTTAAATTAACTTCTTTATATAAACAAAGTTTATAGCAATAAAGAAGTTTATAGTGTAGGCTGACAAATAGTCGGCCTACATAGATGATTTTAATTGGGTTTGGGCTAATAGTTCCCACGCGGGCCCAGTGAGATTGGGTACTTCACACACATCCTTGAATTACTCCGCAGATGCGTGCAGGTTTCCTCACGATGTTTTCCTTCACTGAAAAGCTCAGTGCTAAATTTACTCATATTACTCATATTACTCATATTTATTTATTGTCTCATGGTTTAGCAAAATACAAAAGGTGTTGGTTTTTTTTAAATAAGTCTAGCTACACACATGTCACCCTGTAAGGGCATTACAATACATAGATTTAAGTTGAATTTCGCACATAAATAATTTCAGTGGTGCGAGCCGGATTCGAACCTCCGACCCTCTGCATGAGAAGCGGTAGGTCAAACCGCTAGGCTACCACGGCTTCACATCTATACATTCAAATAATTTTCAATATCATAGGCACACACACATATGTACACAGTAGTAGGTACATAATTAATACTTCTTCAAGAAAACCGACAATCCTTAGCACTTAATCCATATTAAAACATTGTGAAGCTCATATAAAATTCTAATCTGAGCTACATACAAAGTGGCTTACTACATTAGATACAAATTGCATTCCAAGCCCATAACACTATACACACATTCAGTGCCATTGACTATTTACTAGCTCAGTCACAACTACTACACATTACTCTTTCCCTACATCGGTATACATTGAACCATGGATATGCTCGACGTACAGTGAATGTAATTTATAGTTGGTATCGTACGCAATGGATAGCGAATGGGCTTTCTCGTGTTGTCGTCGCCGAGTCGTTTGGTAGCGAAGCATGAATATCAGGAGCGCTTTATTTGGTGCGCAGGCGCCACACTTAGGGATGTACAGAGTACAGAGTTGCATTTCTGATGGCTTATGTCTATGCCTATTTTTTTTCACTGTATACCTACTACATACTAAATTGCGGTAAGGGTGAAGCTGCATTGTGGTTACGCTGGGTTTGGGTTCGAAATTAAGGCAATTATTTGGCTCGCACTATTTACGAAATATAATTTGATCACTATACTATATCTAATATAATTTTCACCTAAAATTTTTGTGCCCCAGTGCAGACTAGGGTCTCTCATTGCGTGACTTCGTAGTTGCGTGTAGGGTCCCTTTCCCTTGCTATGTTTTAATAAATCGAAAAGCTCAATGGTACATGTAAATTGAATTTAAAACTCAAGAGGCGTGTTCTATAGTCCCTCAGCGATTAAAGAACAATAGTCATGTTTTTTTACATCTTTCCACAAAATGAACGGTGCCTGTATTATTTTTATCTTATCTTCCGATAGTGACACTTGACAGGACAAATAGGGGATATCCTTAGGGGAGATAGAAGATAGCAAATTCTTTACAGTTAACTGTTTTTAACTTGAATATGGGCACTGACACTTTTTTTTTGAACTTTTTTAAATAACTTGAAGTCTATTTTCATCATAGAGCCGAAACACGTCCATCGCTGGACACAGGCCTCCCACAATCCACTCAGACCGGTCCTGTGTTACTCGCATATATTACCTTATTACTGCAATTTTTGTCAGATCGTCGTTACATTTTGTTAGAGGCCTACCGGACAGCACGTAAGTATGGGTCCCGGTGAGCGTTATGTCACTCCAGAACTTTCTGACCCCACTTAATGAAACTTTCTTTTACACTAATCTGACATCATTTTTGAGACACCTAATAAGTACGCTTGTGATTAAAATAATCGGCCTATTACTCCTTAAAAGGCCATCCCAAATTTCAAATACGGGTTACCATCATCCAAGTATAGCAGAACACAACTTAGAAGGCGCGCGGCGAAGCACTTAATCCGTTGACGCAGAGTCTGTTATTGCTTAATCCGCGCGCCTTCTAAGTTGTGTCGTGCTATACGGGTTACCATCATCCAAGTATCAAAAAAGCTATTCATGCATTACCAGGCCGCGTCCGCTTCGGCCTAAATAGGTCACGCCTGCTGTGCACATGTTATATTATCTAATGTCAATGAACCGGGGTTAGATAGCTTTACAACGTGTTTGACATGAAGTTTATCGTTGCGTGTGCAATGCATCCCGTTCTGAAACTCTGCCTGAGCAAGATGTGAGCTGAGTGTAGGGAAATCGTCCATAAATTTGTTTTTTCAACAGAACGTTGGATTTTTAAAAGAGCGACTCACTGATACCACTTCCAAACTTAATTTTGCTGAGTTACATGAATGTAATTCTCCTGAACATTATTTTGGTTATCCTTCATCAAGTAACGAATGACAGTAACTTTCACCACCATTGTTAGCTGTAATTCTAGGATTCACTCACAAAGCTTTTCCTTTCGTTTCTCTATCAGATCTTCTCGCTCGTTATGGATCTAAACTCGATTTAGGCTAAGTATAGTATTTGGATTAACCAGGGTAAAAGCCCCACACAAATTCGGCCACTAATAGAGCAGAAACTTAATAATAATATGTGTGAGAGAAGAGTTCCACTCGATGCTACCAGCTAACCCTTATAGTGTTACTGGCCGATAGCTTTACTTGTATGATAGTTCGAGATTAAGCACAGTGATAAGAAAGAATACACAGTGGTGAATACCAAATGACCATCGCATCAATATTCCGCTCTCGCCTAATAAATGGAGCGATGATCGATGCGCGAACAGCCGACTCATGCGCAGACCACAAATTAAATAGTCTCAGATGGCAACGCCTACAAAGCCCTTACGCATCAGTGTCACACATGCGCAAAAACTTCATTAGCAAGTGGAGATAAAACGGTGAGGTGTATGAATTATCGAGCGTGATATGCTATCTTTTTTACATACATGTATTTTTTTTTCAACAACGTTCGAGTCATGATCGTCATCATCGTCATCATCATTATGATTATCATCATCATCACGTTCAGCAACAAAGGTCGGTTAGGTACGGCGTTAGTTCTCTAGAAAGTTTTTGGAGCTTAGTCAACATTTTACTTTCACGCCAGGTTCCATCCATGCTATACGAGATTATCAAACTTCATATTAACAGCGACAAGAACGATCATCTAAGGGCCTTATCACACTTGCGATTTGCCAGCGAGTTGAAAGCGATTTTCACTACAAAACTCGTACGCGGCGAACTCGCGGCGTGTTCGCCTAAATACAAAACTCGCTCGCGAATCGCAAGTGTGATAAGGCCCTAAGTACTTTGAACAGATGAACTTTCGTCGGGAGATATAAACTCTGCGCTCGGATTCGGGCTTTTAAAAATGGAGTCATTAAAATATCGTCATGACGAGCAACAAATTGATGATGCCCTGATGTTGAAAATATTTAGGCGGTGGTTACCGTGACTGCATGTGTTGCGATAGAAGAAAAACCTTCTGTCCGTCACTTACTTTGTGCGCAGGCGCTGCGTGTGGCAGCTATTCGCAAGACCGGGTCTAGGTCACGCTGCCTACGTCACGGAATTCCGCGGAAATGTTGCCCAGGAGGCGTCGAGATTCCAGACAATGCACTAATTTGGTATTGCTGAGGCTTTTAGTGAGAAAGGTCTAAAAATAATACGGAGGTTGATGACGCGCGCCCTTCAAGGCGTTACAATTCAGTGAAAAAACACTGGATTTGGATAAGACCTTAAATGGGGCGTTGTGTTGTTTCCAATATTTTTGTGAATGCGAAAACTTATTCGAAATTTTAGGTGGAGCTTCTACATCTACTCTTAGTTAATCAGTATTTTGTTCTTATTTTGATTTTTGAAAATTTTTGTAAAATACTTAAGTTAAGTTGAAAATGGGTGAATCAACTTTTTTATGTCAATAGTTGCCATGGTTACTGTCCCCTGGGCTACTTTTAAAACTGCTATTCTGTGGGTTTAAATACACTAAATGTGGGGTTTCTTTGCCATTTTCAATCCCTTCCCTAATGAACCACTTTCTAAGCGTCTTAGAATTCTATATTGTAACAGGTTTTCTAAGAAACCCCTCTCATTTTGTCCCCTGGACAACGGGACAGAATAACAACAAGAAATAGTTGATTGACCCAAATAATATTGCTGCCTCAGACTACATCGATCGGTCCAAAGTGGACATAGTTTGTGTATGCCTTTATGTGTATAAAAGTTTGCGCACTACGATAGGAGATTTCTCAGACATACGAGACCCTACTGAAAATCTGGACCGATGTTCTTTCGGATCCAAATCTGTATTATTTTGATAAAATTAGAAAGTTTTAAGGAAGTACTCTTATTCTCCTCTATCACGAGTGAGGTGGATACCAAGATTACCAACTAATAGAGATCTTCTACTATCTAAAGTCCCGCGCCTTCATATTTCAAAACGCTTCAATGTATTTAAAAAGCACCACCAACACTCTCAACACAGGTGTGCGTGCTGAGACAGCCATCAACTATGCGTTGAGAGTGTTGGTGGTGCTTTTTAAATAATAATGAAAAAATTGAAGCGTTTTGGAATGTGAACGCGCGGGACTTTAGATAGTAGAAGATCTCTACTTCTCTATGTGTGTTGGAAATGTCAAAGTGTCATCTCATGAGGGAGTGGAACAGGAAAAGAAAGGAGAAGTATGTACCATGAATAAAGGGGACAATGAAGAACGGTGCATCGTCACACAACGTTGTTTAGTGGATAACGGATTGAATGGCACCTCGGTTAGGCCTATTGTCTAGGACACAGGCGGAGAGCGAACTAAAATTTAGACGTTTGTTGTAGAGATCTTCTACTATCTAAAGTCCCGCGCCTTCACATTTCAAAACGCTTCAATGTATTTAAAAAGCACCACCAACACTCTCAACACATGTGTGCGTGCTGAGATAGCCATCAACTATGCGTTGATAGTGTTGGTGGTGCTTTTTAAATAATAATGAAAAAATTGAAGCGTTTTGAAATGTGAACGCGCGGGACTTTAGATAGTAGTAGATCTCTAGCTGAGATATAAACTGATTTTTTTCCTCAGACACGGTAATGAAGATTTTTTGGGTTAATAAATTCACAATCGATCTTCTCTTAAAAGTATATCGAAAACTGCTAGAGGTAGAGTAACTGTCAGATAGGTTGAACAGAACATCTTATCAATTTCACACGTAATTCTTCCAGTTTGTTCCGAAACAAATGTGTTCTTTCGTTTCTTCCAATAAACAAATGCAATAATGATACGATTTGACATGTCTTTGTGTTTCAAGCCAGTTTACTTATTGAATTCAAAGTAATTTTTATAGTGATTCGTCTCTATTTAGTCATTGTCTCTTTTGCTGCTATGTCGGCCATTATCTTCTCCTTCAGCTTCTCAGGAGGTAAGAAATGTGCAATCTTTTTCTTTCTTCCACCGGGTCGCTACCCGCCGCCGCCCGTCACCGGCGCCACGCGACCTAACGGCCCGAGGATGTCGTCGTGGAATCGCTAATGCGTCCAATTTTCACGTCCGTCCGTATGTCCGTGTAAACAAAGCTGCTTGCAGTTAATTAGCTTTGACAGTTACGGGTTATGTTGACAGGACATAGTTAGATTTGACCTTTGTACACTCAACATCAATGAATTCGGGTGACTTTGTTATAGCATTTTCCATACAAATTGTCCCGAATTCATTGCTGTTGATTTTGTATGTCGATTATTTCGGATGTTGACATTATGAATATCACACGATTCTTTCTTCTATTTCAATTAATTATGGATTTTAACGCTCTTAAATATAAAATTTTAATGTTGTTGAAGTAGCTTGTTGTTTGTTATTTGTCAAACATAAAAGGTGCATCCATTATTTTCAGAATAAATTATGACAGAGATGAAATAAACACAGACATTTGACAAAAACAGCCAAGTTTGTGTGTGTGAGCTTTAGAATTAACCTTTCAAATGTTAAGTCTTAATAGAATCGTCAAATTCCTGCACTTGAACTGTAGATCTATAAACGTGTCTGTCGGTCTGTCTATTCCGGGCACGGGCGTTTTGTTGCATTCTCTATTTCGCGCGCACTTCCAAGCTGCGCACACGCAGCGAGTGGCTTGATGTATTCATATTGATGCTATTTTCGGAGATGTACTTAAATTTTAATAACTTACAAGCTCTTCCGGTGAACTTCGTATTGCCGCCGGCACGATTTTCACTATTATTAAAAAAATGATATTATACAATTTTAGAGTTTATGGAAGACGAGAATGTAGATAATGTATAAGTTATTATAGTTTAAGTTTGATATGTATACCTAAGAGTATCGTATATTGTGTCGTTTTTGGTAAAACATCGGTACATACTTGCCAATATATGCCATACCCTGCCAGGGTCCATGTACCTACTCTACTATTTACTAGTTATATAAGATCTAGGGCCGGTTCCTATATCCACGTAACGCCTCGTTTTGCCTACGGACGGTTAAAGTTTGACAGATTCTCTATGGAACAAATGTCAAAAATCAACCGTCCGTAGGCAAAACGAGGCGTTTCGTGGATATAGGAACCGGGCCCTAATGTTCCTACATTAAGAAAAATGTGTATGCAATGCAATGGGTCTAGGAAGCGCTGGTAAATTCTTTTTCTGACGTGTGAAAGTGCCGCTATGTGGCCAATTTGCTGAATAAATGATTGAATTGAATTGAATATGGTTGCATTGTATAAATAAATATATATATAAATAAACCTTCCCTGAACTTCAACGAATATAAAAATTGCCTACTTACCTTGTTCTTTGCGAAAGTTGTCTCGAGCGTTTAGAAAATAACTCACCGGAAAAGAAATGTTAATTACCCCGATAAATAACCCTGTTATATTCAATCTCGACGCCCTGACGGCATCGAGCCATATACAACGCAAACAAAAAATCAATTGTATTGAAACTGACTCAAATATACAGTAACAACAACAACACCCTTCTATCCACACCTCCAAACTCATTCCAGCAGTCGCTTCGTGCTCAAGAACCTAATAACTCTGCGGTTTCGTGCCCCACAGAGTTATTAAATGACATCCTATCAAAAATAACTGCATTACAGACGCAGTTTTCAGCTATACAATCTATTCAAATGGATTTGTCTCAAGCAAGAACAGATATAGCCGAAATGAAGAATAGTATTGATTCAAAATTAGATGAGCTATCAGGAAGAATGAGCACCATAGAGTCCCGCGTATGTGCGCTGGAAGAGTCTAAAACGGAACTTGATGACATCAAAAAAGTGATAAATGATATCATGATTGACTCCAGGAAAAATGAACAATGGGTGCGACGTTCTAATATACAAATAAACGGAGTTCCCGAAAAGAAAGGAGAGAATCTCTTCACTCTGCTAAAGTCCTTGGCGGAAGCGAGCGGCTTCTCGCTGAACACAAACACTGATATCGACTTTGTGACTCGCGTCGCCGTGAGAAACGACACGGACAACTCGAAACCTAAACCTATCATTGTGAAGATGCAGGCTCGCTACAAAAAAGATGATTTCATGGCGTGTCTACGTAAACTGAAAAACCTGAAAGCTGTGGACCTGGGATATACTGGTAGCCCGAACAGAATATATATTAATGATCACCTATCCAGTTACAACAAATACCTTCTCAAAGAAGCAAAGCAAAGAGCCGCTAAAAAGGAATACAAATTCTGCTGGGTTCGGAATTGTACTGTCATGGTGCGCCGCAACGAGAATTCGCCGATTGTATATATCACGTCCGAAGAAAATTTAAACAAAATTATATAGGTGTTATCTTTTCAGTGTTGCATGTCTTAAGCATAATCTTAACATACTTTTCTATCTACTATATTCATGGAAATGTTATAAAATATTGCAGAAACAAAACATACTTTAATAACCATTACTTGTTTATATATGTTCTTCAAATATTAGTAGCAAATTTATTTAATATATACTTTTTTGAGAGAATAATTACTTTTATAATCAGTCACATTAATATAGCCGCTATTACCTTCAAACTAAAATCGACAAACTTACAAGGTTATACACATATATTTATTGGCCTTTACATATTATTTAAAGAATAGATATTTCAATATATTATCAAAACGTCCGTGGATTGCGTTCAAAAACAACGCAATTCTTACGTAACGTACTAAGATTTGATTATGACCTCATTTGCATTACCGAAACATGGCTCCTACCCGGTATTTTTGACGGGGAACTATTCGATTCACGATACAACGTTTACCGCACGGATCGCGACTACGACAGACTCGACGTGACGCGCGGCGGCGGCACGCTCGTTGCCGTACGCCGACAGTTTAATGTAAAACAACTATACTCTCGGTCTGTACTAGATTTACCTGACGCTGACATTACTGGCATTGATATCCTTTTGTCTCAAGGTCCTTTAGCTAAAAAGCTGAGATTATTTACATGTTACTTTCCCCAAAACAAATTTCAGATGGACTCACAACTCTCATTTTTTGAATATGTATCTGACATGTACACCGACTGCCCGGATGATGTTTTTATTGTTTTAGGTGATTTCAATATCGCCGAGGCTGTCTGGATACCTACGGTTTATGATAAAAACGGTTTGATAATGGAAAATCCCAATTGTAATGCGTTGACAACGCAACTCTCGGCATTTATTAGCTTTACTGGATGGCATCAATTTAATAATATTCCTAACAAAAATAACAGACAATTAGATTTGGTGTTATCAAATAACTTTTGTAAGTTATGCTCCGGGGAACCACTAGTTCCTATTGATGGTCATCACCCGGTATTTTGTGTAAATATTGATTTAAGAATGATCGACCACTCTCTAAAACCTGCCCCTCGCACAGTCCGCCGTTTTTTTGCGGCAGACTATGAAATCATTAATGCTGAGTTGGAGAAGGTAGACTGGGAGCATCATCTTTCACAGAATAATGTAGAAAAAGCGGTAGATAGTTTTTATTCAATTTTAAATGAAATAATAGATAAATTTATACCAACTAAAATCATTGATTCAAACTTAAAAAAATATCCTAATTGGTATTCTCGGCAATTAATTAAACTTCTAAACAAAAAAAGTAAAATACACAAAAAATGGAAAACTTATGAGAGACAATCTGACTATATTGCTTTCTCAAATTAACGTACTAAAATAAAAAAGTTAGAAGATTCATGTTATACTTTATATATTTCTAGGACCGAAAAAAATATTCGTTTTAATTCAAAATCATTTTGGTCTTATATAAAATCAAAAACTAAAAGTAGTGGCATACCAGATTCTCTGTTTTTAGGTAATGATATAGGCTTTAATGGTCAGCAAATTTCAGATTTATTTAACAATTTTTTTCAGTCAGTCTTTGAAAAAGATGATAATATGGCAGTCAGTAATATTAATAATATTTCTGCATTCAATAATGTTGTTAGTCACGTTAAAATTACCACAACAATAGTTGAAACTTATTTAAAATCATTGCAAGTATCAAAAGGAAGTGGACCAGATGGAATCCATCCAGTTTTTCTTCAAAGATGTCGCTCAATGTTAGCCCCACCAATTAGCTATTTATTCAACCTTTCTCTAGAAACCGGTATAATGCCAGTAATTTGGAAACGTTCGATTGTTGTTCCCATATTTAAAAGTGGGGATAAACGCAATATAGAAAATTATCGCGGTATCTCAAAACTGTCCGTAATACCTAAGCTTTTTGAAAAAATTATATATGACACGTTATATCACGTAATTAGACCGATGCTTATCCCTCAACAACATGGTTTCATTAACAGAAGATCCACAGAATCAAACCTTTGTGAACTACTTGATTACTCTCTTGTCGCAATGGATAAAGGTTTCCAGGTGGACGCCATTTATACAGATTTTTCTAAAGCGTTCGATAAAATTTCTCACTCCAGGCTTATAAGTAAATTAGAAACATTCGGCATTCATGGCAACCTTTTAAGATGGCTTACATCTTATCTTCGTAATAGAACCCAAGCGGTGGCAATTAAAGGTCATACATCTAGCTTTGTGCCCATCTCGTCCGGGGTCCCTCAAGGGTCCCACCTCGGTCCGTTGTTATTTAACGTATTTATTAATGACGTCATCGAATGTTTTCATTTTTCGGAAGTCTTATTATATGCAGATGATATGAAAATATTCAGTGTTATTACATCGCAAAATGACTGTCTTAATCTGCAAAGCGACCTTGACAGACTCAATGGCTACTGCCAAAATAATAAACTTTGCCTTAATATTGAAAAATGTTGTTCTATTACATTCTCCCGAAAACGGAACAGCATAGTCCAGAACTATTCTATAAATGACAAATATCTTCAAAGGGTCACAGAAATAAAGGATCTTGGTGTAAATATAGATAATGAGTTACAATTAACGGCCCATGTTGACAAGATTGTGCGAAAAGCTTATAGTATGCTCGGATTTGTATTTCGGCAAAGCAAAGACTTTAAAGATCCTAGCACAATGATTCTTTTATATAATGCATACGTAAGATCTCAGTTGGAATATGCCTCCACAGTATGGAATCCACATTTTTCTGTCCATATTAATGCAATAGAAAGGATTCAAAATAAATTTATTAAGCGGATGAAGTATAAATTCAGAGAATTTAAGTCAAATAATATTACATCTCTTCAACTTCGCCGCGAGTTTAGAGATCAAATTACGCTGTATAAAATACTAAACGGGCTCTTGGACTCGCCTGCCCTCCTCTCGAGTATATCCCTGCGCTGCACGGACCACCGCACCCGCTCCTCCACTTTATTCGCACTCCCTTATCATCGAACTGCTTATGCTAGGAATAGGCTCATTGTAAGAGCGTGTAAAATATATAATGATAAATATTCTCATGTTGATGTGTTTTGTATTCCATCAGTACAAAAATTTGTTTCTGCAATTAAGAGTAAATAGAAAAGCAATTATATCTGTATAGACCTAGAAGAGTAGTAAGTAGATATTAACACCTACTATATTTATCGCTTGAATTCTTGTGTTTATTCACTTTTTGATACGAAAAAACTTTTGCATGATAGGTACCTACTTATTATACTTATAATACTTCCATATAGATAAAATAATTCTGTTAAACCATTTTAGTATTTAAATTTAGTCTAATTATACAATAAGTCTTGTCTGAGCAACTATAATGACATAAGTCTATTAGTGGAAACTGTTTTGGCTTTTGTGTTGCCTAAGTTTAAATTGTCATATTTGTTACTTTTCGCTGTTTGTTTCCCAATATCAATAAAAAAAAAAAAAAAAAAAAAAATAAACTGCAGTGGTCAAATAAGTAGGTAAACAAATCCACAGAATAGAGTAGAAAGTGTAGCTCGTGGCCAGCCCATTTACCACCACAAAAGGATATATTCATGTGTAAAGAGTGTTTTACGTAAACACCTTACCTTGTAAAATGAGCATGATTCGCAATAAATGATATGAATATGAATATGAATACGTTCTAGCTTAGTCTTTACGCTGTGTATATGACACAGCGTAAAGACTAAGCTAGAACGTATTCATATTCATATGCCAATGGGTATATGACCCATTGGCATTTATTAGACACGTTGAAAGTTACTTGTAATTTCACAATACTGGGACATCTTGGTAGCAATGGGGACTATCGTTTCTTTGCTCACCAGTTGGCGCCACTGTTGACTAAGGTCCAGAGGAATAGCTGTCAAAGGCGACTTTATAAGATCGGAGCCGAAACAAAGTTTTAAATCTTGAATCTCATTAAGTTTATTAATTTTAAATAACTATCGTCATATCGAGTAGCTATGCCGCAATGTTGTGCAGTTCCGTTTTGTTTGGAAAAAAGAAAAAAATTAAAAGCGTTTACATTCATAGCCAAATAATCCATATTTGCGATAATTTCACGAAGGACATCACTTTTCAACGGGTAAATTAAAGAAATTATGATGAACTGAATGTTATTGGACCTCACGCGATACTAGCGCCTCTAGTGGCAAATTCACACGCGATAGCCCCCATTGGCTACTCGTAACTAGTATCGTATGATGATAATGAAGTGTTTTGAGTTCTGTTGTTTTCAGTTCAGGCATTTAAAGTGCAATATCCATACTTACTATTATCATAGAAAAAATAAGGTAAACCTAGAAGGACAACCTTCAAATAAATCAGCGTACGCCCGAAATAAGTGTTAAATGCGAGAATAGATGTCGCTGCCTAGGTAGCGTGCATACAAATTTGAACTCCATGAGCAACATCTAGATGGCGCTGACGGTACAGACGAAGTATGAAAAGTTGAAGCTCCCTGGCTATTTCCGATGTACGCCGTGATGCAAGGAGATTGACAGTCTTATATAATTACCTTGTCTCTGATATTATAAATGCGAAAGTAACTCCGTCAGTCTATCTGTCTGTTCAAGTCCTGGGAAAGGACATACACTAGGTAGGTACTTTTTATTTTCGAAAGACGTATATTTCCCGCGGGATTGCGATAGTGGAATTCCACGAGGGTGGTGCAGTTGCGTACAGAAGCTATTTAAGTGGACAGTGTGACCGTTTCTATAACACGTAATCTGACCTCAGGGTCCCGAAAGTACTGCTTTATTACCTTCAAGAACACCATAAAGTCCATCCCATATCAATTAATCATTAATCTAGATAAACCTCATGGTGCTTAAACTCAAAAGTCGCTGAACATTTTAAAACCTTGTCTCAGTAACCCCACTATTCATAGTGATCTGAAATTGGTATAGCTCTAACTGCGACAAGGGGTTAAAGTGTTCACCGACTTCTGAAATCGATGGTACAGCCTTAATAGACTCCATCGATCAACCAGTCATGCCGTGTAATGAGGTCCGTCGCCCGCGGCGCCGCTGGTGAAATGGCTAGACGACCAGCGTAGCTTGACCTTCGGGAGCTTAGGGATCTCATATTGGTTGACGTAAGATGGTAGGAGTAGGTGAACTAGTGTAAGAAAAAAAATCCTAACTAGTATTTAGAACTTTAATCCTAGTAATAACATAGAATTTATCTGAATGTCTGTCCGTTAATCTGTTGTATGTCCCGGAAGTTTGACTTACTGCCTCTCACGCAGGGGTTCGGAGTTTGAATCTCAATTAGCACATTTTAATATTACTGAGCTTTCTGGTGAAGGAAAACATTATGAGAAAACCTGCACGCGTCAGCGAAGAAATCAAGATATGTATGTGAAGTCCCCAATCCTTAATGGGCCTTCGTGGGGATCAGAACAGTGCGAGGAGGGTTGTACCCAACAGTTGGTCGTGAAATAGTCTGTTGCGGTGTTGTGTGGTTTGTTAGGACAAAAAGCTTTAATACTGAACAGACTTTGATGAAAGTCATGGTCTAGAACTGATGTATCCTAAGTAGACCTCCAATGGAGCTAGGGTTGCTGTCTCTCCGGCTTTAGCAGGACATGTTTGGCTTTTTAGACCGTGTCTTGCCAAATCTTCATTTGTCCTGACTGTCCGGCTTTTTAGGGTTTCGAACCTCAAGAGGTAAAAACGGAACCCTTATAGGATCACTCGTGTGTCTGTCCGTCCGTCTGTCACAGACGATTTTCTCCGAAACCACTGGACCGATTAAGTTGAAATTTGGTACGTATATGTAAGTTTGTGATCCAAAGACGGACGTGTAACGAAAATAAATGAATTTTAAACACATACCCTATTTTTGGGGGCTAAATTAAAAAAAAAATATTAATGAAGTTTTTCAAACTATATCGTGTGACATATCAAATGAAAGTACTTATTATGAGGGTCTCAAATATATATTTTTATTTCTTTTTTGCTCAATTCTTTTCGAGTTAAGAAAATAGGCGAAAAATGACCCCCCCCCCCTTATCTCCGAAACTACTGGACCTAAAATTATAGAAGAAATACGGAGGATAGTTACAGGAAAATTATTAAGAAGTCCATGGTATTTGAAATCTATGATATAAAAGAGCTTATCCTGTGTAACGGTCTAATCTTAATCAAGGGTCGGAACCCTCTCCACGCGAGTTTAACTCGCTTCTTGGCCGGGTTTTCTTACCTAACGCTAGGTAGATGGCAAACCTAAATGGAGCGCATCCAAACCTCTGTGCTTCGGATTATTAAGTAACAGCTGTGCGCAGCGCAGGCTGCCACAGCTCGATCCAAGATGGCCGAATGTCAAAACGCGTGCAATCAATTAATTCTTTGACCCGCGACAATCCAATGACCCGCGATGCAGCGGCTCTGATTACGTGTGATACGAATTGCTATCATAGAAATCCATACCATCTTTACTAATATTATAATTGTTTGTCCTTTCTTCACGACGAAACGACTGGACTAATTTGGAAGAAATTTGGCATGAAGATAGTTCGAGACCCTGGCCATAACATAGGATACCTTTTATCCCGATGTTTCCACGGGAACCGGTTTTACACGGGTTAAACCATTTTTTTAATAGGTACTTCTATAACTGTATATAGGTATAGTATCATCGGGTACGCAAATTCTAAGTCTACGCGTGACGAAGTTCGCGGGCATCGGCTAGTAATATTATAAATGCGAAAGTAACTCTGTATGTCAGTTACCTCTTCACGCTTAAACCACTCGACCAATTTAGTGAAATTCGGTATGGAGATACTTGGAGTCCCCACGGAACCGCGATAACCGAATTCCACGCAGGCGAAGCCGCGGGCAGGAGCTAGTGGCTCATAATTCTTTCTCACTTAGACCCATTATGCCCTTAACTCGTGCTCCTCAATTTTAATCAGCGTCTAGCCTGCAGGATTCCAGTAAAAAAATTTATTTGAGCAAATTTCGTAGTGAAAAGTAGTCTGAATCAAACTTAAACCTACTCCTACCACCTATGTTTTCTATTTTCTATATATATAAAACTCAAAGGTGACTGACATAGTGATCTATCAACGCACAGCCCAAACCACTGGACGGATCGGGCTGAAATTTGGCATGCAGGTAGATGTTATGACGTAGGCATCCGCTATGAAAGGATTTCCCGAAATTCCCACGGGGACGGGAAAAAACGGGATTTTTCATTTTAATATTTCTGCGCATACGAAGTTGCGGGGAAAAGCTAGTTCTCTATAATGTTCTTTTTTTTAATAAATGATTTCTCAGTCATTAATAAAATGTAAAGTCTTAGAGATGTATTAGTCAGTCACAGGGCCAAATGGCAAGTGACACTGTAGTGGCAATTGTTATTTGTTATTCAAGGCATAGACATAAATACTTCGTAAGTATAAACATCATTGATTCAAGGTTGGAAAGTTGCTATTTGTCGCGCGTGCTGTTTTACAACCCGAGCAAGCGAGGGGTTTCAGGATGGAACTGCGGCCAGGAGGTTTATGAACCAAGGAAATTAACCATAAAATAAAGCATACGTAATAGGTCCCCATAACATTATGTATCATATCTATATCTCAATTGTTTGTAGGTACTCGTTTTTAGAAGAAAGTGACATCGGTCACGCACTCTGCCCGTCGCCCCGGGTTGAGTCTGACGGATGACTTCATCGATCGAAAGTGAACTAACTATTGACTTGACAGGCCGTGGGTTCAGATCCTGAAGAAGCCTTTTGCTCATTAAAGTGATTATTAAAAGGAGAGGTGAATCATGTTTACATTTTATTGAAAGTCATTTAGAAGTGAACATCAATAATGGAGTTGATTGCGGATCAAGAAAGTTGCTATGCATTCAAGCTAAGTTCCGTGACAGATTAATTAATAGTACTACCGCTTCCGTTTTGTAATTACGAGCTACAGCCTAGTCCCACTGCTGGGCACAGGCCTCCTATCATGCATGTGCGGATTGGGGGCTTCACACACATCTTTGAATTAGGTACTTCGCAGATGCGTGCAGGTTTCCTCACGATGTTTTCCTTCACCGAAAAGCTCAGTGGTATAGGTTGGCGCGGGCTGGTTTTCCGCAACTCGATGTCAAGATTGCGCCTATTTAGCGTGGTAGCTCAGTGGTAAATTCAAATTGTATTTCGCACATAAGTAAACTTAGAGGTGCGAGCCGGAATCGAACCCCCGACCCTCTGCATGAGAGGCGGTAGGTCGAACCACTAGGCCACCACGGCTTTTAATTAAGTATGATGTTAGTTTATGTCGCGAAAGTTCATCACAATATAGTAAAACAATTGGTGATTGCAAAGTTAGTATGATGGAAGGTGGTTACCAGCTTATAGACACTTCCAAACGATGCTGACACTGAATTCCGAACCATTTGTACCAGGCTGGCGAGTCTACAGGGGTATAATTACGTAATGACGAAAAGGAAAATCATGGTCATAGCGCCAGTACCGGGGGCCCAGTCGCGTGAGCGTTAATCGAACGTGTCGCATAAATTACGAAAGTCGAACGATTTGTACCACAAAAAATCTTGTATTTTCCGATAGTCGATGAAAAACGCAGTAGGCGATCGCGTAATGCCATACTTCTCCGGCGCGGCCTACATCCCGCCATACCGACGAAAACATGTTAATTAAAAACCAAAAATTGAACCATTTGTACCAGGCTAATTTTTGCACGGATAATCATCGTAGAGTAGCCATTCACGAAAATCACTATGCCATACTTTTTCGACGGGGCCAAATGGTCGCCATACCGCTCCAAAGATGTAATTTTATTTTATTTTGCAGATCGATTAACGCTCACGCGACTGGGCCCCCGGTACTGGCGCTATGACCATGATTTTCCTTTTCGTCATTACGTAATTATACCCCTGTAGACTCGCCAGCCTGGTACAAATGGTTCGGAATTCTATGTCAGCATCTTCCGGTCTAATAGTCACCAATACTGCGTCGTCTTTCATTAGGAAATAAAACCTGGTATATAATGCCGGAAAACAGCGAGCTAAGTGTTTGATAAATGTGATAATAGATGTCGCTGCCCATTGAGTCTATATGAAGATTTAAAGCTCCCCCTGGATTTTGTAAGCATACCAAGCTTTTCCAATGTAAGCCGCAATATAAGAAGATTACTATGTATAGTACCTTATTATACCGTGACGTATTATGACGTGTAAAAGGGCCCAGATGTGGCCTATGAAGTCCCCAATCCGCACTGGGCCCGCGTGGGGACTATAGCCCAAACCCTCTCGTGGTGAGAGGAGGCCTGTGCCCAGCAGTGGGACGCAAATAGGCTGTAGTAGTAGTAGTGGTCTATTTGCTGAAAAAATATTTTCATTTTCATTTTCATATGTCCTTGATAAAATCAAGTACCTAAAAGTGTTCACAACTGTTAGATATAATCGTAATGGCTCTATTGCGGTTAATCGTTCACTACTATGTAGTCCTAATCGACTAGCAATTTATGTTCATACCATGCTCCCAGAGCTCTATAACACATGATAATGTATATTTGTGTATGGCTGGCATGCAAGCGAAAGCTGGCGCGCCGCCAAGCTGCTACGGTTTCCGCGACACGTTGCATTCGCCGCATAGCGCCAGGGCGACGAACTAACGAACTATGTTACTGTTTATATTACTTTTCTCAAAAATGCTATGTAATGTTGCCATAACATCGCTAAAAAGCATCCAGTAAGTAGGTCATACCGAAGGCTTATTGGAAGTGTCCAGTAAATAGCGAGATTTTGAATTTGGAATCAATAATTGTCCAGTAAGTACGTATGTAATTCCATTACGTATCATGTTATTTGAATTTCGAAGCACATTTTTACATCGCCACCAACCAATACAAAGGATTAGGTGCTGAGGTCGTATATAAATTTAAAATAGATAAAGGATAAAAATTAATTACCTTGAACGATATTTCACTTTAAATTTACATATTTATTAAAGTATACGTATTTTTTATTTTGCACATGACAAAATGTTTGATTATATTCACTAAGAACAATAAAAAACTAAAATAGGTCAGCGCAATAGGCAGTACGTATAAAAAACACATGATCCAATATTTAAAAAAAAAACCTATCGACAAGGTTTGTGCGCGGAACGTTTGCATGCTGCGTTTAATTCACAATTGTAGTGTGTAAAAAGGCGGAAACAGTTAAGATAATTGTTGACTTCGGAATACCTGTTTTATATTATAAAAAAAGAGGTCTGAGTTAAAGTTAAAATCATGAATTAGTTCTACAATGTAAAAATTATGAAATATTACCAATAAAAAATGAGATTGGCAACAGTGCAATTAACTCAGTGCAAATACCTAAACGCAGTCTTTATAAAAAAAAAACGTAATGACAGTCGGCTAGGCGCTAGAGCTAAGGCGGGATTGTAAGTAAAACATATTTTTGTCTTTTATTCGTGTTTCATTTTTGAGAAAAGCACTATACTTGCTTCGACCGTAAGAGCCATACTGGCCGCGTATGTAGCCGGACCTCGGCTGGCGCCTCGGTCCGTCAATATCATACTTGGCCAGTATGGCTTACTTACTGGTCTCTGCAGTAATGTACTATTACTACATAACTAACTTAACTGTTATATTACCCTCTCGTGACGATAGGAAGCCGTGGGGGCCTAGTGGTTAGGTACCTATTGATTGGCATGCAGAGGGTAGGGAGTTCCAATCTCTGTTTCTGTACTCGATAATAGTAATTACAGACCTAGGGCGGTGAATTCGTTAATGTCCCAGATCGCACGGCTTTACGAAGTACCGTCCGTGGTTTGTACGTCGTGCCTTGGCCTAGAAGTGAGATTTTCTGCCCGCCACGCCACGCCACTTTACGGTCATAGTTGACGTAATAGTACATTACTGCAGAGACCAGTAAGTAAGCCATACTGGCCAAGTATGATATTGACGGACCGAGGCGCCAGCCGAGGTCCGGCTACATACGCGGCCAGTATGGCTCTTACGGTCGAAGCAAGTATAGTGCTTTTCTCAAAAATGAAACACGAATAAAAGACAAAAATATATTTAAGAAATATTGAAGGTTACATTCATATTTGGGCACTTGCTAGTACTACACAACGAAGCATGGAATATACTGCCCATAAGCTTGACGGCTGCATTATTTGGCGCAGATGGTTAAAATAAGCCAGGAACACATTCTCTGACCAATTATAAGCTTTATTGTCTTCCTTCCACTTAGTGAACTTTTCGTAATTTTTTAAATATCTCTCCTTTGACTTAGGTGGAAGTAAATTATTTTTGGCTAACTCCGCCTCTGCTTTTAAGTGAGGAGGAGTGCCGTCTATATCGGAATCTGACTCACTTGAACTCATTTTATTCAAAAATGTATTCAATAACACAAACAAAATATGTTTACTTAAAATCCCGCCTTAGCTCTAGCGCCTAGCCGACTGTCATTACGTTTTTTTTTATAAAGACTGCGTTTAGTTATTTGCACTGAGTTACTTGCACTGTTGCTAATCTCATTTTTTATTGGTAATATTTCATAATTTTTACATTGTAGAACTAATGTTCATGATTTTAACTTTAACTCAGACCTCTTTTTTATAATATAAAACAGGTATTCCGAAGTCAACAATTATCTTAACTGTTTCCGCCTTTTTACACACTACAATTGTGAATTAAACGCAGCATGCAAACGTTCCGCGCAGAAACCTTGTCGATAGGTTTTTTTTTTTAAATATTGGATCATGTGTTTTTATACGTACTGCCTATTGCGCTGACCTATTTTAGTTTTTTATTGTTCTTAGTGAATATAATCAAACATTTTGTCATGTGCAAAATAAAAAGTACGTATACTTTAATAAATATGTAAATTTAAAGTGAAATATCGTTCAAGGTAATTAATTTTTATCCTTTATCTATTTTAAATTTATATACGACCTCAGGACCTAATCCTTTGTATTGGTTGGTGGCGATGTAAAAATGTGTTTCGAAATTCAAATAACATGATACGTAATGGAATTACATACGTACTTACTGGACAATTATTGATTCCAAATTCAAAATCTCGCTATTTACTGGACACTTCCAATAAGCCTTCGGTATGACCTACTTACTGGATGCTTTTTAGCGATGTTATGGCAACATTACATAGCATTTTTGAGAAAAACATATTATGTATACTTACTTACATTACGCTCTGCCTCCCTCGATATATGCGCGCGTGTATTGCGTAGATCATTATGAGTCCCTACTTCGGCTGCTCAGTGTTTTTTTTCTGTTGACTTCTATGTATGTCTGTGGAAATGTAACAATTTTCTGTAACATGGCAGCGGCATCGATCGCTCCTTCGAATGCAGCTCAATTAATTAAACTGAAAACAATACTTATGCGTACACATATGAGTTACTATGAGTTCTGATTACTTGAAATAAACGTATTTTATTTATTTATTTATTTACTAGTTGTGCCCCGCGACTTCGTCTGTATAATATAAAATTGCCGATAACTTTTGTTTCCGACAGACAGACTTCTAACAATCGCTGTTTTGTGGTCTACCATACATCTTTAGACCCCCGTTCCTTTTTTGAACTTTACTTTCTATGTACAGTACAGACACGCCGGGTTCTGCTCTTTTATTATAGTATAAATAGAAGAAGATATAGTAGTACCTACTGTGTCGCATGAATAAATATTCGTTTTTTTTTTGTAGTTGGCTTAAGAGCGGATTCCCGTATCTAGCGCGTCGATGTTCAAAGAGTAGTTTCGTGTGTTTTCTCATCATTTTCCCGCGGCGGCGCCTATTTCTTCGGTGCGTAGGTGCAGGGCGGGCGCCGCCGGCGCGCTAGGCGGAAGCGCGCGCGCCGCGTGTCGTGACACACTTAGTGATTCACCTGGGCAACTTCAGACGGTGCGGCTGAAAAACTGATTTAGTTTCAGTTAAGAATTTTCTTTGAGTCATTTTCAGTGTACGTTTTGATTATTTCAGAGACGATATACTTCGTATCTTGTTGGAGGCCTACCGATAGCTCGTCTCCCGGTTCGCGGACGCCACTCGAGAACTTTCCGGCCCAATCGGCCATCAGTCCTGCGAGCAATGTGCCCCGCCCACTGCCACTTAAGGCTCGCAATTCTTCGGGCTATGTCTGTGACCCTAGTTCTTCTGCGGATATCCTCATTTCTGCCTATGTCCAGCAGTCGACGTCTATCGGCTGAAATGATGATGATGATGTGCTTCGTATCGTAGACGAAATCTCAGTAGTATAATATTGGGCATTCTGGCCCACCTCTCGTTCGATCGGGCGAAATTTTCGCCCTCACTCACTCGTGATGGTCCAAATGCCCAATATTATTTTGAATACGGTCGATTGGGCATTCTGGCCCACCTCTCGTTCGATCTGGTGAAAATCTCACTCACTCGTGTTGGTTCAAATGTCTAATATTATTTTGAATACGGTCGATTGGGCATTCTGACCCATCACTCGGTCGATCTGGTGAAAATCTCACTCACTCGTGTTGGTTCAAATGTCTAATATCAAACGTAACGCACACCGGATACAACACCAGAAACCGTAAATTTCGTTTCATTGGGTTTATTATTCAAAGAACGAATGAACGATCGATGCAAACCAAGCTAACCCGAGTCCGTTTCCATCCGATCACATTATTGTTCTCTTTCACTCACTTCAATCGGTAACACCACTTGCGTGCTTATTATGAATACGCTTAAAACACATAAATCGTGCAATAATTTGATATATTGCTTGTTTTGCATTCAACTTTAATTTATCAACGTAACGCAGAACACTTGAATTTGCAAATTCCGTTTGTTTTATCACCACACTAAGTCGAAACTCTGCGTATTTGTTTTTAAATATTACATAAAGAGGCAAAAACACCACACACACACCGCGTCCGATGTGTGCACGAGGCAGCGCCACTGAGCCTTCGTCGCAAGCGTAATCTCAAACTTTTGACTCAGGTTAACTCAGGTGTTTGCATAACTTACAATGGAGTTGATCAGGCTCCACTGCAAGAACGGACCCCCGGGAAGTTGCTCCCCGGCAGAAGGCCGCGTTTTACATGCGTGGGTGAGTTTCCATCCATCCCAGGGACGGGGGTCATCCATACAAGCCACCGCACAAGTACAGAATCACCCCTCTGATTATCTTAGAAAATTCAGCCAAACTCTGTGTACTGGGTTGATCAGGCCCAGCACGTCGAGAATTACAGACTGGGACTGCATCGCATCCCCCCGGTCGGTCAGGGGAGCCATACAGCCACTTAGGATTTAGGGATTGTTACTTCTATATATATCAACAAACTTAGAAACTTCGATAGCGCGATGCACGTCAAAGGTTTATTTTTGTATAAACATCAACATAAACGTTTAATGTTGCCAAGAAAATTGAAGCACTTTTATTCAAATTTTTCTAGCATAAATTGAAGAATAAAATATAATGATTTAAATCTAAAAAACATACGAAAACTAGTTTTAACCATGTTTATGATTTATTACGCCATCTGTGACGATGTTATGCATACTGCATTATGTTTTCTAAGATCATTCATAAACATATTAGGTTGATGTAAAAACAATCTTAATGATTATATATTAAGTTTCATTTAAAAAAATAATGTATTGCTTTGCATTCTGGCAAACGTAATTGGAGCTTAATAACGTCATCTATCGATACTACGCTGAATTACTTCACCATGCACTTATTAATGTAGCTAACCGTGCATTGACTTAATTTGTCTACTTATTTCATTACTTAAGCAATTAGCGTATAGATGACGCTTTAAAAAATAAACATAACAACACCGAATCACATCGTATTGCAATGCTTAGGAATATATTATTTTTATATTATTACCTATTTATTTTATGTTTGATTATAAAGAAATGATAATACAAAGAAAATGTTTCCGACATTTGAACGTCTTTTGGTATAAAAGCGTTGAGTACCTGAGTGACTGAGCTTTGCTCGGGAACAAATCTGAAAATAGCTAAAAACGAGTTTTCCCAGATATGATACCTAGCTAGATCGATTTGTCAGCTTCGAAAATACCTATATTCCAATTTTCTTCCAAATCGGTAGAGTCGTTTCTGAGAATACATTCTAAATAAATATAGAAAAAGAGAAAAAGAAATATACAAGTATATCGCGTTAAAAGTTCAAGATTAATTTTAAATTCTTTTAGTCTTTAATTTTTAAAATCATTAATTAGGTACGTTTATGAATATATTTATTTGGGATAAGTCCACATAATTTTAACTTATTTAAATATTTAGCGATAAAAATCTATTTCAAATTATTTATTACCTACCTATTTATTAAGTTCGACTCATAAAATCCATGAAATTAGGACATTGACAAAATTTCGCAATTATGGCGTACAGAGGATGTTTGTGCAACGACCTAAATAATATGCAAGTAGTTGCATTTTCAGGGCTGGCACTAAAGGCTTTGCGTTGAACAATTTGATATAAAAGCGGTATTTATAGTTTTAGTATGTAAAATCTTTATTTTGTATTTATTTTTTCTTCTTATTTGTTTTTTTTTTAATTTACCAGCAATCAGTTATTTCTGTCTAGATTCATGTTGTACTTTTTTATTTCATGTGGAGTTAAATATATGACATACTAGTTTTTTTTTTTTTTTTTTTTTTTTTTCATTTTGGTAAAATTTCTAATTATTCGGAATTACCTTCCATTGGGTTTCTTATCACGTTTCTCTGTAGTGATGAGAATTGATTGTTTTTTGTATTAATATATTTATTCTTAATAACACGTATTTTAGAATATATTTGAATTTGCTGGAACTATCTATTATCCATGAGTAAAACTAATATAATACTTACCTATTGTTAGAACAATTTGCAACGCGACAGCCCTGGCTCGTTTTGTAAAATCAGCAATAATCACCTATTTTTATTTTCCATCGATCTAAATTCGTTCTATTCCAATTTTGGCTGCCGCAGTGCAAAGAACAAAACTCTACTGTCTACTCTTACGAAGTCATCCATCATCAGCTCAAAGGCTACGTTACGCAGTACGCTGTAGCAGTTTCCACGTTAGTGCCCACTCGATACATTGCTGAAAAATGTAAGTAAGTAAGCAAACGCTTTACTTTCCTCATTTATATATATATAGGTATTTTAACTTTGTAACAATAAGCATTATTTTATTAATATCTTATTTTAATTTCAGGTCTGACTCCGAATTTGAACACATCGTCGTTGCGAACAGTGTACCTGTTCAACCAAAAACGTCCTCTCGATCAAAGGCGGCAAAAAAAAGGAAATCTTCAGCTACCAGGTATCATTTTCAATTGATAAGGAACTTACTTGCTAGTTAAACCAATTTTTTTAAGTTTTTAAATTAATTTTTGTACTTTCTGTTTTAGATCTGATTCAGAGGAAAGTGTTAGCGCAGAAAGTCAATATACACCGAAATTTAAAAAAACTGCTCAAAAAGGAAAGGCAGCAGCTTTAAGGTATTTTTGTTTTCATTTTATATTTCTATTTATTGATTGTTTATTGAAATTTTAGTGTACCTACATACAGATTGTAGATTGGAGATTTATGAAATTGTATTTTGTTGCTACAAATAAATTAATTTGGAGCAAGTGCAATAACATAACGATATCACAATTGTTTTCTTATACACAATGTTTGTTATCAGGTCCCCAGCATCCAAGAAAAAAGAGTTTAAAAACCCCTTCGACGTGTTCGGAGTATTTCCTGAAGAGGTTGTTCCTACGAAGAAGCCTGTTCTATCAGATCCAGTCGAATCGTCCATTACCAATCGAATTCCTAACGGTACCACCAAAAGAGCCTGCAACATCGATGGTGACTTTTTCGTCGAGCTACGAGTGTACAACACTGCTGACGTTCGTGGTGAGTTACGTGAGGAACGTTGGAAAAAGGCTCTCCTTGCCGTTAAGGTGCAAATCAACGACGATTCGCCTGAATGGGAAGCATTGCAAAAATTTATTAAACGAATTAAAGTACTTTTCGCTGACGCCGACGTCAAATTTTATTCTAATAATAACATTAAATAATTATTTATTTTAATTGTATACCTTTGCAATTCAAGTTAACGCATATATATATATATATATATATATATTAATCGCAGTAATTAAAATTATAATTTAAGGTTAGCAATGTGTTTCTCTCTCATTTTTATATAAATAAGTAGCTGTTTATTTTGACAATAATAGTAATTTCTAACAAGAGATAGCAATAGCTCAAGGTAAGTTGTTAGAGCAAATAAATAGGTAATATGCCTTTTTGCGCGGTGTGTTTAATCAAAATAGACAGAAAACAATGGGTGGGACACCTAAAAAGTAATAAACATAAAAATAATTCGGTTGTAAAACTTGACGATGATATTGTTGAAATTTCGTCTGCTTTTAAAGGTCGCATATCCTCATATAGAATTATGGCAACTGATGAGTTTAAGTTTTGTTTACCAGAGTCATTTTTGAACACGTTAAAATTGAAGTTGTTAAAAGTTTTTCAAGAATCGCTTCAAAAACACATGTGTTTTAAAGTAAATTTAGAATATTTTGCAAATTTTCTTTTATTCAAGGATAACAAGCAAGAAATTAAGTCTTTTGCCACGAAAAATTTTGCTGTACATCAAAATTATCAATTTGAAGACTTTTTTCAATCATTTATTATTACTATAAAGAAAAAAATCGAAGAATTTCAAGAAAGGGACTCAGGGTGGACTTTTTTATCTAATTTGTATTTAGAAGTTAATATTAATAAGTATGAGCCGTTGAAAGCGTCATCTTACGTGGATTTACCCAAGTTCATAAAAAATAAAAAAGCCTGCATTAACATTCATAATCATGATGATTACTGTTTTCTCTGGTGTGTTGTTGCAGCTCTTTACCCGTCTAAAAAACACAGCGAGCGAATATCGTCTTATCCTCATTTTAAAGACTTATTGAAAATTGATGATATGTCTTTCCCTGTTACTTTCGATGATATTAGAACATTTGAACGTAATAATATTGATATCTGTATTAATATTTATTCGTTAAAAGACCGTCGAACTGTTGTAGGACCTCTATATAGATCCGAATACAAAAGGAAACATCGGATCAATTTACTTTTAATCGAAAATGGTGATAAGTCGCACTTTGTTTTGATTAATAATTTATCGCGTCTTGTTCGCTGTCAGATTACGAAACATCATGCTAAGCTTTATTTCTGTGAAGACTGTTTGATATTTTTTCCAACTGAACTCGGATTTAGTAATCATGTTTGTAGTGGGGTTGCAACGGTACTTCCTCAGAAAGGTACTTATCTCGAATTTAAACATTTTGAGCGAAAACAAGATGTTCCATTTGTTGTGTATGCTGATTTCGAAACAATTCTTAAGCCCTACCATAACTGTGAACCTAACCCGACCAGTAGTTTTACTTCAAATAAACAAATTCATATACCTGCAGCTTTTGCTTATTACATAGTGTGTTCTCATGATGAGAGTCTGAATCGATTTGTTCAGTACCGTGGTCCCGATTGCGTTTCTAAGTTTTTGCAATATTTGTTTAGACATGTTAATGATATATACAAAATATTAAATAAGGAAATTCCTATGATTTTTGATGAAGAAACTGCTTTAGCTCACAAAAATGATAAAATTTGTCATATTTGCGAGTCAGATCTATTTCTGGATAAAGTAAGAGACCACTCAGATCTCACCGGCCTCTTTCGCGGATTTTCCCATCAATATTGTAACTTACGTTTCCGCGTACCGAAATTCGTTCCTATATTCTTTCATAACTTGTCAGGTTATGATTGTCACTTATTTATCAAAGAACTGGGTAAATGCTCCGGTCCTGTGAAAGTAATACCTAAAAACAAGGAAAACTATATTTCATTTACAAAATTTTTATGGTTATCTAACGAACAGTACGCACAAATACGATTTGTGGACTCGTTTAAATTTCTAGGAGCCAGTTTAGAAAAGTTAGCAAAGGGCTTAGGTAAATCTGACTTTTTCCATCTACGAAATTTTTTTCCTAAACTAATTGAATTTGATTTATTAATACGTAAAGGAGTTTATCCTTACGATTACATGACCAGCTGGGATAAATTTTTAGAAACTCAGTTACCTGAAAAGTCTTCTTTTTTTAACTCTCTTTCTGCAGAGCAAATTAGTGATTCTGATTACCAACATGCTCAATGTGTGTGGAATACATTTAAATTAAATAACATGGGTGAATATACAGATCTCTATATTAAAACTGATGTTTTGCTTTTGTCAGATATTTTTGAAAGTTTTCGAAAAATTTGCAAGTCAAATTATCATTTAGACGCAGCTTTTTACTTGACTGCACCAAGTCTATCGTTTGATGCTATGCTTTTAAAAACGAGAGTCAAGCTAGAATTGATAGCTGAATTAGAAATCATTCGGCTGATACAAAAAGGAATAAGAGGTGGTATTTGTATGTGTTCGACTCGATACGCTCGTGCAAATAACAAATACATGGAAAGTTATGAAAAGAGTAAATCAGATTCATTTTTAGTTTATATCGATTGCAATAACTTGTATGGATATAGTATGAGTCAATCGTTGCCCATGTCAGATTTTACTTTTCTAGATCTCCATGAAATTGTTCAGCTAGATATTTTATCTGTGGAGGATGATGCTGAATTTGGTTTTATTCTCGAAGTTGATCTGTTATATCCCAAATATCTACATCATAGCCATAATGACTATCCATTTTGTGCACAGAAATTTATTCCTCCAGGAGGTAAAACTTCTAAATTAACCCCAAATTTATATGACAAATACGAATACGTCATTCATTACGTTCATTTGAAAACATGTTTACAAAATGGCTTGATTCTTCATAAAATCCATCGCGTTCTCAGATTCCGTCAAAGCCCATTCTTAAAAGAGTATATCGATTTAAATACAGAACTGAGAAAAAAAGCTAATACTCCTTTCCAACAAGATCTTTTCAAATTAATGAATAACTCTGTTTTTGGAAAGACTCTTGAAGACAGTGAGCGACGCGTAGACGTAAAATTAGTAAATAAGTGGTGCGATAGCCGAAACAAAACAAAAAAGTTTACATCTGCCAACCAATTAATCGCGAAACCAAATTTTCACAGTGCAACAGTGTTATCTGAAAATTTAGTTGCCGTGCAAATGAAACCTGAAAGAGTAATTTTGGATAAACCAATTTACATAGGATTCTCTGTACTAGAACTATCTAAAAGTCATATGTACCAATTTCATTACTCTGTAATGAAACCTCACTATCAAGATCGAATTACCCTATGTTACACTGATACTGACAGTTTTATTTATAAAATCGAAACGGAAGACTTTTATCATGATTTAAAAAGTAGCTTTTTAAAATTTTTTGACACAAGCAATTATAATGACCTAAATAGATTTAATATACCTTTACGTAACAAGAAGGTACCTGGGTTGTTCAAGGACGAGCTTGGAGGACAGATCATGTCCCAGTTTATAGGACTACGTTCTAAACTATACTGTATTAAAAGCGAGAAATCTCTTATTAAAAAGGCTAAAGGAATAAAAAAGCCTGCAGTTCGAGAGTTAACATTAAATGACTATCAGGACGTGCTGTTTAATGATAAAATAATTCGGAAAGCAAACATATTATTTAAATCGATTAAACACGAGATCTTCACTCAATCTGTCAATAAAGTTGCCTTATCTAACAAAGACGACAAACGACATATATTATCAGACAAAATTTCAACAAAATCATGGGGACATATGTCTATTTTTTAGTGTAATATTTAAAAACAACCTTACCTTGATAACTTTATTTAGGTATATAGGGTCCAGCAAAACGTTGTGACTGTATTTTAACTACTGTATCAGTTATCGATATTAAGCATGTTTATTAGGTTTTTAATTTTTTTTCGAGTTGGTCAGATAATTTTTTGTATGGGATTGAGGTGTCGGTGTGTGAAAATTATCTATATGTATAATGGTTATCTAGTAAAAACGCATTAAGTACCTAAAATAGTTAGGTGTTGATTCTAAACTGATATTTGTGTACTTTGTAAATTCATACTATATTAATTTGGTTTAATTAGTAGTAAGACAATATTAACTTAATCCTTCTTTGAAAATAAAATGCTTTATACTGCGATTTGTTAATTGTTTCGTATTTATAAATAAATAAATGCATGGGTTTATAAACATTTGTTTTCTTTCTATTATACCTTATCTGATAAAGTCTATTCTCACGCACATAAGAGCGTAAGCTTAAACATGAAAACGTGAACGCAGCTAGGAAGTAAGCGTTGTATAGGTAGGTACCTATATCCTGTAATTATTCGATTATTGTTTAACAATATCGAAAAGTTATAGCTTCATTTCAAAAACAGCAAAACACGTTGTTACTTGTTTATGAGTTCAATCACCTACAAAGCTGATTCAGCTATGACCGCGTTATGGCAGTTTGAATGGAATTTTGTTGTCACGTGTATTTTCACGATACATGCTTGCGTAATTTTGCTGATGCAAGAAGTCAAGCTATTTATTTGATATAAAACGATTCATATTCAAATTCAACTACACTTGTTCGAATTAAGAGCCAACTGGACACACGAATTTCCTACTGATTTAAGTCAAATCGCGGTGTATCTACAACTGACCTTAGGTAAGCTATTTTTTCTATTATTTATATATATATATATATTTATAAAGTGTATTTGTATTAAAAATCTGATTGACATAGTTGATAGTGATCCTGTCTCCTGTAGGTACTGAAAGTAGCGAGTTCGAATCTCGCAAGGGCAAACTTTCTGTGTTGAGCATGAATGTTTGTATGTACTAGAATCATGAACGCATAGTACCTATTTAAATGTATTTATTTCGGTGTCTAGTATGCATAGTAAAAGCTCTATCTTGTTCGAGACTAGGTCGGAATGTGTAAAAAAAACCTATAATTTACAGTTTGCTTTGTATAGTACTTATGTCAAACTTCAACTATATATTTTGTACTGATTAAATTACGTTTTTTGTTACAGAAAATGGAAAATATCTTCGAAATGACTGAAACTCCGAACGAACTATTTGATTCTTACACTCAACCATTTCCTGAAGAGGAAAACGACTTAGTCAAAAGAATTCAAAACAGCGGATTGAAAAGAAATAAAGATAGAAGAGCAAAACTACGTTTACAAAATAAGGTAGTAAAAAAAAACAACCATCCTCAACTATCATCTTTTGTGGTAAATAACAAACCTGGAAATGGTACGCGATTAATAAAAATTCAGATAATAGACTTAAGCAAAGGTAGTGATGACGACGAAAACTCAATTCTGAGTGCACAATATGTGGCAGATGATGGGTACGACGAGATCATCGATAGTGCTGAAAGTGTAGTTAATAAAATTTCAAAAAAACTGAGTGGATATAGTGTTAGTTATTAAGATCTCTTTAATATGTAGTCAGTATGTATTTCATGTAGAAGCTAAAAATAAAAATAAAACTATTCTGTTTATGATGTTTTATTTATTCGCAATTTAACTTAACTAGTTTTTTCACATTAGTATTCAAAATGTTTTTATCTTTAAATACATGTCAACAGACTTGACTGAGTAAAATAAAAATGAGAGTAACAGTATAATCTTTTTATTTTATGACAATTTTTATGATAAAATCATATCTAAATGCAAAAAAATTATAAGTTACTTTCAAAATGCCATTTTTTTATACATAAAACATTTTTCAATGCACAAGATTTATTGTGGATTAAACAATTGTATTTATTTTTGTTGTCATTACAATATTTTTGATACATAATTTGAAAATTAGGAAAGCCTTGCTCACCCAACTCTATTACAGTACAATTATTGCACAAATCTTTGATCCATTGAATTTTTTCTAATCCTTTTACATATATTTTCTTACTTTCTAAGTAATTATAAATCATTCTTTTAAATTCTCTATAATCAATATATCCTTCACACCACATAATTCCAAGATTTTTCTCTACCCACCGTACTTGTCGTTTTTCTTTTTCCGATAAAGTAGAAAATGCGTATGGAGGTTTTATTGAAAATATTTGTGTATGTTCATTTGTACTGTATGCAAATTCTTTAACAATAAATTCATTGTTTGATGATTTAAACCCTTGAAGATCTACGAATAGATTTTCCAACATTATGATATTCTTCGTGTTATATTGCTTAATGGTTTGTATTCTACGATACTATCATTCAAAATTAGACAGTAAGCTGCAGTATTGTCAGGTATGTCCTTGTCGAACTCTAATTCAATGCGGATATCGACTGAACCAGTTTTGAGGGATTCACACTGTCTTGAGCAATCGATAACAAACAGAGGCGATTTTTCTTTAAATTCTTGTGGACCTAACAATGGTGCCTGCCTGCGGTTATAATAAGACTGTTGAAATTTAGCATACTGTTCGTATAATATAGCAAACTTTTCATCTGCAAAATTAACGTTTAAACTTTCGTATGGATAATAAGCTGAATTTAAAAAAAATTTTACATCTCTTAAATAACAATGATCAAAGTGAGTTATATCTTTATCAGACGTATTTTTTCTATGTGTTTTTAATCCAATTATAGCGTAACGTGGTTTTTCAATTTGAGAAGAGGTTTTGACTGCCCAGGAATGTTTTGATGTTTTAGGTAAAAGCGGATACTCGTAGAGATCCCAATTTCTAAACGCTATCTGAATAGTTCTATCTCTTTCTAAACTTTTGAGTAAAATTAATCTTTCCCGATCAGAAACCTTAACATGAGGCATACGCCATACAATCTTAGATATGGTGATGTTATCTACGTATTCATTTGTATTCAATTTTACGCTATTCAAATTTGTGTTGGATCGTAAAAGAATAAGTTCATGCTTGCAGTTAATTATTATTTTGTTATAATCCTCTGCAAAACCAAGAATTTTATTTAAAGGAATAGATACGGAAAATGACCCATGCGTAACTTTTGTACCGTCAACATCCCAACCCCATAGCTTTGACATCGATGCTTCGAGCTCATTCATGGATACAAGAGATTTCATAGTTGTTGTGATTCCTGCATTTTTTATTTTATCTATTTCAATTCCATTCAGTTCATATCGAATATCTTGAAACAAATGAAGTATAGGGTTATTTGTAAAAAGAACACTATTCGCTTTCGCTTTCGTCTCCCTGTTGATTACTTCAATAGTACCCTCTATGTATAAAGTACTCGCCGAAGGCAATACATAAAGATCTTGTTGGTTAATAGGTATACGGATTTCATCATTCAGGTTAAAACTTGATACGTACGGCTTATACGAATGATACTCAAAACTTTCAATCGTGTTATCAAAACTTACATTTTCTGTTAAGCTTAGTATTCCCATTTTAACAGACTTATGTTTTTTAAAAAAATAATATTTTCCTTTGTAAGTTGTTGTTGTTTAGGTCTTCTTTTCTTGATGGCACAATGAGTACTGAAACGTTTTTCGCACGAGGCTGTATTTTTATTGAAATCTAACATTTTTTCGAAGATGTAGATAAATTTGAATCTCTTCACCTCGTAAATTAACTAAATTATCGTTTTCGTCTAATATTCGTACATTAAGAGAGCCTAAGCTGTTTTGTGTAACTGGGAAGTAGATAACGTTTTTCGGAGTTTCTATGATCCGATAACCAGGTGGAACATTTGGTACAAACTCATGAATTATATGGCTTGGTTTTCCGTTTACAAATGATCCGCTCACGATGTCACATTCTACTCGTACTATAGTTGTAGACAGAATGGACACCGGGAAGGGGGACTCTGTTAATATATTAGCTTGTATTGTATCTTTACCGAAACCTAGTAAATTACCAATTGAATTTTTTCTATTAAAATATACATTTTTAGAACACAATATTGAAGTCTTTAACGTATTATTATTGCACGTTAATGAAAAGGTACACCCTTGTAGACTTCTTTTGAGGTAATCGTCGAGATCTTGAAGCTCATATGACCCTTCAGGAATTTCTACTACCTCATTGTTGCCATAATAAAACTTATTATTTCTGTAGTCTATATTAGGTATAGAGTTAAAAGTTGACATGTATAGCAGCCCACATTCATATCCACCATCTAGCTGAAGAGCGGGCGAATGATTCGTAATCAATTCCGAAGAGGATCCCGTTATAGACAAAGTGAAAGACATCGTGCGAATGGTATTTTTTTTATTAAACATGATTATTTAAGCGGTAACTTACTCCAAAAATTTTTTAAATATTTCAAACACAAATGTCCACAATTTACAGTGTTGAACTTTTGATATGTGTTGTAGTTATATGAAATATCATGATTTTTTAAATATTTTATTAACTCTAGTGGAGGTTGAAGGTCTCCATAACTATTAAAATATTCACAATAATTGTTGTATTTGACATAGGCTACCCAGTGAGTCCCTTGGTTTTTAGAACTGTCTAAATTTATAATTGCGCATTCTACTTTTTTTGGATGCTTTGGCAGATTATCTCTCATATAAACACCTCGAAAATGAGGAATATTTATCGAATATTTTAAAATATCCACATTTGTAAGAGCACGTCTGGGGAGCCTTATATTCAGTTTTTTGATCTTTTTAAACACAGCCCCTTTCCATTTTTGTACGGTTTAATATGTAACCCTTTCCCTAAAGCTATAGATTCCATCATTTTGTTATGACGGGCTGATTCCACCAAGTTCTTTTTAGCAGTTTTGTAATCGCCAACAGCTTTCGCAATCCCAGCAGCTCCTCCCGCTAAAGATCCTAGAGCTGAAAGTCCTGCGAAAATAGGTATGAGCGGTAATATACCTCCAGATTTCGGAATTGGTATTAAACGTGGAACCCGTAGTTTTGTATTATTAGCGAATACTTTTTTTGCTGCAACAAATGCACGATCGATCACATTGGCTTTATTTTTAGGTTTGTTTTTTCTCAATTCAGTGCGTATCTTCGAAATATAGTGTTTAAAAGATCTTATTCCTGCACCGGCTTTAATTTTGGCTTTCATCACTTTGCTTACTAACCACGAAGCAAGCTTTTCTCCTTTTCCTGCGTTTTTCGATTTCAATCTTTGTTTAGCCATATTATATAGATCTAAATCTGCACGGTGTCGATCTATTAGATTAGAATGTTTATCGTATGCAATGTCGTGCTGCATGCATGCGTCATCTAACGCATTGATTCCCTTATCACCTCTTAGCAGTCGTTTGTGTAATTTTGTACCTGGACCGCAATAATTATAGCCAGGTATGTGCAATTCAAACGGCAAATGATTAATAGCACTATTTAAAAGTCCTCTTCCTTTCATATCCTAAATGAGAATGATAAACACACTTGCGCAAGGGTCTTTAAGTATTTACATTTAAACAATAGCATTTCTATCTATCCAGCTGTTTTCGGTGTTACTCAATCCTAACCACTTGACGTATAATTTGTTCCCTCTTTTTTTATCACCTTTTCTATAAGGTAAACGTCAGGGTATTTGGTTTTCTGAAGTTCTTGATCATAAAACGTACCGAGTATAATATTTCCTCGTTGATCTTCAATGTGATACGTTACTGGTAAAGTTTGATTAACTTTTTTTATAGTAAACAGCTCAGTTGACCAATTAGGTGTATAACCTTTATGGAAGGTGCTTTTATATTTGCTTATACGTACGCGATCTCCCACGTTGAATTTATTTAATTTATGACATACGTTTGAATGAGATTTTTCTATGTTTCTCATTACTTTAGCTTCATTAGCTAAATTAACATCAATGGGTCTAAATTTCGTTGTTCTATGCACAGTTTGGTTATAAGATTGGACTATGTCATCTAAAGGTTTCCCAACCCATTTATAATTTCCGATAAAACTAAAATATTTGTAAAGTTTGTTTTTCAGCGTTCTTATTACTCTTTCAACAATAGATGCTTTTTTAATTGAATACGTAGAATAATGGTTTATTTTTAAGGCTTTTACGAAACAATTAAATTCATTATTATAAAATTCTTTTCCATAGTCTGTCTGTAAATTTTTTGGTATCCGTTTTGTTAACTTTATAACTTGTTGAAATGATTTTTTTATTTCTGTTTTAGTTTTAGATTTTGTAGGAATACACCAAGTATATTTTGAAAAGGCATCGATAACCACTAAAATGTATTTGTTTCCCTTGTTAATCTTTTGAAAATTTTGTAAATCGATCAAATCCGCTTGCCATAGATCGTCAATTCCTTTTAATATAACTCGACGACGTTCGAAATTTTTTCTTGCTGATCTATGGATTTCATTCACGACTTGTCTTTTTGTCATTTTTGATATTATTTAAAATGTTATCTATATCCTTTTTTGTATAAAAGTTCATTTTCAACTGAGTAACAAGCTGATGGATTTGAGAATTTATAACTTCAAACAAAGAATCAAGATGCTTCTTCTCGTAAATGTTCTGAACAAGCTGATCAACATACTGCTTATTAACAGCATCATCAGGTGACGAAGGATCTGCTACTCCCTTTAACCTTGATGATTGTAAATCAAAATCGCCATTATCTGAACGCAGCAAAGTTTTATTTTTAAGTTCAGAAACTTCACATAGACGTAAACGTTTATGAACATGATGTCCAAATTTGTCTATGTTCATTTTAATTTTTGGGTATTTATAAGCAAAGTCCGTCTATGACTGATACCAAAACTACTATATATGTATATATATATATATATATATATTATAACTGATATATATCATTAATTAACCAAGCCAGCCTCACGCAGTTCTTCAATAATTGATATAATTTCATTGTCTAATCCTGTGTTACCAGCATCACGGGAAGCTATGAGTAATTTCAGTCTTTCAACTAATTCATTAGGGTTATCCCAATACACATATGAAACATCTCGTTTAACTTTTTTCATTGATGGTAAGCCTTTACCATGAGTACTTTTATCGCTTATTAAACGTTCTTTAGATAATTTGAAAAGCGGTTTTATTATGTACAAATATTTTTTTCCTTTATTACTTTTTATTGGTTTATTAGGGTTAAAATCTCGTCTGTGGGCATTCGTTTCTAGTAGCAGCATTTTATAGCATCGTTTATCGTCTTCAGTTATGATATCTAAGTCAGGTAATTTCTTAAATAACAAGTTATGTAAACCCGGTGTTAAATTGTAACTATTACCTTGTAATTTGAGTTTATTGTCACTAACGGAAACTGAATAAGATCCTAGCATTAGTTTATCACGGTCTGTTCGAATTCCAAAAGGAATGTTGAAGGCGGTATTATATTGCTTTTGCCATGCAGGGTTTTCACGAGGAGATGTAAACGAGTCCGTTGTCTTAAATGATGTATCAGTGGATTCAAGACCATCCTTGTTAACGCTTTCACATGACGAGCCATCATCATCATCATCATCGCTGCATTCGTCACCATTCGATATTTCATCATCATTTGAACCGGAATCAAAAGATTTTTGTATAATTGTCTGATTATTAATGCTACTTCTCTTTTCATTATTAGGACTAAATTGTAATGTTTTTGCTGTCTTTTTCCATTTAAACATATCTTCATCAGAATCAGTATCGTTAGTGTTAAAGTAATTATTTTTACTAGTATCGTTTCTTTTAACGATTTCATTAAGCGGTTCTGTTATTGGTTTCAAGACAGATTCCAATATAATATTATCATTGATTTTCATGTTACGAAGCAGTTTAACTTTCTTTTTGATTGCCTCAGCAGACCGAATTACTTTTTCCTTTAAAGTTTTCTCTTCGTTTATTTTAGATGTCATGTCCGATCTCAATGGTATCATAAGAAACAATAAAAGTTTCTTGATAATGGAACTCATTAAGTATCTATCACAGTTAATCTATAACGATAAATGTATCAAATCCCATTCTATAACATCCTGAATTTCTGGAACAATCTTTATTAATAACCAAGTAGTTAAAAGGTATGTCCCATATTTTTGCACACATTTCCCGAAACTGTGACCAAGACATATCGGACCCAACATGCTCATCATAAACATGACGTAAGTTAACATCATCTTGTTTAAAAAGGATTATTAAATTAGCGTTGTCCCTTATTAATTGTTTAGGAATTTTACTGTAAGTTTGATTCAAGTAGAAGCTGTCAATATTCTTATGTCTTCCCATTGCAAAGTAATCCCTTATATTGTTTTGATTTTCGCAAGCAACATCATCAAAAATGAAAATAGAATTATTCTCGGCCTCATGCGGGCTTAGTATTTCATCATTTTCATGATATTTTTGAAATTTTACTGATGGAACCAACATCAATATTTTTTCCAACAACTGGTACATCGGTTGAAAAAGTGTTTTTGAATATATATAAACATTTTGGAAGCGTAACCCTTGTTCATGCAGTAAAAGACCGACAGTTAAATTAGTTTTTCCACAATTAGATGGTCCGCAAATGATACAGCGAATTGTATCAGGTAAAAGTTCACCATGACGAAAACTACGATTGTTGCGATCTGGACAAATGACATCCAACTGCAAGCTCTGAGTTTGTTTTAAAAATTTCATACTTCGTTAAGATTATATTCAACCAATGCGCGCGTGTTGCAAGCATGAAAGGCTTATTCAAAATGAGCATAGGAGTTCTTTTTATTTTTATTTCTTACGTTGGGTGGGGCAGAATGCTCAATCGAACGTATTTTGCACATTGCCATTTTGGGTGAAGGTTTTCAAAATAATATTGGGCATTTGGACCATCACGAGTGAGTGAGGGCGAAAATTTCGCCCGATCGAACGAGAGGTGGGCCAGAATGCCCAATATTATACTACTAATCTCGTATTATGAAAATTTAAATATTCGCGAGAGGATGTGTCGCTTTATTACAATCTGTAAGTGAAATTAGCGTATACATAAGTACGAATAAAAATAAAGTATACTTATATAGTCTTTCTTTGTTTGTAACACTTGCTTTACCTGTTTTTCGCTTTCTAATCTTGAATTGTTGTTGTCGTTTATGATTTATAATAATGAATGACGTAGCTTCAAAAGCAGCTTGTGATTACGTATTTCTAATAATAGCCGCAAGGAAGTCAATAAATGACAAATCCTTATCATTCGTCCATAATTTCTTATCAGACGTTTGCTGAAGTTGTTTCACCTTTCCGGAAAATTCATCTAGGGCGTAAGGTCTTTTGGATCGAACGTATTACATACCTATACATCTATTTTTGAATGGCAAAAAAAAAAACTTATATAATTTTGTTTACTTACCTCTTTATGCTTAAACTGCTGAACAGATTTAGGTGAAATTTGGTGTATTCGGAAGTTGAAATGCGCCGTCGAAAACGCGATCAGGTGGGTACCTACCTATTTCTAAATAAAACGTAGCCAATCTAATGTCTACACCAAATATCATAAAAATCTTAGGGTTAGAACGTAAAAGAGAGAGCATTCATGTTGAGAATTTATTACTAGAAGACACTAACTTAATAACTAATAGTACTTATAAAATATAAACTATTTCAAACTATTTCATTAATTCATTCATTCATTCATACTTACCTATTGAATAAAAGACTGACTGAAAGACATCAAACAGCTGTCAGTTAGAATTTAACAATTAACAGTTTCCTTTTTACACTTGTTCATAAAATAACGAAGTTTATTGCTTACAGTGAAAGAGTGTTATTAACAGTTTTCCCTCCCACGGTTTTCTAATCGATGACAATGGGGAAAATCGTTGCACGATGCGCGTGCGGCTAGACGCGTCAGGCGAATTGGGTCAAGGCGTGTTTATGATGACTTCATGTGTTCATAGCGAATAAACTGACGTTCTGCCATGTTTCAGTAGGTACGTTAAATATTATATTTTAAACGCGCTAATCTTTATATATAATTTCTTTAATTATACAAGCGATCTCAGAAACGGCTCTAACTAAACAGGTGTTTACGGGGGCGACAAATGGATCTAGCTAGGTTTCATGTCAGAGAAAACTCGGTTTGTTATGTTATAAAAATAAATCTGTAGATCTATTGGAAATTCGGCTATCGCATTCCCGCGGGAACTGTGGCTCTATTCGAAGTCTTAAATTGGGACAGGGAGATTCCCTAATGCTGCGCTCACGCAGCTAGATTTAAAGTGCAACACCGTGACGCGTGAGCGCAGCGATAGGGAATCTCCCCGTCCCTATTTAAGGTTTAGAATAGAGCCCCTGTGTTCTTCCCCGGGACTCGAACTATCTCCACATCAAACATCTATGAATATATCGGTATTGTCGGTCTAGCCAGCGTTTGAAGCGTGAAGAGGTAACAGCCAGACAGACATTCGCATTTATGATATTAGTAGGAATAGTATGAATGGATATGCTATTATGCTGCATCTCCGCCCTAGGTCTGTAATGTACTAATTACGTCCTATCCTCAACTCAAGCTTACGCTACTGTTAGAAATTAAATAAAACTTTAATTTACGCCTATACGAGGATGTAAAACTCGTGTAAAATGTTCTTTTAATGCTTCTAAAAAGCTTGCGTCTACCTGGATTTTGTTCGTCAATACTGGAACCCCTTTTTTTGTTAAAACCCGTCAATGGGCCGCCATTCACAGTGATTTCTATGCTATTGATCCCTTGGTTTCTTTTATAGTTTCACCCTGTAGCTCAATAAAAATTTACACATTATTGAGTATTTATAGTGTAGTAAATTATTTTAAAAGCGATATAATATTAAGAATGTCTTCAGATGAATAGTTTACTTTGTTTGAAAAAGCTCGATCTCCTAGTGGGTGATAATGCCGCATCTATAATTCATGCGATCCATTTTGCTGTAATTAGAAAATCATAGGTTATAGTAATCCATTGTTTACCGGGTAAATGAGGGGAAATCGGGGAGGAAAGCCTTTTTACGGTTAAGTTACGTTGCTAGTTACTTCATAATTCGTAACTAATTGTTTGTAGTAACAGTTACATCGTGATTGTTACTTTAAGCATGAGTAAGTACAGACACCAGTATTCGATGTCGATCAGCTGGTTTAAAAAAAAATCGCTTGTGTATTCGATACAGCCTACCGCGCGTCCGCCTTTTTGCAAGATTCAAAATTCAATTCAAAATTCAATCATTTATTTAGCAAATTGGCCACATAGGGGCACTTTTACACGTCAGAAAAGAATTTACTAGCGCTTCCTAGACCCATTGCTTGAGAAGAAGCGCCGCAACAAACTCAAGCAGAAGGCCTTTTTTCAAAATTTACACATAGTTATAACATTTACATTACATGTATAAAATATACATATAGGTACGTACTACAATTACATTGAAGGGATGTATAGTCCCTAACTTAAACTTAAATCTAAGATCTTAGAGATGTATAGTCTCCAAGGGTCCAGAAAAAAAATATAAAAAATTATGGAGATGGCCTCCATTGTCAAATAAATATAAATTCCATAGATGTCGACAGTCTCAAAATGTCAATAAATAATGAAATACATCATGTATAAAAGAGTTCATTAATACATGTCAATAAGAACATGATGAGGTCTCTCGCTTAAAATGTTTGACTTAGTAAATACTTAAAGCCAATGATTATTTTTAAAATTCTGGACGCGTCGTTGAAGCGGTTCTGGACCTTAATGTGACACAGTAGCCACCAGTACAAGTGACTGTACCTATGTAAGCGTGACAGTACTTACTGCATTTAAGGCAAGATTATTAGGATTGTTTTATGTACTTACGTAGGTAATATTAACCAGGGTTATTAATTTTTGCAGAGGGTCGGGGGTTCGATTCCGGCTCGCACCTCTAAGTTTACTAATGTGCGAAATTTAATTTAAATTTACCACTCAGCTTTTCGGTGTAGGAAAACATTGTGAGGAAACCTACACGCATCTGCGAAGTAAATTCAAGGATGTGTGTGAAGTCCCCAATCCGCACTGGGCCCGCGTGGGGACTATAGCCCAACCCTCTCGTGATGAGAGGAGGTCTGTGCCCAGCAGTGGGACGAAAATAGGCTGTAGTAGTAGGTAATATTAACAGACTTGCATAATAAATAACATATACGTAATACAATACTTAGATAACATATTAATCGTAATCGTAACAAATCGTCGTGGCATATCATTTAAACAGTATTTCTTTTTTTACTTATTACTGATATTCAAAAATGCTTTATGCGAAGATTTAAAATACTACGAAAAAGGGAAAAAGTTGAAATGCGATTCCATTATAATCTACTACATAAAAATAAGTCGGGTTTTCTTCCCTGACGCTATAACTCCAGAACGCACGAACCGATTTCCACGGTTTTGCATTCGTTGGAAAGGTCTCGGGCTCCGTGAGGTTTAAGGCGGTACGAAGTCCGCGGGGTCAGCTAGTTACTTATAAATTTTCATTGTTGCGGTCATTAAATTGCAATTTAGTGAATAGGATTCTGATCGCTCTTGAAAATCTCTCTTTTTTCATCCAAGGGTAAGTAACCCGGAGTCGAACCTGCGAAAGCAAAAACACCATTAAGATTCATCTCGACATGCACCCGCCAAGGCCGCGGCGCCTGCGCAGTTCAGGGTTGTTGTTTACGATATTTTGAAAAAAGTGTTCGCTATTATTTCCTTCTTAGTTTAATTAGTAACAGTAATTAGTTTTAAACCATTGTTTAAAAAAAAAGCATTCCAAAATTCATTCACACGCTCACTTTTATCAAGAAATTGTTTTTGCTAGTTTTTGTGATCGATTTTTTTTAATAACAATCATTATTATTCTATAAAATTTTAGGACGTTTCTTTTCTTGTAAAACATTCTTAGTATTTGGTTATTATATTATTTATTAATTTTAAAAAGTCTTTTTGGAAACATATATATAAATTTAATTATGATTAAGTTGTCAATCATTCCTCATTTGTAGCCTAAAGGCTAGTCATACATTTCAATAAAGTTTGCATAGCTAGTTATTTCTTCAACAGAAAACTGAGAATTTGCTGAAAAAGTTGCTCATATTTATTTCCAAGTTTCTGTATTAAATTACTTATTGTACAATTTATAGCATTGACCTATTAAATCAAATGATTCATGTTAATCATAATTTCATACGGGTCAAGTTTATGTACAAATTCACATTGTTAACCATGAGTTGGTGACCCTACTTGCGCTCGCGCAGGCAGGCAGTACCGTCGCGACTCTAGCGCACGACGCACGCCGCTCGCGAAGACGTCGAACTGAAATATCGATAAATCGATAGTGTGTGGTGTAAGGTTAACTGTGATTCGGACCCGTGGGATCCTTTCGTTTTTTAAAGGTTTGGAATTTATTTTTTTAGTTTTCTTTTAGAGTTAGTTTTTTTATTAGAAGTGAATTTTTAGTTTGTATTTTTAAGCGAAATTAGGGTTGTATTTTTTTTATTGTTATTTAGTTCTGAGAAATAGGAACCGTCCGTTTCTATGAACTGCGAAATAAAATGCTATGATTTTGCGATTAGATCGTTTTAGCACGTTGACCTGTGACATAAAAATATAATGGGATTAAGTATAATGATAACTTAGAATTATTTACCATTAATCTACTACTATTTAATAGATCATTTTGTTCTACTTTTAAGCAATTTTGCAAAAGATCCGCACAGAGGTTCTATCGTAGGACAAAAAAGCTAGGTATAAAACAATAGAATAGTCACCGATAGTAAATGATACTATATCTATGAAATTGACGTCATTATTATATCTTTGTAATCCACATTTGGCTTCAATTTCCAATTTACACTTTGTAGATAACGCTGTAGATTAAAATAATGACTACGACTTAAAACTAAGATTAATTATTATTATTGTGATTACACATTTCTGAGATATCCATTATCCGTCCATCCGTTCCTTTTTGAAAATATTATGTTGTTTCTTATCCCTACTAAAAATATTTAGTAGGGATACTAGAATTCAGTAGCAAAATGATTTGAAATAAAATCTGTACTGTGTATATGAAAAACGGAACTTAGCCTGACGCATTATTGTGCGTCCAGATGAGCAACTGAGCTGTTTTACGGAAAACATTATTTTCAAATTAAAGTGGTTTAGTGGTAGGAAAAACGAACAATCAAATGTTTGTGCTATAAATCAAAAGTTAAAACATGGTCAGCAAATATGACACAAGTCACACAAGGGCGTCAGTTACCGAGACCACTTCTATAACATTATAAAGATAGTTTGTATTCGAAGCATTACAATATTTTAGTTCAACTAAAAATCTTAGGTGAAATCTAAAATTCGTAAAAACATTAAAAAGGTTCCAAGTATTTTGTTTTATTTATTTATTTAAACTTTATTGCACATTAGTAAAACGAATACAAAAGGCGAACTTAATGCCATAAGGCGTTCTCTATCAGTTAAACCTTTGGGTAAAACAGAAATTGTTGTGGTGGTGCGGAAAAAAAACAACTAAGCAATATACAACCAAAACGTTACAGTATTAAAATTATCAATAAAAATATTAGTTATATTTATTAATATTGTATTTTCTTTAAGCAACAAATACTGTATTTTTTCTCTGAATATCTCAAGATGATTAATTAATATTTAGATACTTATAAGGTTTTCATGCTTAGCATAAATACATTAAGACACAAAAACTTATGTTTAAACGTAAATGCAGAGCAAAACTAGTGACTCCCTCGGATATTTCTCAGTGACATAAATATGCGTTTTCTAAATGTGGACAACCATTAGTGTATTTATAATTAAACTGTATCCCACGGGAAGTGTCGTTATTAAGAGAGACTCCAGGATGAGAGACGACTTAATATTTTGATCTAGTAAATTTTAATACAATACAACTGTTCTTTGACATACTATTTACATTTACACTGTCCATGAGCTTCTAGTGAACGTGATTCTAATGCTATACAACATGGCATTTACAAAATGAGAGTAAAAATTGTTATAGAAGACCAGAAACACACACGTATTTCAAGCGTCCATAAGTCACGGCGACTTTTTGCCACTAGGATGGTCGTATGCTTTGCTTGCCTCCTTTTGCAAAACAACAACTACTCAAACTTTTTAGGTTTTACTACGAATCGTGGCATCATGTCTGTTTTTTATGATCAAAATTGTGTCAGAACGTCTAATCACAACAGCTTACGTTTAACATGGTGCCTTCGAACTGACACGATCAATACGATGATACAATACGCTGATGTAGCTTTTGAGGAAAAAAAAATGGATCCTTAAACACTTAAGAATAACTAGGCAATAAATTAGATTCCTATACATATACTCGCTCAATATTCACGAGATTTGATCCATCCATAAATAATAAAAAACCGGCCAAGTGCGAGTCGGACTCGCGCACGAAGGATTCTGTTCGGTAATCTGTAAAAACGACAAAAAATTATGTCTGTTGTATGGGAGCCCCCTTATATATTTACATTATTCTGTTTTTCATTATTTGTTGTTATAGCGGCAACAGAAATATATTATCTGTGAAATGTTCAACTGTCTAACTATGTATCATGAGGTACAGCCTGGTGACAGACGGACAGACAGACAGACGGACAGCGGAGTCTTAGTAATAGGGTACCGTTTTTTCCATTGGGTACGGAACCATAAAAAAGAGGTTTAAACTGTATTACAATGCCACCATATAGTCCTAAAGTATTTACTTACTACGTGACTGATTTAATTAAATAAAAAATGGTCCTACAATCAATTTAACAGATCCATTAGTTATTATAATATGATCAAAAGGATCACAAAATGTAATTTAATTTTGAAGGTTATTTATATTCAAGTCATTGAGGGGACTTAAATTAGACGCCGTGACAGTAATAATGTAATAAATTGTATTTATGCATGTTTATGAGTCACTTGCTGTATGATTAATTTATTATTCAATCATAAAAACCCTTTGGTTGTTAAACTAAAGAATACACGTATTATTTTATGGCATTTACTTGACAAAGTACCATGATGTATGTATAAGGAAGTTTAAAGAGTTATCCTGTACTAATAAGTGGTATAATTACTGATAATTATAGTTATTGAAGTACAGTTTATAACACTGAGATAAAAACATGAAAAAATAGTATCATTTATACAGCGAAAAAATTAGCTTCGTTTGTGATAAATCAATGTAATGAAATTCATATCAATACCATTTGTACCATATTAATTCTATTACTTGTTAACATTATTTCTTATTGGTATGAAGACGATCCCAACGGTGAAACATTTTATTCCTGATTTTCATTTTATTTTTATTTTGTATTCTTTCTGACGATCTCAATGTGAAATTTTCTGATTTTGACATGTAAAATATGCTGTAATTTGATATTGAGAAATAAATGTCTGTCTATGTCTACTAACAAAAATGACGTGTCAACTATTTTGAATACCATTCCCTATTTGTAAGTCTGTAACTAAATCGCACGCACATTGGGCCATCCAACAAAAGCTAGACAAAATGCGTGTACAAAGTGCTACACAAATGACTGGTATCATGTATTCGTATAATTAGTCATCGTTTTCTCTGAACCACATCTGTTTGTTGATTCTCACGATTAATAATACTCCATATTTATCAGTCTTTAACGTGATTGGACAATCGTTTTGGCTGACCTTCGTATGTAGGCCTTCATTTCCCATATTGTGCGTAATATTTAATTTGGCACATATGTGTGATCAACTGATCATGCATGTACGTATCTAAATTATCGGAAAATATTGAAACCTTGAAATATACTCGATTAAAAAGTAAATGAAGTTGAATCATTTTCTTTTCTTTCATATGCTGCACTTATTCAAACAATAAGTTAAAATTAGATAAACATAACATAATGTGAAACGGATTCCTACATAGCTGTTAATTAATATGAGATTGATAAAAATGTACACATTATTATGATTAATTAATTATATTTTTATATATAAAAATGAATCGCCGTGTGTTAGTCTATCTAAGGCTCAAAAAGTGATGGACTGATTTGGCTGATTCTTTTTTGTTTTATTTCCTGGGCTTCTGGAAAGGTTTAAAAAGAAACAATACCGGGAAAAGTGTAAAGGGACAGCTAAAAAAAGACAATTAACTTTGGTTATACGAAGTTCACCGGGCCAACTAGTCATGAAGAAAATCAACAGCGGAGAATTATATTTCTGCGTTGATTACGTCTTCCTTCAGTAAAAAATAGCTATCTGCAACTAAATAGGAACCCGACATACTTCTAAAAAGAAACAGAAAATCATAATTGACTCGATGACAAATTATAATGCCATGCAGTCGCAATAAAAAGTCAAAGAAATACATGGAACTAATAAAACTGAGCGCTTGAAATTCGAAGCGTTTTCTTACACGGTTCATAAATATGGAATTTGCATTTATCGATGAATTTATCGATAAAGCTATTTATAGTTTCAACGGCCTCTGATAACGGTTTAGCACAGCAGCATATTGTGTTGTGATAAGATGAAAGAAATTCCTGTTCGCTCGAAAGGAACGTCGCTTTTCCTGCGGATTAACTACAAAGTGTCTTTATAATGTTCAAAGTCAATTAGACATATTTCCAAGCTTATTAATCACTTGACAAGGTCAGAAAGTGAATTAGTCTCGATTTATTCATAATACTTATAATTATAAAAAGGTGCGTACGAGAGTTTTATCCGCATGACATTGAGAAAAAATAAACCTACTCTTACATCTTAAATAGCTTATGTGGTTTGATAGTGTTATACTCGTAGTAACGGCCAGTGTTCTAAATATTATAATAACTAGACTAATATTTTGTTTTTGTGAGTAAGCAAAACACAAAGCCTCAAAGCTTACTTACTCAGCTTACTTGTAAAGGCATTATTGGAATATGACACACAATGCGGTTCAAATGTAAAAAAGTTAAAATCAATAGTTAGTGAAGGCGCATTGCCAGTATAAATCATTTAAGTTGGCGACATCTTAATTAACATATTATTGTAAAAAAACTTCTTTGAATTGTATAGTCCATCCTATTGTTACTTAAAATATCTATGACTACACGGCATTTAAAAGCCATAGTTCAGTACAATTGAGCCGAAACTAAGTAAATTTAGTCGATACAACCATATCTCAAATGTCAACGCGAGGCTGTCCGTACTTCCGGAGAGCAAGGCCGTAGATGTTCGCTACCTGTACTTGAATTAATATCGCACGTGTATAAATAGTACTCGAAGTTCATTAAAAGGCGTTGTATGTTTTTTTGTAGTTGTTAGCGACGTGTGAGATCAGAGTTTACTAAGTAAATATTATATATTGAAGTGTTTCTAGGTCTGAATAAATATATATAGGTACTAGTCACTCTCAAACTTAAGACGAAACTAACGACACCACTCAACCTCCTATCTCTTTCAGGGTCTGAAAACGCGACCCGCGGGGCGACGAGTCAAATTAAGACAACGATACTCCATAAACACTATCATACAATGACAATTGTTTAAGAGTCCCCAGTACGCACGGCGTTTTTCAACTTTTCATACAAACGTATATTCGCTTTTATTCCCAAATTACTAAACAGATTGACTCGAAACTTGGTACACATAATAAAAATCATTATTGTGGCTGTCCGAAATTAGTAAATGTCGTGGTAAAATAAAACACAATTAAATTACAGCCAAAAAACTGAATTTTGAAGTTTGTATGGAGGAAACTAAAATGGTCCTAGTTTCTTTGTTATTCAATTTATTTCAATCAAAGTGTATTTTGGACACTAATATCTCTGCTCCACTATTACGTGTAAAATTTGGTGCCAATCTGATAAGTAGTTTGCGAATTAAAACGTAACTACGTTTGTATGGAGAAAGGAGCGTACTTTCGTCGCTTGAAACGCCGCCCAACGCCGTCGCGTGGTCGGTCTCTGAACGAGAGGCCTAAAATGGATGAAGCTCTTCATGATAGAGCTATGAATTTAGGTACATATACTAGAAAATATGACCCTCCTTCTGGCCCGTCGGCTGTATTTTTAATACAAAGACGCCCGTAATTGTTCTTTTTGACGTGATAACGTCTTACGTGATAACGTTACGTCTTATAAATCGATGAACGCCGGCTGCGCGCACGAAAAAAACTGTGCAAATGAGAGCGCGGAACATGCGATAGAGAGGCACGATCGGCCTAAGCGTGATGTTATCCTTATCACGTAAAATTATCGTCCGTAAACCGACTTTATAGATAACTAATTGTTTATTAGTATTGTGTCCTCTGCAAAATAATACAGGCACATGGATGCATAGTCAGGAAGTGTGAGCCACAGAGGTGCTAAACTGACAACGCGCGTACATATATAGTACATATTGTGTATGTAAAACACGGAAGGATGACCGCTAATTTAATTTGACCGTTATTAGGTACATGACATATTTCTTAAAGTATTATGCACGTGTGCTATTTCTTTAGATATCTGGTAATAAATTTTATAGAAGTGTTTTTCTCACGTTTTATTATAATGGCTTAAAATAACTTGACACTAAAGTCCTTCATAGAGAACAATATTAAGCACTAGATCAAATAGAGGACGTGGGTACGAATTCTGTCAAAGCTCCTTACGTGTCTTAATAATAATGTCTGCATTGTGTGTGTTTCGGTATTTAACTGGTTTTTTTACCCACAATACAGTACCTATTTGTTTAAAAAATTCATGATAGCATCATAAAAATCATCCTCCTTTATGAATTATCTGCATGTTGATAAAAAACGTACAGTAATGTTTGAGATTAAAGGGTAGGTATTTTCAAAAGATTTTAAATATTATTAGAGGAATGAGATAGAAATAAAATTGCTATAATATTAGATTTTATTTCACAGCTATTAATAATCACTTGTATAATATATGTATTTAACCCTCAGTGTTCTGAATTAATTTTATATATTGCAATACAATAATAATAATAAATGGTACATTCTGCTATGCATTTTAAGTCAAAATCTTATGAACTCCCTAAAATATTGCAAGGGTCCTTGTAAAATTTGAATAAATATGCTATTAACTCTTAATGGACCGGTTAAAGGCGCGATATTTAAGACCCCACATTACGAGACTGTGATTTTGCATATAAATGTAGTTTTAATTTGGCCACGCCCATTTTGTCTTGTTCCTGGAGGGCGCGAGACCACTGTGCGTGCGTTCGTTCTATGATCAGCCTATTAACTATTCTGTGGTTCAGTTCCATTGCCTACGTGAACGGAATTTTCTTTTAATACCTAAGTATATTTTACATATTAGTGAAAATCTTGCGTGAAATTTTAATATACTTAATAATATGTAAGAATTTTAAATTAGGACGACTAGAGGGGGGACCTCATTGAATGTACATATATACCACAGAATATTTAATAGTTCTACGTAATATTTAATAGTACGCGCAATTCGCGCCCAACTCGCTTTACCGTCATTTGTTTCATCCGGAGATGGAGAGTGAATCATTGGCCCGCGTAGTGGTACACATACATTTACAATAAGTGTACAGTCCTCGCACGCAGACATTGACACTTCATTCGAATTGTGTTCGAAATCGTGTCCGCCCTGTGATATATACTTTGCTCTCATTATCTGCATTCCATATATTTCGTTGATGGTGCTACAGAATATATTCGACAGTCAAATAATTAGCGGACAGTTGATCAAATTAAGCCACATTCTCAGTGCCACCAGTCGAATATGTAACGGGTTAGGTCAGTATTCCACTGAGAATACTCAAATATTAGTAACTCCTCTGAGAACTCAAATAGACGACGCGGGTGATGCGCTGTAAACAGATTAGCCTACTAACCCGCAGCGACAGCAGAATAAATGCAAGTAGGGTGGACGTCAAAATTACATAAAATTAACTACTTACTAGTCAATAATAAATAAGGGAAAGTAACTCTGTCCGTCTGTCTGTCTGTTACCTCTTAATGCTTCAATGGCTGGATCGATTTAGATGAAATTTGGTATGGAGATAGTTGGGCCATTGACCTATAATAAGTAATAACACATGGACGAACAGTGCCTAACAGAATATGTCAAAATCCAGCGATTTAGATGCAATTTGGTATGGAGATAGTTGGGCCATTGACCTATAATAAGTATTGTAATAACACATGGACGAAGAGTGCCTAACAGAATATGTCAAAATATATGGAGCAAACTGACATTAGAAAATACGTTCCAATATGATAATAACGCCTCTTTATAACGAAGGCCAAACCCGAGCTGTTCGGGCACCCGTTTTGACGGGGTCATTTTTCTCCGGCTGATTGTGAATCCTTACTAAACTTAACTTAATAGATCAATGAGTTGGGTCCTGGAGGACAAAGGCTACTTTTTATCCCGGAAAAGCTCAACCCGATAGATGAATTCCATATTTTTTGTCTCTTTCGTTCTGTCTGTCGTTTGTTAGAGTTAATCTCCGGAACTGTAACCGAATTAGAAAACATGTCTGTTTTTTACATTTAGAAGCGTGTGGTTTAGGATATTTATAGGAACGAGGGTCCATTTGCTGGGGGAAGACTTTATGGCGCGTATGTCACACTTACAATAAATTTTGATATATTTGTACAGACGATATGTCGCTTTAGAGGTGGACTCAACACTTTTTCAACGTTTATCAAGTTTTAAAATTTCGGCATAGGCACTTTATAAATACAAAATTATGTTAAATGCCTCTGCGCTGGTAATTTCATATAATACATCATTTCTTAACATGATTTTGCCACTGGTAGGACATGGTACAAGGTCCATCCGGATAGTTACCACCATTGACCTGCCGCCAAGCAAACAGCAGTGCTCGCACTATTGTGTTCCGGTAAGGGTAAGAGAGTCGATGAAATTACCTGCTGCCGGTAACACACACACACACACACACACACACACACTGCACACACTGCTGGCGGCTGCTGGTCGTGACATAAATAAATAATCATTTATTATAAGTAAGGATTCAGAATCAGCCAGAGAAAAATGGCCCGTCAAAACGGGTGCCCGAACAGCTCGGGCACCCGTTTGGCCTTCGTTATAAAGAGGCGTTATTAGCGTATGGGAACTATTTTCTAATGTCAGTTTGCTCCATGTATTTTGACATATTCTGTTAGGCACTGTTTGACCATATGTTATTATTTATTATAGGTCAATGTAAATAATAAATAAATATCTTGGGACATTTCACACGTAGCCCCAAACTAAGCATGCTTGTACTATGGGTGCTAGACAACGATATAAATACATATATAGAGAAATACATACATATATAAATGCTAAACATCCATGACTCGAGTACAAATATTCGTACTCATCACACAAAGTTTTGCCTCGAGCGGGATTCGACCCCGCGACCGTCGGAACAGAAGGCAGGCTCACTACAGGGTTATAGGAGTATTGAAAAATTAGTTTGACCCGTGGAAAACCCATTTTCGTGGAAAGATCGGGATAAAAATGGGTCTCAAACTATCTCCATACCAAATTTCATCCAAATTGGTCCACTCGTCGCGACGTTAAGGAAGGACAAACAATTAAACAAACAAACACACTTGCACATTTATAATATTAGTATGAATAGCCATTTTTAACACGAGTAGATATCTTAAGGACTGATAAATAAAAAAGTATTGATTTTAATTTGGTTTGAGCCAGTTCTCCTTTTAGTTCTTGAACAGGGTTTCGCGAACAGCCATAACTTAGAATGGACATAGTTAACGTTATTTATGACATAGAACACCTACTTTTAAGTCTTATCGTAATGTTCAGTGCCCATTTATGTCCCGCATGTATCTTGCATGTTTCATTATGTATCTATGTTATATATGACCTTTGAAAATAATAAATAATTCTCTTATCTTTTGGCCGACACCGATTTTACTCTGGTTTTTGTGCACAGACCTACGCGTATTCATGATTAATTATGAAGGAAAGTATGTTCTTCTTTCTGGCTAAATTAGGGAAGCATTCTGCGACCACACTATGTACACATATTTTTGTAAAATAAATCAAATCGTTTCCGTATTTTACACAAAGTTGTGTATGTAAAAATATTCGTCTTCAAAATGCCTCAATCTATATTATCTTAAATTATACCAAAATCTCTGTAAATTTTATGAAAAAAACTACATTTTTCTGCGCACCGTACCCAAGCGACAACGGAAGTCAGCCAAGCGCGAACGTTACGCAAGCCCATTGTCTTGCCGACCCTACCGCCTGTCGGCATCATCCACTCTCATAATAATAAACACATCAAACAATGATGTTACTAAACGATTTCGGGTTGACCTAGTCGTCAAAAGTCCCAAGCTCTGCAATGTTATGACAATAATATGATAAAATGATAACATTTGCTCATCAAGTGTGTCTGAATACTTATTTAGCAAAACTTCACCGATTCCCACCGGTGCTAATTAACTTGATAAACTACATTTAAGTTATAACATAGAAAAAACAAGGTAAATCTAGAATGACGACCTTCATACAAATCAGCATACGCCAGAAATAAGTGTTAAATGCGATAATAGATGTCGCTGCCTAGGTAGCCTGTATGAAAACTTGAAGCACCCCCCTTGGATATTGCTCACATATAGGGTTGCCAATGTTGCCATCTCCTAAAATGAAAAATCCCGTCTTTGCACAGAAAAAAGCCGTACATATTAACCTAAAAGCCTGACATCACCACAACTAAAACCCAAACATAACTTTCCTTATATGTAGCTGAATGAAATTCTTCTTCTTGGAATTGCAAAATAATATTCTGCCACGTACCTTAATTTTAGTACTTCGTAATAAAAATCTACATTAGAAAGTGATTTGAAAATTAAGTTTAGCCCTTAGTGACTGTCCCTACTGTAAATATTAGTCTCACTATGTCTCATTTTGCTCTGAAACAACTCATCAAGTCATTCCTCGCGCATGCGTCAGTTTAGTGGAATACGAGCATAAAATAAATAGATTAATAATAATAACTCAACAGGTAGGTACCTATTTATTAATGGATATGTCACTGAAATTCATAGACTACTTGGTATCGTAATTTTACACACAAACTGTTATGTTGCGCTTTTGAACATACATGCTTTGGGACTTTTGGTCTGGACACACTGGTCAAAAATGGCCGCATCGACCACATTTGAAACAATGGTACCTAAACTCATTAGAGCTTTGCTAAATTGAAATATTTGTAATTATATGCTATATTATCATCTAAATTGGCAACACTGAGGTCTCCGAAACTTCAAATGTCACGTTGACATTGACACTATTGCATGTTGTGATAACTTTGACGTTGACACCTCAAAGGATAGTGGTGCCAAGCCAACTGGTGAGCAGGAATACGGTGGCCCTCATTATTTGCCACCGTCATTCGAGGACGGACTATCGTCACGCTTCATGCGTCGGTTCGACGACCGGTGATTTATTGACTGATGTATTGGGTCCCTTATCATGCGTCTATGGTTGCCCTGGTGACACTCAAGTTTTATTTTATTGCTAAAGATTGACAAAACAGGTCCATGGAAATGGACAACTGCATTTGTAATTGTAACACCAGAAGCGTCAACCGATATCTATGTTGACTGTTTCAAAGAAGTAAATTTATTTTCACCTCAGCAGCTCGAACAAGTAGACTTTGCTGTCAGAAATTAGTGAGCAAAATCGTGTTTGTTTCACTCAGTGAGACAAAGTATTTTTTTAATTTGTTTTTTTTAATCCTTTTATCCCATCAGACAATCCCATCAGGCAAAGGCAAAGGCTTAAGTCTTGCAGCCACAGTTAAATCGTTCCCGCGCTTTTTCTTTTTTTTTAATTTGATTACTGCGAATGGTCATTTCATATTGCGGCATCTAACTAGTAACTACTTCTTATACCAATAATTCAAACTATTTCGATTTTATCCGCTCTCTTCTTTTCATTTCTTTTAGAAAAGAGGTAGAATTATACTAGGCTTAAGTCTTACTGCGAATCTATTTTCGTAGAAAAAAAACTGAATGAGAAACGTTCGGATACGCGCAACGCATCAGTACGCCGTATTTTAAGACATTAAAATTATACGTTGATTTAACTTCTGAAGTTCTTACAATTTTCAAATGACTTATATTTCATATAATTATGTTATTTGTAATCATTTTAAAGTAAAGTTTTAATTTAAAGTAAACTAAAAGTTGTCAAATATTACCGATTAAATTAGAAATGTATCATTGTACTAGTTTCCGAACATACTTTTGGAAAATTGCCGCCATTGTCTCATGTCAAATCACGTCTTTCTTCTTAATTTTCGATACCTAACTTTAAAGTAATTCTTTTAAAACATGAAATTCAAGTAATAATTTGAGTGAAAGGAGTGAAGAAGAAATGTTATTTCATATTTTTCGTGTTGTAAGTATTCTTTGCAAGTACCTTTTATGTGTTCTCGCTACTGAGGTGAAAAATTGTATGTGCTACTCGAGAGCAATTTATTTTACTTCTCGTGCCTTTGAGTCCTTCGTTAGCTCAAGATTCTAAACTAGAATCACTCGCTGAACGCTCGTGATTCAACTATAGAATCTTTCGCTAGCTCAGGACTCAAACATGGCACTCGAAGCAAAAAACAATTTTGCTCTCTTGTTGCACAAATAACTATTTCACCTCAGCAGCTTGAACAAGTAGACTTTGCTGTCAGAAATTAGTGAGCAAAATCGTGTTTGTTTCACTCAGTGAGACAAAGTTTTTTTTTTATTTGTTTTTTTTTTAAATCCTTTTATCCCATCAGACAATCCCATCAGGCAAAGGCAAAGGCCTAAGCCTTGCAGCCACAGTTAAATCGTTTCCGCGCTTTTTCTTTTTTTTTTTAATTTCATTACTGCGAATGGTCATTTCATACTGCGGCATCAAACTAGTAACTACTTCTTATACCAATAATTCAAACTATCTTGATTTTATCCGCTCTCTTCTTTTCATTTCTTTAAGAAAAGAGGTAAAATTATACTAGGCAAGTCTTACTGCGAATCTGTTTTCGTAGAAAAAAAAACTGAATGAGAAACGTTCGGATACGCGCAACGTATCAGTACCGCCGTATTTTTAGACATTAAAATTATACGTTGTTTAACTTCTGAAAATCTTACAATTTTCAAATGACTTATATTTCATATACTTATGTTATTTGTAATTATTTTAAACCAAAGTTTTAATTTAAAGTAAACTAAAAGTTTTCAAATATTACCGAATAAATTAGAAATTTATCATCAAGTACTAGTTTCCGAACATACGTTTGGTAAATTGCCGCCATTGTCTCATGTCAAATCATGTCTTTCTTCTTAATTTTCGATAATTAACTTTAAAGTAATTCTTTTAAAACATGAAATTCAAGTAATAATTTGAGTGAAAGGAGTGAAGAAGAAATATGTTATTTCATATTTTTCGTGTTGTAAGTATTCTTTGCAAGTACCTTTTATGTTTTCTCGCTACTGGGGTGAAAAATTGTATGTGCTACTCGAGAGCAATTTATTTTACTTCTCGTGCCTTTGAGTCCTTCGCTAAGCTCAAGATTCTAAACTAGAATCACTCGCTGAACGCTCGTGATTCAACTATAGAATCTTTCGCTAGCTCAGGACTCAAACATGGCACTCGAAGCAAAAAACAATTTTGCTCTCTTGTTGCACAAATAACTATTACTCTAAAACTTTGTTTAGGTACCTGCCAAGAGCTGGTAGCTTAGCAAATGTGGGTATTGGTTTCGTGATCCAGACTGTACGGTCAGTAAGTAAGGATAGCAAATTTCTAAAATCTGACGCAACCTTCAAACTAGTGAGAACATTACTGTTTACAGAATGCGATATACTTTAGAAGTGAGAATGTGTCAGAGATAATATTGACAAGACAAAAAAGTGAAAGAGTAGAAAAGTGAAAATTAGCTCTTGCTATAGAAATGTTAACACTTCGTCGGTCAAAAGATATTCACTGTTGTAAGTAGTAGGTAAGTAAAATAGCAAAAAATAGACTTCTAAGTAAAATATAGCACATAGGTAATACTGGAGATATGTCGCATTTAAAAAGCAAACCAGACCGACTCAACCAGGGTTTCCCAAATTAAAATGCAGGGCATTCGACACGCAACTAAAATACGCTAAAGTATAGGATTACCCCCATTAGTCATTCACACCGCACTCTCCTAGCCAAATATTGGTTTATGTGAACTGTAGATAAACTGTGTAATCGGATAACCTCTCGGTGTGACGGGCGGTGCGTTGAACTGCATAAATATTGACAGCCGTGAGAATGACTGTGGAATGACTTAACATTGTCTTGAAGGAAAACCGTTGGCTTTGATGATTACGACTCAGAAAATGTTGTTGCTTATGTAACAATGCAAGGAAGGAATATATTTTACGACTTAACTCTTCCATTCATTCATGTTACGGTTCATATTCTCCGCCACTTATGTTTTCGGTAGAAGCTGTCACTTCCTTAAGTTTATTTGAGTTCAGGGAACGAACGTTTGATTTTAATGCCTCGCATTTCAAGGTACTGACTGATAGAACGGTTTTGACAATGCATATGGAATGTACAAATGCTTCTTCTTTTATTTAATACATAGCCGTGTTTTTGTTGATGGTGTAATCGCCAAGTCCTTTTCTTTTGAACGCTTATAAAGGTCGCAAAAAGGGGGCATTTCTTTTTTTATGGCTTTTCTTGGCAAACGAGGACACAAGTCACCTGATGGTAAGTGGACATAAGGAATCAGAAGCCCGCGAATCCGTTGCCAACCCTAAATAATTTGTGTCCTTTTTAACTGTTCTTCCCTTCAATTATTATTATCACGCAGTTATTGCATTTGACATGCTACATGACAACTGTTTTATAAATTTATATTAGGTACATGCACAAAGTAACCTAAACAGTAAACTCAGATCCATATTGTTTCGATAAGTCATCTAGCGCAGGCAGAGAACTCCAAACAGCTGAATAAGGCGGACTACCGAAACAGGAGTCGCATACGTCAGCTATTGTAGTCGCGAAAGTTGACATAGTGGTGGATGAGCCAAATGATAACATGGACAAAACACCAAGGTTACTGGAGCAGAATTGGCAATAGGAGAGCGTTGCAACATGGTGATGACAAATATTATATGTACAGCTCTTACTTTCAAGATAAAGAAAGACAGAAAAGGAGCACAGACATGTTTAATAATACAATACAGATCATGTACATATTATACATACAGAAAAGGGGCGTGCTATATGTTGCTATATTGGTTGTATTGTAAGTAAGTAGTTCTTAAAGTTGGTCATTTTGAGGATTGTTTCTAAGACCATGCAATATCTCTGAAATTGCTCTTTTTAAATATTGTAAAGGTTAAGTTTTACTATTATTATTATTAACGCTACCATCAACTTATTATTGTTAACATCAACTGCGCATTTAAGTAAAATTGTTACTAAAGTGACTACGAGATCATTGTTATAAATTTTCTTCTTCTTGTTTCGTTGATTGTCTCCTTGTGATTGTGACCTACAATTTTTCTCAACTTTATCTTATATCGTAAGGTTTGTTACATTACAATTTGCTTGCTACTGATATGTTTGCAAGGAATCACTGGATGGCAAGATGCTATTAATTGTCTAATTGCTCGTTTAACTCTTAAACGATACCCTTGAGAATCTCGACGGGTATTAATTTGGCGGATACTCCAATTGGAGATGTCATTCGTAATTGACCGTTTGACAACATTAATGTCTCTGGAGTCATGTTCATAAATATGACATTGTTTCCGTATTGTCAAGTTTGAATTTTATTAATGAAATGAAATTATGGAACTGTCTGTCATCGATGTTACTTTGTTCAAGGAGAGACCATAGAAGCAACTTGCTATAGGTATGTTAGTCATTTGAGCCTAAAGACTGAAACATAACATCTTAGGGATGTCTGCAATGTTAGGTTAAGTAGTTAGGTAGGTTAACTGATATTTTGTGTAATTCTCGCATCTAATAGTGAAAATAGGCTGGGGGAATCAGTCGTCGGTGATGCAACACACACTATTCGTATGAATATTCTCCATGTTTGTAATGAGAAACTAGCAAAATTTCGCACTGTTGCGAAGCTTCACTGTAGTGTTCCTAATAAGCCACAACGTGGAGTACATGGAAAAATAAACTAAAAAATGTTACTAAAGGATCGACAACGCGCGTTTTGCCTCTGATCCGTCTATGAACAACGGTGGCCTCTTATAATAAGTTGCCACTGTTGCCAGGTACGAAAAACCAATGAACATCGTTTCTTCAGGTCCTAACTCACCGTTCACTTGTTCCAGGGCCAATGTACATCTAGCCATGTCGTCGTCCGGCGCCGTCCTCCTGGAGGCGCGGCCCTTCCGGCCGTTCAAGTCCTCCGAGGAGTACCTGTACGCCATGAAGGAGGACTTGGCTGAGTGGCTGACCATCCTCTACCCGGAGCTGAGGATTAATGCGGACAACTTTCTGGATCGGCTGGACACTGGCGTTGCTTTGTGCAGGGTGAGTGACTTTTTTGCATGTGTGTAACTGTTTTATAGAAATAGGAATTTATTTATTTGCTTAGTGCAATTTATTAGGTGTACATGCGCCGTTAAAATTGGAATAAAAGTCTCATACGTTTAAACTTAAGTGAGTCATGTAAATGTTAGATGCAAGTGAGACTATATATATATATATATATATATATATATATATACTACCGCCTCTCATGCAGAGGGTCGGGGGTTCGATTCCGGCTCGCACCTCTAAGTTTACTTATGTGCGAAATTCAATTTGAATTTACCACTGAGCTTTTCGGTGAAGGAAAACATCGTGAGGAAACCTGCACGCATCTGGGAAGTAAGTCAAAGATGTGTGTGAAGTCCCCAATCCGCACTATGGGCCTGCGTGGGGACTATAGCCCAAACCCTCTCGTGATGAGAGGAGATATATATAAAGTATACAAAAGAAGAAAAATACAGTGTCTAATTAGTCTTTTACACAATAGAAACATTCAATATGAAGTTTTTTAAGCTATTCAGAGGGAGCTCTTTGATATGTTCTGGCAGATTGTTTGTTGTTGATTTTAACACACATAACATATAGGTTGGTAGGTCACCGTTTTCTTGTAACTATTGTCACTCTTTATGGTAAATATGGTGGATCTTATGTGTGTGTCTTCAATGTGCGTAGTGAATAAATGTTTTTCTTCTTCTTCTTCTTCTTCTTCTTCTTCTTCTTCTTCTTCTTCTTCTTCTACTTCTAGATGGCAAAGTAGGACTTTGCGCTACGCGGGTCGGAAATGAAAACAATTAAAAGTCAGATTGTAAAGAGCAACTATATTACAAATAAAGTACACGAATGTTACTATTCCAAGAAAATTATATAAATTGGTTTCGTGGCCTTGGTGATTATCACAGTTAGTTATTGCCAACGGCACAGTCAGGTCAATATCAAATCATTTATATAGCAAATTGGACACATCTGGATTTTTTCACGCGTCAGTTGAAACTACCGGCCGCCGACTGGTAAGTAAGAATGTACCTAGTTGGATAAGACAAGACATTCACATAATTTCAAAGTTAGTCGTAGTAACCGTGTTTGTAAATAAATAAATAAATTGTGTATCAGTGGACTACTTATCAAATCAATAGGAACGCACTATCTTCTGTAATCGTATATACGAATGATAATATTTTCCGGGCCCCTTTTCCAAGTTGATAAATTGAAATCTATTCACATACACTTGTCATTTTATAAAAGTTTCCACATGGATATAAATTCCTTGTTCATTATTACAATTGGCAACGAAGCCTCCTTTTTAGTTTGTTGCAACTTCTTTTAAAAGAACATACATGTCCATTCACTACCAAGTTTAAAATTTACGTTTGCAATTTAGTAGTTCACGATCCACCTTCCCACGAACCTCCAAAAACAGGTACACACGCAGGACTAGATTAGCAAAACGTTTAACTATAATCCGACAGCCGTTTAGTAGAATGTCACTGCGCAGCTGACGAAACGAACTGTAAAATTTTAATTAGAAATTACAAGTATACCTGTCATACTAGGTTGGTTGGCCAATATGCTCGACATAAGGAAGGTAAAATTAGAAAATTGTAAAAGAGGAAACTTGTACGAAAACGATATACCTACATAATGCTTGAAACACGTCAGGAAATAATAGGTATCAATCAACATTTATTTACTTATTTAAACTTTAATGCATTTTAGTAAAAAATCAAGGCGAACTTAATGCCATAAGGCATTCTCTATCAGATAACCTTTGGGCAAAACAGAAATAACATTTGATTCGACTCAAGTTGATACAACTAAACCTGAGTTAGGAGGATAACCCAAGATTAGGGGTTTGGTGCAAGTAGGCCTAAGAGATATAAAACTACATACATAACTTTAGACAAACATGGGCGGTAATTCGTAAAGACCCAGATCGCATATTTATGGCCCGAACCGAAGGTGAGGAGGTGAAACACCTGAGATCTGGGACATTTACGAATTCACCGCCCTAGGTCTATAATACACTATTCTTCATTAAATCAACCTTCTTTTTTACTTTCCAAATCAATCTGACCAACCAATCACAGACAGACATGACAAAACAGACTGCTCTTGATCTTACCAATTATTTTTAGGCACCTCTTAAAACTTCCAAATTGAATGACAATAGACGTCAAGACTGCACGTAAAAAAACGCAATTCTACTTATTTACATGGCAATAGCACATTCGCAAGTGTTGCGACAGACCCGCAGAAGGCCGCGCCAATATGGCAGACGCTAGATACCATCTCGTTTTGTAATTTCGGAAACGCAAAGGCCGTCCGCTACTGGGTTTCGGATGACACCTTATTGGCATTGAAGACTACGAGAATTACATGTGCACGTACCTTGTTGAGGGAAAAAGGACTGATGTGAGCTCTATCATAGAAAACGTAAGGTAAAGGCGTAAGGCAGCCGGTAAATTTTCTTCCATAGAGGAATTCTATCTTAGGCAACGCATTCGAAAACTTATGATTTCTAGGTCCATGTTATGGGCAGCCACCCTTTTAACATCAGGTGACATTTGTGCCTACAATCACATTAAAAAAGAAAACGTTCGATGCTTTCACGTTTTAATGCTCGCAGGACTGATGGCCGGGGGCCGGAAAGTTCTCGAGTGGCGTCCGCGAACCGGGACGGGGGAGGCCTATGTCCAACAGTGGACGTCTTTCGGCTGAAATGATGATGATGACGATGATAACGTTTTAATGTGTTACATACAAGTTTCAAAGTTATCAAATATGAGTCAATCGAATTTGTATTGTATGTAATGCTGAAATGCCTTTGAGTTATACTCGGGAATTAAATTCGTGACCGAGGCTGTTTAAATGATAGCCAAAGATGCAGTAATTTTGACAATGTCAGTTCCGTGTTTACATTTTTGATTTTGCATTTCATTCCAGAGTTTATGATAGATTAGAACGTATATCCATACTATATATAATATTATAAATGCGAAAGTAACTCTGTCCGTCTGTCTGTCTGTCTGTCTTTTACCTCTTCATGCTTCAACCGCTGTACCGAATGAGATGAAATTTGGCATGGAGATAGTTGGGGTCCCGGGAAAGGACATAGACTACTTTTTATCCCGGAAAAACCGAAGCCCGATAACCGAATTCCACGCGGGTGAAGTCGCGGGCAGAAGCTAGTTTTATTTATAAGTATGTTAAAATGCTGTCATAAAATGACAAATGCCAGAATACTTGCTCATAACATGACACTCCAACGAGCGGTAAATTCCTAGCCCGCTGGGTGGCCTGTGATTCAGGTCCCATTTCGATGCTTCAGCGTAATCTGACTCAGGTCAGGCTTATCTGTGGCACTCCTATCTTCCGTCCACTTGCATTGCAGTCATATTTACACACGTAAAGCTGTTGTTTTTAGATTCTTTATCTTCCATTTAAGGTAGAGTCGCCATCAGATATGTATATCGTATAGGGGGAGGTGATTATAAATATATGAACATGCACTTCTTCTCTTTAAATAATGTCTTCTGTTTATGTGTGAACATGCACTCTCAGATATTTATGATCACCTTGTTCGCCTCCATATATTTGATGACGACCGTACTGTGTGGGCAGTTCGGATTCGTTGTTAAAATACTCATGAAAAAAAAAACAATCTGTATAATATATTTTGCAAATTAGCCACATAGGGCACTTTTACACGTCGCTCTTCAAGTGTTATGAAATAATATTATTTAGCCATGACGAAAGCCTTCGGGTCGGGTTTAGCCTAACCTAACTGATTAGCATAGCCAGTGTATCATTAGTGCACTCTGTAATTAGATGGCTGTGCTGCGCGCGCGCCGGTCCGCAACTTACTTCAGAGGGTCCACTCTTTTTACCGAATTCAAGAATTGAGAAACTTTTTAAACTTCACACTAAGTACTGTTCTAATCGGTGGCACTTGATAGCGGTGAAGACGTAAGGCGTAGCCTACAATTTCTGCAAGTGAAAGTAAAAAAGAAACAATACCTATCGAAGAAAAAAAGGAGATTCAGAAAGGTTTTCCCAATTTCATTTTGGATAATTCTCCCTTTGATGTTCCCTTTGTTAGTCATTTGGTTTCAGGGTCTTGTACGGATCTGATCACGGAATCTACGAGGGCTAAGTAATTAAGTAGTTATTATTATTAATTTAATTAGGTAATAATATAATAATAATAATAATCTTTATTGTTCTAAAAATATGTACAAACATGATGATGGATGCCCTGGAGACTGTGTTAGTTTTCACTGTGTTACAGTCTCCAGTTTTTGCCCTTTATGGGAACAATAGGAACAATATTAGAACAAAAATGGTTTCTTTTTTTTTACAAAAATAGCTGCTACATGAATTACAAGAATATGATAGAGAGAAAAAAATATACATAACAAAAAAAAGACAAGAAACTATAGAAAAATCAAGTAGAAAATGTACAAAGTAATTACTCAAATCTTTGATGAAACGAAGTAAACAAGCGTTATTCGTTGACATGTGTAACCACTTGTTCTACTACGTATGGAGAAAATATTAGTAGTCTGTCTGTTTCTAAATGCTCTGAGACCGGCGCCGCGCCGCGCCGGCGGATTTGCATTGACTTATTAATTTGCTTCAATAAAATAATAATTATCAGCCATGGATTTATTATGTTTTAGTACCATGTTAAGTCCTGTTCGCGCGTTAATTATTACGTTTATCTTGTAACTAGCTTTTCCCCGCAACTTCGTATGCGCAGAAATATTAAAAAGTAAAATCCCGATTTTTCCCGTTCCCGTGGGAATTTTGCAAAATCCTTTCTTAGCGGATGCCTATACGTCATAACATCTACCTGCATGCCAAATTTCAGCCCGATCCGTCCAGTGGTGTGGGCTGTGCGTTGATAGATCACTATGTCAGTCAGTCAGTCACCTTTGAGTTTTATATATTTAGATAACAATAAAAAATACGGTCTACAATTTAATAAACAATGTTATTATTGGATTGTATAAGACCTAGTCCAGATGATGATGGCCTTTTATTTTGTTAGTTGATTGCAGTGGGATGTTATAGTGAGAATTCCTTGTAGATAGGTATATGCAGGTTTTCTTACGATATTTACCTTCACAAAAAAGGTAATGTTAAAATTCAAACTAAATTTCGCACATAGAGATAGATACCTACTTAAGTGCATACCTACAGTCGAGTTCGCCAATATATACACACTTTTGCACCTCACCACGTTGTAACAAGGTCCAAAAGTGTACACATATTAATGAACTCGACTGTACATTCTGAAGTTGTGGGGTAGTGGATCTACCGACTGTATGAAACTTCAAACTTCAAAATATCTTCATTGCCGAAAAATTACTTAACTAATTAACAAACATTAGCTACACGCGGTGGATGCGAGTGGCACAGGACCGGTCTGAGTGGCGCGCCTTGGGGGAGGCTTATGTCCAGCAGTGGACGTCTATGGGCTGAAATGATGATGATGAGCTACAACACAAACTTAAAAGTAACGCTGAACTTAAAGTTAAAGTGAACGCGATGAAAGCGGCATACAAACCACTAGGCTGCGACGGTTTATCTATGGTACAGTACAAAGTACAAATTCATGAAATGTTAATCGGGCTTGGAACCTGCGACCTTCCGAGCCCGCTCCACATCACCTGCGCCGGCGCCTCCGCCCACGAGCGTCGCCGGCCGCCCCCGAGCGCCCGATCGGCTCCGATAGGCTCCGATCAAGGCCGGTCGCAATAGTTAAGAGGGTTTACTCCCAAAGCTGGCAACGTCGCAAATAGCTGTCAAATATTTCGTTGTTTTCAGTAATTTATGAATATATTACTGAATGAAAATATAGGCCGAGCGGTTAGGTATTGCCAGTGTGCGGGGCGATCTCTGGCGCCAACTAGCGGATGCTAAGTCGGCGGCGCAATATGCAACCTTATACTCTTTGGTCGACGCACTATGGACCATTCTAATAAGTGGAATTACCACTGACGAAAATTTGTGGCGAAAAGGCTTGTATGTCTCTTTATCTAACCTCATAACGAGAGATAAAGACAAAAGAAGCCTCGGATGACATTACTCGCTCCGGATGTACATAATGCAATGCAAGTAAATCCGAAACAGTGCCAGTTCACTTCACTGGGGTGTAGAGAGTTTTCATATTTGGCTATGTCACGCGCTGCGATCGTTTTCGTCTCCCCCACCACTGTCTTTGCACTTAGCGAATAAGGACCTACTCCTGTTGCTGGTCGAGAGCTGAACTCTCGGCTCGCACCTCTTGAGGATAAGTACAGCCATAGTATGTGTTCTTCTCTACTGGTGGTGTGCCACTTTAACCCATGGGGTTGAGAATAGGCCTCCCATCGGCAGACCAAAGTTCTAGAAGTTGTAGACTTGGGAAACTACTTTACAAGGATCTAACATAAATACAAAAAAATCGTAGATACATGAGCGTTTGTGATGATCGATGTGGATAAATACAGCGCTATCATCTATAATAATAAGTCTGTAGAAGAAGTCGCGTCTGTAACTTGAAAAATAAAAGAAACGATCAAGTCGAGGGGACTATTATATAAACGATACTGAACACAAAAAAACGACGTATGTATGTACGTATGTCTGGATTTAACCCAAAAAATATTGGTCGGATTGCATTGCAACCAAATTTGGTATGGGGGTAGTTTATAACACTGGTCAACAAATGGGCTACTTTTATCCAGGAAGTAGTGGGCAGAAGCAAGTACTTTAATAGAATACTAAGTCATAGCCGAGGGCGCCACTGTAGTGAACTTATAGATAGTTATAGTGTTTCGCCACCGAGAATTCTTAACTCGATCGTTGTGCAAAGTTCATGTTTATTTATCTACGCAAATGTGGGCTGATATGGTTTTATCGATTCTTTATGATAAATGAATGGATGTACTATGTGACAGCGGTTTCTTAAGAAACACTTGTTACCTTGTTAGGAATAGATTAGATAGATGATGTTGTGATAATGTCTTTAAGTGTGCCAAGTTTTGATAATGAAAAATATTCGGAAAAACCCTTGAAGACTCTCTAAAACAACATACATAAAAAGAATATCTGAAAAGGATTGCTTAAAGAGAATTGGTTTTGGATCATTATACCTCATTATGCATGGAAATAGTAAAAATACACGTTGAAATTAACCTCCGTCTCTGCAAATCTAATTTTCTAATATATAAAATTCTCGTGTCACAGTGTTTGTAACCAAACTCCTCCGAAACGGTTCGACCGATTCTTATGAAATTTGGAGTGTATATTTAGTTGATCTGAGAATAGGACGTAAGCTATTTCGCGGGGTCAGCTATTATAACAATATAATCTAATAAGATCAATCCTCTTCTTTTGCAATTCGGAAGACATTCCTTTCAAGTCTTTCAACCATTGGACCTATAGAAAATAAAAAAGCGGAAACCCTATCACTCCAGTAGAATGTGAAATTGGCACCTGATTCAGTATGATTTTAGCAGCCCCGTCACGTTGTGTGAAACCGCCTGCGCCCACGCAGTTCCTTCGAAGTGATCTGATTTTCAAATCGCGCTTCTGTTGGCATTTGACGATGCACCGAGGCATTCCCAAATACCCTCATACTGTGGTGTGTCTGTGGGAACGTTTAATGGATATGTGTTACACTGTCTTGTAAAGATCGAGTTACTTCAATTCACTATTTTCTGGATACTTTTGGCCATCAATTCTGAATCTACCTACAAGCTTTTATCTCAGTTTTGGCTCAGTGAGTATTCATATCGTTTTTTCTGTTAATTCAGTCAATTTGTGTGAAGTGTACCAAGATATTTATTTATTTATTGCTGAGAGCGCTGCAAGAATTTCAACATATATTTTTTTCAAATAATATTAATAGCCGATAAGACTTCAATTGCTTCCGGCGATGGACAGTTTTCTATTTACAACTTCAATTGCGGTGACCAATACTACACTACTAAGTACTGATCGAAAATCGATGGATTGGTGTGAATGTGAAAGCAACCTTATTGGTTTTTGCATGTCGATTCATATCCTCATAATTTCAGCTGAAAGACGTCCAGTGGACAAACGAGTAGTTCTTCACCAAAGTTTGAACTGTCCGGTCCTGTCCCTCATACATCCGACCATTTCCCAACAAATTCAAAGTTCTTCAAATTGAAAACTCATTGTTACTCCTTGAGTGCGATGTCATCAATTATTCTGCACATTGTGCAGTTTTCTGAATCGTTACATTTATTTATGATTCGCGGACGCCGCCGGGGTGAGATGGCAAACGGCACGCGTTTCGGCTGGAAATGAGCGTTATTTCTTGTTTTATCGGAATTTAAGGACGCTTCCGTCTTAATTGGCGTTTTAAAAGCCTTTTTACCCTTGCAATTAAGAGGTTTGCCTTTTTATTGGAAAGATGTTCTTAGTATGCAGGTAATTTCATAGTGGACTTCCCATTGTAACTTCACTTCCTTTCGGGATTTTTTAAAAGTCTTTAATGATCGTAAAAATGCTTTTGATGGTTCCTGGCGTGGCGGCTTTGATTGAGCGTAGATCAGATCTGTTACTTGTCTTGTTGTATATGTACAGATGTGGTGGTTTATATTTTATTTATTTATTATGCATGCATTGTAACGTGACGATCCTTGCCTTTCCCTTGTTTTCATGTCAACGAGTTTTTAATCGGCTTGAATTAATCACCACAAAAATTGCATCCGATTGACATTTAACATTTTAAACGTAAATTTAATTAAAACTACATGGACGTTTCCTACTGGTTATTTACGAGTTTTGATAATGCAATGTTATTTCGTCGGTTTGTGCGTAAATAAAACTTTTGATGGAAGAGTCTTCCTTGTTTTCTATTGAATCTTTTGTGAAATAGTAAACAATACTCATTTATGTATTTTTCAGTACAATATCCTCGTTATAAGATCACTAACTAAAACACCACAATATAACTTGCTATGTAAATGATTTGTTGAAGTAACATCCTATGCATAGCTCAGGAAAAAGAGCTGGACTCTTCTAACACAAATTTTAGAACTTTTTATAAATTAAAGAGCCATGTATTTTTTATCTTATATGATAAGTTTCAATAAGTAAACTAAATACATTTTTTTTCATAACCTAAACCTGTTGTAAAATACAACTGCATACTTATATTAGACAATGTAGGCAGGAACTGAATAACGATCGTTAGAAATTCATTCAATAACGCCGGTTTCCTATCCACATAACGTCTCGATTTGGCTACTACTAGCACAGGCCTCTTCTGTTCACGAGAGGTCTTGGGCTATAGTCCCCACGCGGACCCAGGGCGGATTGGGAGTTTCACACATATCCTTGATTCACTTCGCAGATGCGTGCAGGTTTCCTCGCTATGGTTTCCTTCACCGAAAAGCTCAGTGATAAATTCAAATTGAATTTCGCACAAAAATCATTTCAGAGGCGCGAGCCGGATTAGAACCCCCAACCCTATGCATGATAGATAGATAGATAGATAAAACGTTTATTTGAGAAACGTTGCATGAGAGGCGTAGATCAAACCACTAGGCTGCCACGGCTTCAATACGGGGCAGGAATACGGTGGCCCTCATTTCGCGGACATAACCTAGTCGTTTAACATTTAACCATTCTGTTGACGGTACAATTACAGTCCATTAAAACTTATCTTCATAAATTACGTTTTGGATATGAAAGCCCTGTAAGCGAAGCAAGTATAGACAAGAGTGAATTATGGTTTAATCCGTGCGTGGTGACATTTATGATTCGCCTTTGAACTTTTGTGCGCGGGCGCAAGTATTTATTATGACTTAATTATTTGAAGGGGCAAGTCAATTAGTCTTTATTGTAAAGGTATTTGGTATTGAGTTTTGTTATACTAGCTAGCCGCACCTGACTTTGCACGAGTATTATTAACACTTCGAGTTGCAAGCGGCCGAATACAGCCTCCTGAATATACGTATATACATGGTGGGTCAGATCCTACAGCAAATAATTAACCCACAGTATCGGCTATCGATTCTAAGTAAGTATAGGTCTTTAATTTTTTTTGACTTGGCAAAAAAAAAAAAAAATGTATGGGATTCAGGCGTCGCTCACACAACCATGTGAGCGACGCCTGAATCCCATATACATTTTTTTTACCAAATCGAAAAAAAAAGTCTTCTACAATATACTTAGAATCGATAGCCGATACTGTGGGTTAATTATTTGCTATAGGATCTGACCCACCATGTATACATAGGGTCAAGCAAAACGTTACGATATTGTTAACCACAATATCAGCTATCGATGCGAAGCGTATTTTTTAGGTTTTTTTTCGAGTTGGTAAGAGAAGTTTTGTATGGCCCAGTCCCATACTGGCGGCGTAAACAATACCCGAATCTATATATATTTTTAATACAGTTGCTCAAAAAGTAAACGTTTAGATACCTGTTTAACATGCTAAAAGTTCGTCATTTCCGAACGAGCGCTTTTTGTTTTTTGACAGCTAGTGAGCGTGCCTAAAGTTGTTTTTTACGAACAAGTGCGTAAAGTTTGAGCTTCATCCTGTTCGTTTATTTCTTTATTCTTTTTTTCGCAAATGTATTCAAAAATGTCGTGTACATAATACACGTGCGATCATTGATCTATTATAAGTAAGGATTCACAATCAGCCGGGAAAAATGGCCTGCCAAAACGGGTGCCCGAACAGCTGGGGCACCCATTTGGCGCTCAGTAAATTTGACACTTATTAAGTCTTGTAGTATTAGGTTTACTTTTGTTTAAAATATTTACCTTGAAACATATTATAAAGAGGCGTTATTAGCATATTGGAACGTATTTTCTAATGTTAGTTTGCTCCATATATTTTGACATATTCTGTTAGGCACTGTTCGTCCATGTGTTATTATAGGTCAATGCGCGCAATAACACACGAGCGAAATTGTCATTTTTCACTCTCTCTAGTGTTAGTTTCTAGTGTTAACGCTCGCGTGCATGACAAACTTTTCGCACTTATATCAAAATGTACTATTTTTTACCAACTCGAAAAAAAAAACCTTAAATACATGCTTAGAATCGATAGCTGATTCTGTGGGTAAAATATCGTCACAACGTTTTACCTTTTGCGTGAAAAGGGTTAAAATATACATAGAATAGTATTTAAAATATTATGTGCGTGTCACCGCCAGTGTGTTCTCGCCTTAATTTTAACGCGCACTTGACATTAATGCTCGAACTGTCCATGCCGACCGCACTTTTGACACATTCGCCATTTAGCCGCTAAATGAGCATTAACAACAGGTGTATCCGTCAATGTCGGTGCGTTTCTGTAATTTGGGTGAGTTTAACCTTTTTATTAATAAAGGTAGCTTTCTCGAGCTTTTGATGAAAACTTCAACATTGAAAACGTGATTTAGACGCAATTGCTGCTGTCTAAATAAAATAAAAATTGGTTTTCTTTTCACCTACAAAAACTGTCCCCGAAAAGGATCCCTACTGAAAATGCTTCATGTGTTAACATATTTGCTGGTAGATTGCCTGATATCTGAACTATTTTCTTATATAATATCAAGTATTTGACCACTATACCTCGATGAAAAGTGACGAAATGATCGAAAATGGTGCATGTTTATTGTTTTCCTACATACTGAGTTATTAGGCATACCAGGTTCGCAGTGAACATGATCTTGAGATCGACCTATTTTATATCACCTATTCAATCTGGATTTTATAGAACGAATAAACGAATGCCCTGATTTATAGTAAGTATCTAGCAGAAACGAAACAACAGGAGTTTTCCGTCTAGAAAAATAGTCAATTGTCTTTTTTTCAAATAACGATTCGACTCCTCGTGACGGTTTTCGGCAAAAAAGATCGAAAATGATGCGCAAGAAAGGGGAGGAATTTTCCCAGCAGTGGGTCTTGAAAAAAATACGTGTCACCTTCAAGTAAAAATCGGGCGAAAGTTGCCTCTGCGCAACCCACCGCCCTTGCCTTCTATTTCGATGCGTGGCGAGTTTTTGCCACCATTATGTCCACATTATGACAGACGGACAGAATGCAGTCATGACTGTTATGAGAGACGTCCACCCTGATAACAATTAATTTAAACAGTACGTGATAAATCAAAATTAACACGGTTTTTGTGTTGTTAAGGTTCTCCGCTTCTACTTTTTAAATAATTTTTTAATCAGTGAGTAATGTATCATTTGCCAGATGAATGCATGGTCATGCGAAACGCCAGTTGAGTCGCTGATGTGCTGTTGGCACTTGTGAGCCCTACTCACTTCTTGAAAATCCCCAAATCACAGAGCAATGGAAACACCTTTGGAGGAATATCCATTTCACAGCTTACACGTTCTTTGGAGGAGAGAACGCGAAGCTCGAACATTCAACAGCGGCGTTGCATTTGGCCATCCGTTTGTAATGCAGATTATGACTAGTAGGTAGTTTGTCAATACGAATGACGTGCATAAGGTTCAATTTCGTATAGAAAGACTGCTTCATGCGCTTCGTCATTTGCCAGCCGTAATCCGCATCGCCGTGGTGGCCTAGTGGTTCGACCTGCCGCCTCTCATGCAGAGGGTCGAGGGTTCGATTCCGGCTCGCACCTCTAAGTTTACTTATGGGTGCAATTTGAATTTACCACTGAGCTTTTCGGTGAAGGAAAACATCGTGAGGAAACCCGCACTCATCTGCGGAGTAATTCAAAGATGTGTGTGAAGTCTCCAATCCGCACTGGGCCCGCGTGGGGACTATAGCCCAACCATTTCGTGACGATATGAGGCCTGTGCCCAGCAGTAGGACGCAAATAGGCTGAAGTAGAATCCGCATCGCAGACGGATGGCCAAACGCAATGCCGCTGCAGGTTGCCAGGCATCCAACAACGCGTGGGGATGACCCTCGCTTTTGAGACCGGAAGTGCGATAGGATATGAGGATTTTAGCCACACACATACATATGGTGATTGAATCAGAAATGAGGATATCCGCAGTAGAACTAGGGTCACCGACATAGCCCGAAGAATTGCGAACCTTAAGTGGCAGTGGGCGGGGCACGTTGCTCGCAGGACTGATGGCCGATGGGGCAAGAAAGTCCTGGAGTGGCGTCCGCGAACCGGTAGACGAGCTGTCGGTAGGCCTCCAACAAGATGGAGTGACGACCTTGTAAAGGTCGCGGGAACGCGGTGGATGCGAGTGGCACAGGACCGGTCTGAGTGGCGCGCCTTGGGGGAGGCCTATGTCCAGCAGTGGACGTCTGTCGGCTGAAATGATGATGATGATGATGACATACATATGGAACGTCTTCAATGTATATGATACTAATCTCAAGTGTTTTTCTTCAGACCGGTCCAGTCTGAACATTGTTTCAAAAGTCTTTAAGTTAACCCAAGTTCAGTATAGCCCTTAACCCGCCACATTGATAGAGTCCCCCGCTGAGTCAATTAAAGGGTGGAATCCATTCAGCTGGGCAATTAAAGCTTTTATATTCGTCATTAACGTTCATTAGTATTGTGTGCGCGCGCGGCGCTTTTTGTGACCCGCAGCGATCGCCGAAGCTCATGTTCGACGAATGTGACGACTCTTTAGTAGAAACATCAGGCGGCCAAGCTTTTCTTAGTACCTATACATACACGCCTTTTTCCATAGTATAGACCACCTTCTTCCATTTGCTACGCCTCTTATATATTAAGTCATCAATGTAAACTCGTCTTAAGTTGCATGTGAATTTTTTTGAAATATATCTCTCTCTCGCTTCTTCAACTTTAATTCCGTCCCTCATACATGCTCGTCGGTTTAGAGTGCTTTTGACCTGGCCTTCAATTAGATTGTCCCGAATCTGATCTAAGATAACGTTCTTCGTCTCGATCTTTCTCTTCCACACCTCCCCACTAGCCATAGCAATACTAATGTAGTCTTTTCTCATCCATCCTATCCACATGACCAAACCAATAAAGCATACCTTTTTAGGGTTCCGTAGCAAATAGCAAAAAACGGAACCCTTATTTAATTTTATTTATTATTTATACATGCACAATTATAGAAATAGTACATTGCTCCACAAAACTGCTTTCGCAGTTTGACTGCAGATTCAAGTAGGTAGGTATTACTCAACTAATAACTATACTGATCAATACTGATGTCCGTCTGTATGTCATAGCCATTTGCTTCCGAGAAATGGAGTATGGTGGAAATTTGGTAGCTGTATTCTATTTCTATGAACGCTTCAAAATTATGTAGAACGAGTATGAGAACAGAAAGTAAATTACTCGTAAGTCTGCATGCTTAAACTGCTGCATCGATTTAGATGAAATCACTTTAGGCCCTGATCTCTATTACCTCGAGTCAGTTACAGACTATCCCGAGATTAGCGGCGTTTGTGCAAGTCGGCTTAAGCCTTCTTTTCTTTCTTGTTTACTTTATGATTATGACACTCTATAACTCTATAAACTGCCTCGTAAAGCAAATGTCACTTTCTACTAGGGCTTGTGATATACGTGTTACACGCGGAACCGTAGCTACGTAGCCTTAGCACCGGCGGTGCTAAGATCCCGTACTACACGGTCACGTCAAAGATACGTATCCGTTTCTGGATTCGGCTACGTTCCCGCGAATCTCGGCTTCGGCTCCGCTCGGCTTCGGCTCCGCTCCGCTCGGTTGTTGAACACGACTGGATCGGATCTACGTAAATAAGATACGTATCTCCGTGTACACGTAGCTACGTATCTTAATTACACGTAGCCGAATCACACGGAGCAAACGGAGCGGATCTCCGTTGCCGAGTAACACGGCAACGGAGATTCGGCTACGGGTACACGAAACACGGTCACGACCAGGAGCACTACTTCTACCAGTGCTGCAGTGGCAAATCACCGCTCTATCCACACGATAAACATTATCATCCTCAGAATTGTTACCCACTATGAAAGATAATCTATGGTTAGCCGGTTAGGGCATGCGCTAACAGGATGCGCAGGCGACGCGCCGCGAATTGCTAACGATCATAGATCATATACGTTGGACGTTAGATAAGGGGCATCTGGATTTAGCCACTTAGGTTACCTGTTATGTGATAGCCTCAATGAGGCATCGTTGTATACGTTTTTATACGAGAGGCAGATTAAGCAGCCCGATATATCTGCAGGGATGAGCTTGACTTTTATCATTAGTATCTAGGCGTAGACATTTTTCATTTTATTGTCGATGTCAGAGCTCTTATTCAATTTTCATTCACCTCGCGTTTCTAAGTTCGAAATTTCAGTATCTCTTCTTTAAATCAGACGCTTTTCTATGTAACAAAATATGTATTATTTTCGCCTGGGTGTCAAATTCCAATTATTTCATTGTGACTTTTAGTGCCGCTTCGAAATCTCAGTAGGCCTCTACAAAATTTAGGAAATTAGCTTTTGGCGATTGTCAAATAAGATATGTAGATGATGTTTTCGTAAATAAGTAAGCAAACTCTAAAGATTTTAATAATTAATAAGTAATAGCATTATCGGTATACACAGCACGGAGAAACTTTAGCTATATGTTATAGCATGTCTCATCTATTGTTAAATAATCTATGACGCCCTGATGTGATATTTGAATACTGACATAATGCCTCGCATACATACAATTACGACGTTGTGTATGGACCAAATACGTCAGGCGCGTCATCGCTCTGTTGTGGAACTGTGATTGTCAATTGTGATTCAGTCATTTTGATGATCTGTTTCTATGATTTCAGCTAAACTAGAATATGTGACAACGGTATCAGATAGTTTGATTTAAACGATTTTGATTTCTGGTGTAGCTAGTTATAGTATGATATTGTTCGCCTCATAAGCCTTAATTCGTACCTATTGTGTGAAAAACATTAAGTATGATAGAGTAACTATGTTTTCCGATCGAGCTATTTCCTCACAGACGTCCCCTAAACGATGTCCTCAGCATTCGGTCTTCTTCTCAAAATCAGCGGTCCAAGTTACTGACTTGCTTTTCCATTTATAATAATCTCATTTATACCAACATCATCGACTCTGTATGTTAATATATCTTCTCACTCTACCTGCGGTATTTTAATGATAAGTCGGCAGGATTCACCACTTATTCTGGACTTGTAAAAACTCAATCGAGACCGAATGAACTTTATTGCTACGTAAACGGCCTGTCGGTGTCGCCGACAGTGACAGGTGACAGGTGACAGGTACACGCGCCGGGACGCGGAAACAGCCATTGTGCCACATTTGGTATTTATCTTGTACAGTCTAGTCCATTAATATGTGTACACTTTTGAACCTTATTACAACTGAGTAAGGTGCTAACATTTGTAAAAGCACATATTGGGGAATCCGACTAGTACAGTCTGTTGCAAAGGAGTAAGGTTCAAAGTGTATGTATAACATTGTTCTTCTAGAACATGCGCTCGTGGTTAAGCGATTTCTTGATTGTTTTCATAAAAATGAGGATAGAGAGGAGAAATCTAGTTTTATAGATTAAGTAATTTGTGTGTACGTTATACTTAACTGCTAAAGATAAAAGGGTGCAACAGTTTGAAAAGTGCCTCTGAAGCCTGAATTCCGAAACTATGACTGAACTGATAGATAGAGAGAGATAGAGAGTAGCAGAGTAGTAGTAGAGTCGGTATATTGTTGATGTGATGATGATAAAGATGTTGGTGATTTGGTGATGATCATTGTGATGATGATGACAAAATTGCATGCTCCAATAAACCTCCTCAAAGGGCTACAATATGCCTAATTAAAGCCAACATATTTTTTCTTCTTCAAATCGATCGTCTTTGACTATTTCCTATTTGGGAAGAAGACGTACTTACATTCCGTATAGTGATTTCAAATAATTGTATTCATTGTTTACCATCATCCATCTTGCACGATTTCCAAGTTTTACCTGTCTATCATTGAACTAGCCCGATATACGCTAACATTATTGTTTATTTACTCGTAGGCCTCCCCCAAAGAACGACCCTCTCAAACCTTGACCTCTCAACCTAGGACCTTGACCGCTAAACACTTACATAATTTGTTTGTTTTAATACCATTTAAATTTGTAAACGCATATAATTATACATAATTATACGACACCGTAACACTTAAAACGTGTTGCTTTAAATCAACATTTGCTTGGTGCGAAAAAACATCAACTCTGACTCGGAACAATCAATTTACTTGTCGAATCTGTTCGTTTTTTGCATGTGATGTCATGCCTAATAATTGTTTGCTTGAGGTGATTAAAGTTATGCTTGTATCTATTTAAGTTTCATGTAAGTACTTACATTTTTAGACTCTCGTGACCTAAGTTAAAACTTTTAGTCGGGGAAAGGTTGCATGGACTTATAGAGGACATCATTAGTTGAATAATTTTATAGCTATTATTGATGTATTTATGGTAGGTCCTGGCGTTGGTACTTGCCCTGAATCATTATCTAATTTTACATCATGGGAGGTCTTTGGCTATATACCTAGTATGGGCTCAAAGCGGATAGGAGACTTAACATGCATCTTTAAATTACTTTGTGGAGAAAGGAGATCCTTACGATATGTGAATTTTGCCAAAAAACTCAATGGATTTAACCTTTTCGACGGTTTCATATTTGAATGATGTGATCAGTCAGAGGCCAAGCATGTGAATATAACGTAACACGTGAATCAATAAGAATAGAACTAAAACAATTGGTTATACATTTTATTCATGATCAAAGTAGACCTTAGCTTAGACGGATACACCTTTAGTGTCGTTGGCGTGGCAGGCATGGCAGCGCAAGGCAACTTTAGGTGTTATTGATGTCCAAAGGGTTAAATGGACACACCTTAGTCTGATTACCAAATTGGGTGGTCTGTCGCGTTGGGGACGGATGTTATCGAAAGAAAGGAAAGTAGGGTAGCTGTCACATCAACTTGACGTCCTCAAAGACAATACGCCATAAACTCTTGCCGTCGCCCTGGGCAGCGCCATAAACCTGACTAAATATAGGTGTAATCGTTTTCTTTATTACATGCCAGGATGGGAAAGTTTCTCGATTTGGTCTCTGTTTTCGACCACGAATGTTGGTGATGATTAGAAGATAAAGTTTTGGCGGGTTCTGTTCTCTCTTTAGCTTAGCGGAAATTTCAATTGTAATTACGGACTAATTGATTGGTATAAAATATGGTGTGGTTGAATAGTTAATAAATAATCATCACCAGGATAGGTTACGTCCCACAACTGGGAAAGCTCTCAACTAAACTAAAAGATCTGGCTGTAACTATGGTATATGTATGGTATGGTTGTTTCAATTCACTTTGAATTACTTTGCAAATGCATGTTTTCTCACGGTGTTTTCTTTGTCAAAAAAATATTTAGGAGTACCAGCAAAGATATTTGTTGTAACTAATAGAATCATAGTCGGAGAAATTGTAAACTTTAAGAAAACGGCCAAATTTTAAAAACTAATTTACTAACCAAAGATATTCTGTACTTCGAATTGGTTCTCGTCTTTCGTGTTCACCGCTGGCTGAGTCATTCGCTAAAAAGCACGCTTTTGCATTCAATGATTATATCAGCACAATGACTGTTGGATTCCTCGCGATCATCAAGTCATTTTAATAACAGTCATTCCCCCATTTGGGGTTCTTTCACGCGTGCAGAAATTGGACCTGACTGTTTGGATCTCGAACAATGTTTGCTAGTACCAAACTGGGACTGTCATCCATACTAATGCATACTAATATTATAAATGCGAAAGTAACTCTGTCTGTCGGTTACCTCTTCACGCTTCAACCACGGACCGAGTGAGATGAAATTTTGCATGGATATAGTTGGGGTCCCGGGAAAGGAAATAGGCTCAGCCCGACACTATTCGCCCGTGGGGAATTCGGTTATCGCGTTCCCGCGGGAGCTATGCGTTTTTCCGGGATAAAAAGTAGCCTATGTCCTTTCCCGGGACTCCAACTATCTCCATGCCAAATTCAATCGGTCCAGCAGTTGAAGCGTGAAGAGGTAACAGACAGACAGACAGAGTTACTTTCGCATTTATAATATTAGTACTTATGGATTGCTCGCATACAGAGCTTTTCTGTATGCCGCAATTAAATGATTTTTGAACTAATATTATAAGGTTTTTAGGAGTTTTCCTAATTCTGTATTTTCCTCTTCACGCCTAAACCGCTAAAAGAATGAATGGATTGTTTGAAATGTCTAATTGTGTGATAATCTGTGAGTGATCTATCAACATAAGTACCCTTTAAACCTGCATCATTAATCTTGTGTTAATTAATTTTATCATAATGTAAACTTTAAGTAAACACTAACATATTTCCTCATTCATAAATTTATGTACAAGGAACCCATCAGTCGCGCGTCTTCTTTAAAGATCGTCTTGAGTGATTAATGAAACACATTACTCCTCTCCGCAGATCTGGTTAATTGTTCTTACCTATTGTTGGAAATTCTCACCGGGTAAAGTTTTAATTTGATTCTGAAGTTGAGTGGTGTTTTGCGAAATATTCAATTAAAAGTAACGTTTCAAGTTAGAAAGGATTTTTAATAATTAATGCCACGTTGCATTAAAGGTCGTCGGAATGAATTGTGTTATTGAAATTACTGAAACAAATTGTAGGTTTAATTTGATACCTACTCATTAACGCGAAAGGCAAAGTGGCAAAGTTCAATATTGAAATTGACTACAAAACATAAAATTCAAATTATAGGTAGCTGTTTTAGATTTAAAAAAAAACACGTCATTGATAGGCAAACGACCACACAGGCCACCTGATGGTAAGCGGTCACTGTGGCCCATGGACATCGAAATCTTATGATTTCTCATTAAGAAATCATAAGATCCCGAATGCGTTGCCCACCCTGAGGCCTAAGATGGAATGCCTCAGTGCCAGTAATTTCACCGGCTGCCTACCTGCTACCTGGAATATAACAGTGCGAGCACTGCTATTTGGCGGCAGGTTAGCGGGGAAAGACGATGGTACTACCCCGGACGGACCAAGCCTAAAAATCCACACTCATTATGGTAAATGCAATCCTTTTCGCACTAACGCCCGGCCTATATCTACAAAACGGCTATCTACGTACCGTCAAAATTTGACAGATGATGTATGAGTCAAATGTCAAAATTAAACCTTCCGTAGCCAAAACGAGGCGTTTTGTGGATAATAGGAACCGAGCTTAAAAAGAGATGGATGTATTCTTTCCAAACTTGGCGCACCGCACTACCAAGCACCTAATGTACCTCCAGATAAAACATCAACATCGTGTCATCACACGTATAGGAGGAGCGCATTGACCAATAATAACGTATGGACGAACAGTGCCTAACAGAATATGTCAAAATATATGGAGCAAACTGACATTAGAAAATACGTTCCAATATGATAATAACGCCTCTTTATAATATGTGTCAAGATAAATATTTTATACAAAATCTAAAACTATAGACTTAAGTGTCAAATTTACTGAGCGCCAAACGGGTGCTCAAGTTGTTCGGGCACCCGTTTTGACAGGCCATTTTTCTTCGGCTGATTGTGAATCCTTACTTATAATAAATGGAGGAGCGCAATCTTTATAGTTCCAAAGGTGGACACCAAATCGGGTAGGTTGGGGGCGCTGCGGTCGCCACTCCCGTCAAGCCACCTAGGCGGATATTCTGCAGTAGCGCCTTCAGATGGCGCCGCTGAGGCAAAAACTCAGCGAAAACGGTTGCGAGGAGGGTGTGTTTTGTTTTGTTGCTTATCAAATCCACTGGACACGTTTTCAACTGTTTCACCATATAAGATTGCGCTCCTTACCAAGACACATATTATTCCACACTCCACAATCACACGCGCAATGTCTATTTCTGCTCGATTAGATTCGGTTTACAATTAATTATGGTATTGAAAAAGATCATTAGCTTGCGGTTGACAGTCGTCCTTGACTCGAGGCATAGACAATCCGTTTTCTAGGGTTCTGTAGCCAAATGCCAAAAAACGGAACCCTTATTTATTATTTATTTATTTAAACTTTATTGCACAAAAAGAAAACTTAGTGTACAAAAGGCGGACTTAATGCCTTGAGGCATTCTCTACCAGTCAACCTTTAGGCAAAGAAAATGGTTAGGGGCGGTGCCAAAAAAAACAAAATTACTGAATATACTTAGACACTAGCAAAGAACAAATATACTTATTCCGTCATGTCCGTCCGTCGTTTTTTCTCGGAGACTATGGGTATGATTCAAATATGGGAGGTAGATGTGTTCTGTGAACTGCTACAAAATGATGGAGTGGGTACGATTTTGAGAAAAAAATATATCAAGGGATGAAATTATTTTTTTGCCTTGTTGGGTATCATTAGATAGGTCTTTGAAAATGATATGAAGGTTCCCAAATAAGTTTATTATTTATATCTATTTATAAAGTGGTAAAAAGAGTACTTTTGAATCATAGTGTGAAAACAAATCGAAATCGAATTGGGAAAAAAAAAACGAAATATAGAAGTCAACAAAAACTCCAAACGAAAATTGGTTTGAACAAAATCCGTTGTGTAGTTTTTAAAATAGTATGGGATAATTTTGGAATAATTACGGTAGGTACGGAACCCTTCCTATAAGCGAGTCCGAGTCGTTCTTTGTCGGTTTTTTTAACGGACCAAAGTAACCCCGAAAGGCCAAGCGAATCAAGTAATGCCAAAAACGGCTTAACCTCAAAATATAATTGCATCCGTTGTTAACGTTGAACTTTTTTGAGAAAAGACATTGTGCTTATTAGACCTACCTCGCAAATTAAAGTTAATGTGGGTAGGACTAGGACGGAGATCTAATTATACTTAATGTCCCTTTGTGCATTTTTGAGTTATTTGAACAAGCCCTTGGGATTTAATGAGTGTTGTGTCTATAATTACATCACCCTTGGCCGTAAGATTTTCTGCCCGCTTCGCGGAGAGAAAATCTCACTTCTTGGCCAAGGCAAGACGTAAAACTTTTGACAAACCACGGGCGGTAATTCGTAAAGCCCCAGATCGCATATCACAGAAACCTGCGATCTGGGACATTACGAATTCACCACCCTAGGTCTGTAATGTACTATTTCGTACTAGATTCTGCCCGCTTCTTCGCCTGCGTGCAATTCGCTAACCACGTGCCCGCTGCCACAATACAATACAATACAAATACACTTTATTCGACACCAAAAACAATTACAGAAGTAAATACAATTAACAAAGAAGAAGGGTTATCGCTAAAGAGAGATCTCTTCCAGACAACCTTTGGGTAGTAGAATGCGCCACTATGCGTCTTTCTAGGATAAAAGTAGCCTAGAGGACTTCAACTACCTATATCTCCATACCAAATTTCATAGCGTGAAGAGGTAACAGATAGACCGACAGTTAATTCCATCCGTTAACTAAGCAGCGCTCGTTAATTTTACCATGGGATGGAATTACATTTCTGTAAGGTATTCATGACAGTGGCCATATTTAACTTAACTACCAGGATTCCGTCAACTATGCTTGAATCAAACCCGGCGTAGTCTAACTAGCGCATGGCCAGGCTTATGCATAGGGTTGCCATCTCCTAAAATGAAAAAAGTCGGACTTTGTCCAAAAAAAGCCGGACATTTTACCCTAAAAGCCTGACATCACTACAATGTCCACAACTAAAAGCCAAACACGACTTTATAAAGCCGGAAATACCTTTTTTTAAATGTTAAACCCCATTTTTTCCCGTTCCCGAGCGAATTTTGGGAAATCCTCTCCTAGAGTTTTCTTACACTCCTCAAGGAACCTACAATTGCCAAATATCAGCTTCCCTCGACCAGTACTGACGTGACTGACAGTAGTGATGATGCTGATGATTGCTTCGTTTGAGGCTCTACCAAAAAGCCAAACTAAAAGCCGGACAGGCCGGACATATGAATATGTTGGCCGGACACAACTCGAAAAAGCCAAACATGTCCTGCTAAATACAAACAGATGGCAACCTTACCCCGGCGTAGTCTAACTAGCGCATGGCCAGGCTTATGCATGACATATGACGCAATGAAAGGAAGTGTGTATAATTGTATATGCGTTTGTGTATGCCGCGCACGGGTGCGCGGGCGCTTCCTCGTCGCTCGCGCAACCGGGGAAACGGCTCGGGGACTCCTGCGCCGCTTGGCTTAGAGCGTTATCACACTTGCGATTCGCGAGCGAGTTTTGTATGGAGGCGAACACACCGCGAGTTCGCCGCGTACGAGTTTTGCATTGAAAAACGCTTTCAACTCGCTCGCAAATCGCAAGTGTGATAAGGCCCTTAAAAATAGCTGCACCATTCTCCTTAGGCCTTGCACCAAGCGGTTAAAATCGGGTTAGACTCTTAACCCAGGTCAAATTCATACAATTAAACCTGAGTTAAGCGGTTAGCCCGAAGTTAACAGATTGGTGCATGTGGTACTTACGCCCATTTGTGTTAGGTTAGGTTTGGTTTAGGTTAGGGTTAGCCTCTAATCTCGAGTTAAGTCGGTACACCTAAACCCGACTTATTAAGGTTAGCAGCTTGAGGCAGGCGAGCCTTACGCGTATAAGCACCAGAGTCACTCTCACAATGAATGAGAATGAGATCTTTATTTGCGCTTCGTACACATGATACATGCAAATATATTGTTACAAAGTTATTATTAGGATTACAAAATTGCTACAAGTGTTGATAAGTTAATAAAAAAAAAAACAATGTCCATAATCTTAATTTACAATCAAGACAAATCTAACGACATCTCGCAAGTTAAAATCCATCGAGCCGTTAATAGCCAAATAAATGTAGGTACTTATATACGTTATACACTCGAAAAACATAACCCGCCTTCTGGCGCAGTCGGGTAAAAAGTAACCGTCATTTTTCCTATTTGATACTGGCCAGTCGCATCTCAGAATGCAGGAGAGTTCCACCAGAAGTGTATCAGCCAAGTTCGCGTATAATTTTCCTGTCTGTTGATTTATTTTTCATTTATTTATTCCATATACCATATTTACGTCCCACGGGTGTACATTAATACCTACTTTTCATGAAACTATAAAATATGCCTTGTTTTGTCCTATATTTATCGACTGTTGTTTGCATAGCAATAATAATTATTCCGAAAGAAGTCGACTACCATCGTTCACCGTCAGCGCAGCGATTATGACATCAACGTACCTACTGATTGATGATTGCAACGAATCGATTGATCATGCGAGAATCAATCATCGAATCATCGGCGAGCTCAAAGGGGGCCCTGAACTGCAGGTCATTTGTAGCCATTGTTTTAAAAATAATTTTTGGTATCATAGAATGATGGGCGTGGAGAATCGGTAGCAAAAAACGCAAGTTTGTTTCGATTCCTCAGTATTACTTAAATAGATTAAGCTATTTAGAATGTTTTCATCATGTTTAAAATCACAATCAAACTTAAAATCTATGAAAAACTAAAACATCAAAATATTTTTTTTTCAAATACCTAGCTAAAATCATTATTGATCTCAGAAGCGCATTATTATTGACCTTATGGGCTTTGGAAGCGCTGGTAAATTCATTTCTGGTAACTAAGTTCATTTCTGACGTGAAAAAGTGCCCAGATGTTGCGTACTTGCTGATTTTGTTTTGATTGATCTACATTCAAAAATAGATAAAAATTGATGACTCGATTTTTTTTATATCAGTGGTATAGGCAAACGAGCGCATAGCCCACCTGATGGTAAGTGGTCACTGCGGCCCATGGACACCGAGATCCTATGATCCCTATTAAGAAACCATAAGATCTCGAATTCGTTGCCTACCCTGAGGCCTAAGATGGAATGCCTCTGTGCCAGTAATTTCACCGGCTGCCTTAACCCCCTACCGGAACACAACAGTGCGAGCACTGCTATTTGGCGGCAGGTTAGCAGGGAAAGACGGTGGTAGGTACCACCCCGGACGGACTTAGCACCAAGCCCTACTGCCAGCAACTAAATAACTTCATTTATTAGGGACCACCATTTCTGTTAGTACTTATATAGGTAAAAAAAAGAGTTTCCGAAGTATTATCTCAGGCATTCGATTTAACCGAACTTCAAAAGATAAACAGTGGACACAGACTTTCAAATAAATCACCTGATTGTTTATATTACGAAATAATGTAAGTACATACCCATAAATACTCAATAAAGAAACCTGTTATGGCTGTTTAACTAGACGAAGACATGTAATCATTTAAAATCGCAATAACAAATCGGTTTTCTAAATGAGTCTCAAATCACATGCTAAGCACTAATTGCGGCGAAAGTGTGGTGAGTCGATTATTCGATTGCATAGAATCGAGCCGATTCGTCCCGGTCATATAATCGATTGGCTCCAACCGATCGCTATCGGTTCGAGTCAATGGCCATGGGTTTCGCTTCGGGCGAAAAAAAACACGTGTTTGTGAAAATACAGGCCTGGCAGGTTAAGATGACGTCGCCAATTTCGAAAAAAAAGTCTTAAAAAATAGCGCATTTTAATCTAGTATTTTTTGTTGTCGTTCAGTTGGTATTCAGCTCAGCAAAATAAATTTATCGCAGTGCAGGTTGGTATATGTAAATTACGTTTTCACGGGCTTAATTAAATTAAGGACTTATACTTACCTGCTTTTACTTACTTTTCGTTCAAGAATACTGTAGGTATAAAAAATAATGCGATTCAATCTGAAAAATATTTTTGCAATTAAAAATGAAAACACTTTATTTATTTTTAGTTTGTTTAGGAAACAAATGGTTACAATAAACGGTCGGTATTTACATAGAATACGAAAACAGTAATACTTACATATATAAAACAGTAAGAATATAATAAATACGCAAAAATGATATGATAATCCTACATCCGCCACTAACGACGGAGCGTTCAAAATGGATGTCACACTATTCGACACGCATGCGCAGGTCTGCGCCACCACCTTCATTATGTTGGTTATTTCGTAACGACTGTTATGTTAGTAGTAAAATTAGTACTTTTCGTAGTGAAAAATAGTTCGATTTTTGAAAAGTAGGTAGGTAAGTAAATCAGCAGTTGACTTTTATTTATACAGTAATAGGTACTGGAAGTTTGCGATTTTTGAAAAGTAGGTAGGTAAGTAAATCAGCAGTTGACTTTTATTTATACAATAATAGGTACTGGAAGTTTGCGGTTTCAAGTTTCGAGTTTTCAGGTCCATCACTTTAGAACTTTAAGACTTTTGTTTTGTTTGTCATTGTTAAAGTATTGTTTCTTAGTTCTTGGATAGTAAGTAAAATGCCAGAAACAATGTAATTACTTATCACTGTTATTACTGTCAATCTCATTACATTACGGCGTACATCGGAAATAGTCAGGGAGCTTCAAATTTTCATACTCTGCCTGTACAGCGCCATCTAGATGTTGCTCATGGAGTTCAAATTTGTATGCAGGCTACCTAGGCAGCGACATCTATTATCGTATTTAACACTTATTTCGAGCGTACGCTGATTCGTTTGAAGGTTGTCATTCTAAGTTTACCTTACTCCTTCTATGGTAATGCGCAACGATTAAAGTCTAATTTATAACGAGCTTAAATTCAGTTTATCAGCGCTTAGCCAATTTTCAATTACTGTCAATCGTACATATATTGCAGTAATTTTATGGCGATGTTGTAAAGATGTTTACATATTAATGGTCGTTTTTAATTGCTTCGCTTCAAACGTGCGTAAGCGCCGACTAACTTTCAACACTTTCTTGATATTAAGTAGTTAATCTGTTATTTATTGCATATTTCATGCACGGGCAGAGTGTTTGCCAAGTTCCCACGGCTTATTGTTTATTGCCGGTATTTAGGAAATATGGTAGTTAATAGAGACAAATTATGTTATGTTGTGTAGGTATATGTACGAAATCGCGGAAAGAAGCTAGTTTTTAATATTTCTTGATTGAGAATAAGAAACAAGTGTATATAATGTATTGCGCCAGTCCGCCCACTGCCCACTGCCCACTCCTAACCTTCAGACGCATATTATTTTTATTATAAACACTTATATGGACTCGCGTATTACTTAAACGTATTTTTATTATATGGATTGAATAATATGCAACTTGGTATTCTTTTTTATGTGAAATAACTTGTACAATTTTGTCTTGTTTTACATATAAAATCTGATCAAAGATTTAAATGTGAGTGGAAGCGTTGTTAGTAAAACATAATTTAACGAACTAATAATCATTTAACGTTGTACTAACTTTAATTTAGTACACTAAAACTCTAATCCGTATTAAAAAAACTGTTAATTAATACAGGTTACGTTTCGCTTAAAAACTAATTCTTCAGTGAACCTTCGAAAAAATTGCCAAATTCATACCATCCTGGCAAAATCACCTCAACGCTCGCAGTTCCATCGGAAACCAAAACAAGAACAGCTGTTCGATCATTTCGCCGCTTCCTGGTATGACAGAGGCACGAGCCATGGCCTTGTGTGGCCGCAGTCTAGTTGCCTTTGCCTATCGTTGTGATCTCTCGATCGACCCGATTACAAAGCCACATGGAAAAATGTATGATGGCCGAACGTTGCTAGAAGTATTTGACATGACTACGTCCGCGTGGAATTTGGTTATAGCGTTCCCGCGGGAATTGAGCGTTAAACTATAACAAATTATACCTTTCCCTTGAAACACTATCTATTAAAAAAAAACCGCATCAAAATCCGTTGCGTAGTTTTAAAGATTTAAGCATACATAGGGATATAGGGACAGAGAAAGCGACTTTGTTTTATACTATGTAGTGATGTACCTACCATATTATGTAATTGTTAAAACATGGGCCCTGTCTCAAATAAACGTATTCATTTCATTTCTTTATGTATTCTGAATAAAGGAAGCAAGTTGAGGAAGCTAGAGGGGTATGTCAGAGTCGTAGCGAACTGAAAGAAGTGGTCTCTGACTGCCTACCACTATGGGAAGAGACGTGATTTTATGTATGTTTAATGTTTATCGCCATGTTGTGTGAATATTACTGCAGGTGACTGTACCTTGTTCTGGATTTTTGAGTAAAAATTGTATTAGACTGTACACATTTCAACACCAGCATCCTAAAATCCACCATAGTGTGGACCGCAAGGAGGAGCAAAAACACTAAAGACTGCATTTAATTTTAATCGATTGACGAACTCGTTCCGCGGTGAGTAATCGATGCGACCTTATCGATTAACTCGGAATCGATCTGATTGCTAATTGGAGTGTTTTGCCACAGTTCTGTTTACTAGCAAGTTAATTAAAAGTATTGAAACACGTGTGAATGTACTATTTATAGTCGCTAAACGGAGTACGGAGTATTTTAAAAGTAAGGAAGTAGTGTTTCGGTGTTTTAGCTCAACGGTTATCAACGAGAAGTCACAATAAAACTGTAAAAGTACCAACTAAAGTAATACGTAAAAATATTGAGAAAATGCCTTTATAAATGAGAGTAGCGAATGAGATGGGAGACCTTTGCCTGGCTTAAAAACTTATGGTCTGCTGTATAGACCTCATAGTTTTTTTTTACATTTCGGGACGGAACTGATATTAACCTACATGAAACAAACATTTATAAGCATGTCTATAATTATGTATAATTCACGCTTCACACCGAATTGTCTTTAATAATAACAGCCTATTATTTCGTTTCAGGTAAGTTCACTTGACATTTCCACCAGTCCAAGATCTCCGAGATTCGACCAATACAAGTAAGACGTCAAGTGCCATGCCACCCATATACAAAACCATTAATCCACGGCCAAAATAACTTCTTAATTACGAAAAAAATTACACAATTCAGGCCACAACCATAAAGAGTATATTTCCATACAAAAAAGTTCATTGTTTTTGCGTCCGATGCGTGACAAGAGGCAATTCAGTTGCTCAGAACATGAACTTGTTGCGCTTGAAGGTGTGGACGGATCTGCGCAAGAGCTCGCAGAAACGACGCATTTGTAAAAACGATGATGTTTTATATTAAATATACAGAGGATTTGGAATTAGTGTAACACCAATATTGCAGTTCAGGTAGCAAAGCCCAAATTACATTATACCTTAAAAGACAGTCATACATGCCCCTATATGTTAAAAACTAACAAGATTATTTCGTCGTCGTGTGCAATTCCAAGAGTACACACTTGGAATTGCTGTTCAGTCTCTAGCAAGGAAGCAATAAATCATGACTCTCTTCGACTAAAACCCCTTGCACCAACGCTGCTATACCTCAGGTTACCCTCTAACTCGAGTTAAGTAGATACATCTAAACCTGAGTTCAGAGGCTAAGGCTAACCTGAAGTTACCGGCTTGGTGCCAGATGCGATTACTCGTCTAACTTCACTCTACATACTCCACTTCTTATAGTGCAGTGATGAAGTAATGCGTCTTGCATAGAAATCTGTGTGCTCCGATTGGCAGGTTATATAAAAGACATAGTTTTAAGAGTTGTTAAAACTATGTTACTTTTGCGTTGTACACACAAGGCCTTTTCTTAGTTGTTGTCATCATGAATACACTTTTACTGTATTTCGTTGCTATTTTTATAATGTATATGTTTGGACTTGTAAAAAGCGTCTCCTACAATCTTGTAAATGGCAAACGTATTCCGATATTTGATTCATTATGAACAAGTAAATTATAAATGTGGGCTGCTACCCTTATATAGTCTAAGTGCTGCATAATATATCGTGTTTTAAATATAAATGTAAACATTATACTATCCCTTCCGCGTCAGGAATGTAGGTATCAGACTTTTTATCTTCCAACCTTGGGAATCCTTCATTTTCTTACATTGTAGTCTCGAGCTTTGCGATAATTGCAAATTATCTCGCGATGCGTGTACCTGTCATTTTTTCTTTAAGTGAATCATAATTTCATAATATGATATCGCCGAATTCCTGGCCATAACAATCGCCGAGATTGCGTCCTTGCTGTCAACGACCGACCCGTTGCTTAATAAGGATGTCAGTTGAAACATTTACTTGTATTTCGACGATTTCGCGAGGTTACCCGCCGATTCCATTATTTGAATGTTCAGTGTCTGCAGTATAAGTGAAAAGACGCGTTTACGAATTTAACGGCCAATTTACTGTCACTTATAACATGTCTAAACGTGACCGCGCGGCGAGATGCCGTTTTCTTATTTTCAAAGTTACATTTTACACTCTGATCATCCCCTTTGATATAGATGTTGAGTTGTGTAAATCGTTATAGACATCTGCGATGGCTTGTATACATGTATTTTTAATTGAGACAGTGTGCAGGGATCCGAATTTATAGGATATAAGAGAGTAACTGTTTTAGAAAACATGAAGTCTTGTTGGCATTGTCAAGCTATTTTAAAAATTCTTCTTTATCAAAATGCTTCTCTCTATTATCGAATTAAAACTTTATCGTATTATCAGTATCATAACCACAGATTCACATGTTTCCTATACTTTCTAATTTCTTCAAACGAGGAGGAATGACTGTCGGAGATTCTTCAACATCAAAGCGCTTTCTTTTGTCATAATCTTTTATCACGTCTTCTAAACAATGATCATAATTAATGTCAATAAAAATCGTGTCGCTGACTTGCGCATGCGCAACGCAGAACCAAAACATACCTTATTGTTGCTTGTTTTAAATATCAGTTTCCTGTATAGCTGACGATTTGTCATCACATATAGATTTATGAAATTTCGAATAAGTAGTAAAAAATAACTGAAGATACAAATGTGAGTGGACAGATGTTCCGGTAGAGTCACCATTAGATACATCTGAACGAACAAGGGTGATCAAAAATATCTGAACATGCACTCTTACGTCTTGACAATGAGATCGTATTCATATATTTATTTCTAATCACCTTGTTTACTTCCAATTTCTCTGATGGCGACTGTTATTATTTTGTCCATTAATTAATGATGTTTAAAACTATTATTACTGGTAGGATATGTACTCCAAATCTTTGTACAGTCAGCAGCAAAAGTGACTACACAGTCGAAGCACTCAATATGACGTAATTCTACTTAATTTCCTTAATTCCTGTAAAAAAAAAATGCTGGATTACTATAAAATGATTACAATTTTTTAGGAATTACCTGTAGGTACTTCTTCAAAGGAATACATATTGTTAGGAGTACATAAACAAAAAGGACTTGTAGCAAACGCCTTGCGTGTAAAAAAATAATATAGACTTTATCAATTGAAATCGGATGTCGGGAAAAAACATATCGTGATTTTTATAAATTCCTATCACGCTAACGAAGTCAAAGGGCATAGCTGGTAAACAAATTAAAAAGCCACGGTTAAAAACTAGTAACACTATAAAGCCTTGGGTGCGTAAAGATAACCCCAAAGGCTGAGTCACCGGCCTCACATTGTTCACATTGTGTTGCCAATTATCGTAATTGTCGACCTTAAGATGCCGCGCGCCGTTACTGGCAACACTGAACCGAACCGGCCAGATGGTGGTAGCCTGTTCGAATCCTTTCAGGGTTATAAAATCTGAAAATAAAATAGCATAGAACATAGTTAAATGTTATTGCAAGCTTTAGGTTCAAGAATGTCATTTCAGTTTTTAAAACCAATAACTATTACCTAGGTAACCTTCTAAATTCACTCAAAATCATACACGTGTTAACTTGGTGTCAACAAATTTTGATGAGTTCTCATTTTCTCATGGATTCCTGTTACAGAACTGAACCAAATAAAAATAATAGACAATACGTATTGCAAATGCATGTCTGTTCATTTGGGAATGAGTAAGCTTCACTTTGATGCACAAACAGTACAAACACACACAAAAATACCATAGAATCGTAACTACATTTGCATAATAAGTCGAGAAAACTAGCGACGGGCACTTAATTAAGTCTTCGTCTTAAGGTACACAAACCTTCCAGTAGTGGGTCACTTTTAATGGTAACAAATGCTCTGACACCGTTTGACAGTGAAAAATGTTACTCTGCCCTAAAAGCGTGTCAGTGTCGACTGACAGCCTGCAAGTTTAACTGTCACCTCCCACACCAGTTTTAGAGGTTCGATGTGTAGCGATACAGAAATTGGACTGATAGTGGGCGTCTGGTTCTGGACCATTCATTTTGATAGCTGCGAGTAACAGCTATTATAGAGGCTCATGAAATTGTTTAAGAGGTCCACTTACTTACCTAAGTCAATGTCAAGGACTTCGATAATATTTTCGCCTTCGTGCAAAGGTTTTACTCATACTCATATTTATTTATTGTTTCATGGTTTAGGAAAATACAAGAGGTCTTAGTTTTTTTTAATAAGTCTAGCTATACACATGGCACCCTGCAAGGGCATTACAATATATAGATACTTAACCTAAAGAGTGTTATTTATCTAGGAATATATTAGTTATTTATAATTAAAGTGCATTTTACAACAACAACATGTTTTCCTGATCTTTTTGTTCTGTCCTTTTTTGTCTATTGTGTGGTGTTCAATAAAGAGTATTTGTATTGTATTGTATTTTACGTCAACAAAGTTAAGTATAGGTACATCATGAAAAATAGCGAAAATAACGTCATCATTTGAGGAAATTAGCCTGTCATTATGTTAAAATTATGTGTAATAAATATTATCATAAGTTATTGTAGGAATTCAAATTAAATTTAAAAAAAAAAATACAGTGTTTCTGGCCACTGGGTTTTTATTCACAAACGAGCACATAAGCCACCTGATGGTAAGTGGATAGTGTGGTTCATGGACACAAATAATCCTAAGATTGCGGATGCGTCACCAACCCTTAGGCTGCGGCTCCATTGAGGCGGAGACGAGCGGAGACGTGCGAAATCAACCAATCATATCGGGGCTGAGGCGCAGCCATGGCATCGAGCTGTATCCTGATTGGTTGATTTTACACGTCTCCGCTCGTCTCCGCCTCAATGGAGCCGCAGCCTTATAGGACTAATATTGAGTGATTTTTTTTCCATAGTGTCGTTTGCGATCACCGAGCGTAACGTAATGCGTCTGAAACATCATAGTAAATACTTATGTCATAGACATATATAATACTTCGTATAGACCGGGTCTACGCACATGACATATAACCCCACTTTGTTGGTGCCCAAAATTGCCCAATCCAAGTTTGGTCACCAATCGTGACACAGTGCTCAGCGAGACACCGGCGCGTGCGGATGTCAAACAACATATACGCAACCCTTAAAAAATGCCGACTTGCGTGATAAAAGGCTGCAGAAATCACGTAGGCAAAGTGAAAAAGTGTCATGAAATATCGTTTCATCGGTGATTAACATTACCTTGTGTTTATTCCATCAATCGAAATATTTTTGTTAACAATAAATTTATGACACGACGTCGCCATATTTACGCCATGTTACGGAGTTGCCATAGTTACGGAGACTGCTTGTTAAAGTAACCTTGTAAGGACGTCATTTTTACACATGAAGAATTTCACGTGAGATGTGTAATTTGGACTTCTAAGAAAATATAAATAAATAATTATTATGTCAATAAATAAACAAAACTTGATTTATGAATCATTTTTTATTAGAAAAAAGGATATTACAGCATTCACGTCGCTTGTACTGAATAAAATAAAAAAGCCAGCAACACCTCTCGTTACGTCACTGCGAGGTTACAGCGCGCAAAACATTCTCGTAGTTCATGCAGTTGACCACCAGACGGCGCTGTATTTCGTTGTATGAAGAAAGTGGTGACTAAATGTTCGAATGGGCCTATCCCTAAGTATAAAAATCATTGACTTATGTATACTTATCTATTAAGCTACTTTTGACAGATGACAAGTTATCGATAAGTAATAGTTTTCAGGGCAGGCAACGCATTCAGGATCTTATGATTTCTTAAAAAGCCGCAGTGTTTTACCATCGGCTGGCTTGTATGCTCATTTGTCTATCAATTACATAAAAATGTACATATGTGATGATCCTGTTAGTTTATATTTCATTTTAGTAGACTATAGACGCGCCTACTCGTAGTACCTATTCTTCCTGCATCTTGTGCAAGCGACAATAGGGCTTCCTCTGTTTGTCCGTCTGTCACAGCCTGCCTGCCATCTGGGTCAGTTCGGTCAAGGATGGGACTCGTGGCTGGAAAACTACACGTACTTTAATATTTCATATCTAACTAGCTATTATAGAAGAGGCTTTATTTACGTTTGGTACCGATCCACTCTCGTATCTAATGCGAAAGTACATACCTAAGTTGTTTGTAACTTTTTCAAGTTTCAACTGCTGAACCGATTTATATCTAGGATATGAAGAAGGATACCGAATAACTGTTTTGCCGGAAATCAATATAAGTATAAAAAAAACTCTTCCGTTACCTAAGTGACTGACCGCCGATGACAACGCACAACCGAAATAACTGGTCGTAGAGAGTTGAATCGAGAGTGTACGTTCTATTTAAAATGATTTCTCTGCTCATCAATCTCATCATGGGATACAGATTAACTTTGATTTTCCTACATGCCTTTGAAACAAGACACTGATGCCATTTTCACGACCATTACATCAAGACATTTCCATACCATTAGAAAAGGCATCTCTAAGTACATTACGAATTGAAATTTTGAATACGAACATGCATAGAGAATATTAATATCTTTTCAAATCAATAAGTGAAGCCCAATAAGTAATAATGAATTGCCATGAGGCTCGAGGACTGTGGGACCGGTTTGGCTAATTCCTTTTTTTATTACCTGTGAATCAGAAAAGGTTTAGAAAGAAATAAAATCGGGAAAATGTAAAGGATCAGTTACATAAAAAAAAGAAAAAATACTTTGCATGGGAATTGCCTTCGGGTGATACGAAGTTAGTTAATATAAAAGAACTTTTATGTTGATGTTGTATGTCGTCGAAATACCCTAACATTCTTCTAGCGTTGAATTTTGATACGTTTCTCATTGTTTTTCTATTAGTCAGTGTGACAGAGAGAAATTACATCGTTTTGTGATTCACATTTGAGCTGCTTCTTTAATGTCGTAGATTTTCACCGTTTTTCGCCCATTTCATCACATTTTCCACTGCCCTTCACCGTCATTCGTTACAGGGAGTGTTTTAGTGTTTTAAATTTTCAATCTATGGCTCAAGTATCTGACGAGAGTAAATAAACGTGCAAATAAATTTTCTTTGCACGCTCCCTATCTCAATAAGTATTTCATTTGTCAAATGATTATATTGTCCACGTCGTTCTACTCGAGACGGACGATAACTCAGTGACGTGCCAGCATCAATAATGGAAACGTTTCGCAATGGAATATAAGGGCTGTTATGCATTGCCATTCGATCCGAATATTTGTATGAACTGCACACTATTTCCGACGTATACCAATGTTTCTCATAGAAATGAAATGACTGGTGCCCGGATTTTCGGTTGCGGCTAATGACAGATTGTTGGGAGAAAGACCCACTTTTAATCGTTACTATCAGAACATTTATATTATACTCTGTCTATGCGGTTAATTCGCAAGCAACTATACTACTCTTACTTTTTCGGCAGATTGGTTTATTGCATTAATCTATTATAAGTAAGGATTCACAATCAGCCGGAGAAAGATGGCCCCGTCAAAACGGGTGCCCGAACAGCTCGGGCACCCGCTTGGCCTTCGTTATGAAGAGGCGTTATTAGCATATTGGAACGTATTTTCTAATGTCAGTTTGCTCCATATATTTTGACATATTCTGTTATAGGTACACTGTTCGCCCATATGTTATTACTTATTATAGGTCAATGGTTTATTGGTCTATTTTCTCAAGTTTCAAAAGCTTCCCTTGTTATACTCATTCGTTTCAAATCGATTTAAAAACGCTTTTAACTTTCAGATATTTCGTTTTTTTTCAATCAAACGTTTTATTTTTACACAACACAGATTAAATTAAAAACTATATAATTGTCTTGTAATAGCATACATACTTAGATAAGAATAAAAAGTGGTGTTCTCCCTTCAATCTGTCCATACTTACTTAGCCGCACCCAAGCATCCGGGCCCTAGAAATGACACTACGGACACAGCCGATATTTCGAAAATATGGTTTGAATGCGGTGCGTATAAGCCCTAAGTCAATGAATGGAATGCTAAGGGCCCGAGGCGTCTGATAGATTGGCTCCAAGATCCATTGATTGCGGACTTGGCTGCTTTGCGACGTGCACGCTGGCTGTTGTGATTTTCAGTGACATTCCTCGGCTTTATTAACATAACTTAGATCTGGAATTGTTGCAATGGGGCTACAAAAACGAGGCGCACGGCAGTGAACCAGGCCAAGTTCTAGCCTGACCTGAGGCACGCGTTGTGGTCGGGTCGTATATCTTAAATTATTAAATTCCAGGATTTATAAGTAAGTACCTAGTAAAAAGCTTAAAAAGGTAAAGTGACATAAAAAACAGGAATTACTAAATTGTGTTTCATAACAATAAAATGTTTAGAATATTTAGGACCCCACTTCACACCAGTACTTCACGGAACACCCACAGATTTTCTAGTTACCTATAACAAATATTTAAATAACTAATTCAACTTTTTTCTGCTCCTCTCTGAACAATAATTATTGGACGGTATTTTGTAATGCGTTAACTTAACTCACAAGAAGTAGAGGTGAAACATTATCGCAAAACACCGTCCAATTACAACTCAGTGTTACTAACTTCTCCCCATTCCTCAAAAATAAATATAAACTTCCATCAAGAACTCCAAGGAAATAACTTAATCAACTAATCTATTCACAAAACACCCGATTCAGGGCGTTGGAGCGGTTTTTCGCTCCATAAATCCGGCGCGCAACAGACAGACAGGCAGGCTTACGCAAATTGTTGATATTAAACTAAATAGTTCGCCCACGCAGACTGGTGCCGCGTATGGGAATTGGTTTCATACCATAACGCTATTATTGGTGATTTAAACGGACACTGGAACGATTTTATAAGTGATATTTTGCTTCGGAAACTGCTGTATTAATAAGACACCTGTTGAGGACCATTCAAAGTTAAGAATAAAATATGCGTTACGGAAAGTTCTCGAATGGCAGCGACGGACTGAAAGAATAATTGTTGGTAACCCTTCAATAAGATGGAGTGACGATCTGGTGACGATACAGGGATCTTGCGAAACGGTCTTAGTGTTGAACGAGGACTTTGTCAATCAGTTGACGTCTTACGGGTGGCTGCTATTATGATGCATATCAAACAGGTCAACAAAATAATTTCTTTTAGTTATTATTGTATGTCTAAATACTTTAAGCGACTGATCAAGGTTGTCCGAAAGCAGAGATAATTGAAGAGTTATGGACTTTGTCTGGTAAGGGGTTGTGGGTAATAGTAAAACTTCTGAGAAAAAAATTATTTCTTATGTGAAACATTTTATTTGTGAAATAATGATAAATGCATTAAGAACTTGGCTCTGTCACTCTAAATTTTGATCTCACTTACTATGTCTGTAGATGTCCGATCAGTCGAAATATTCACACATGCGCTAAATTGATATTTCAGGTGTCTTTTTTTCAATTCGTATTGTACTGTATCTCTACTCTATACCTACTTTGTTATCAAAGTGGGGTTATGCATCGTGCGTGATCCCAATTCAAGAGCAATTCATATCTGTTGAAGTCGGGAAGTGAAATCAGGTCACACACAGCAATTGTCACTGTCAAAAGCAATTCAACTATGCAAATAATAATGCCAATATTACATGTAGATACTGAAGATTTATCTCTGATACCTTTGAAGAAATTGCAAAATAGTTGACGTGCTTTGGCAGCGATTTTTGTAGAGTTCAGTAGATTTGTAGCCACGAGTGGCTATTGTGGGTATCAGAAGGATACGAACGGCGAGAGGTTGTAAGTTAAACCCAAACCAATAAGTTCTCAAGTATTCTTGATACAACCATTGTCATCAACCCGCATCTTTCCTCTTTTGGATATACGCGCTCGCTACGTAGCTCGCGGCCTTCATCTATTTAGCTTCCAATTTCTGCCACTAGCTTTGTGTAACTCATCGCCCCCTCTAGCCACGGGGCGGGGCGTTCTACACTTCTTTTTCCGATACGTGGTCTCCAATCGAGAATTCGATACAATGTTGAGAGTCGTGATGTGCTGTTACTAAATTCAATCACAACGCTGTCACCGAGCTAGACAAGCCCCGATCGTAAACACGAAGTAAGAGGCACGGTAATAAGGTTTCGCGATGATGAAGCGGAGCCGCTTGCGGACCATTATGTGACGCAAGGCGGCGTGTCAGAGGTCGCAGTGGATTGGAGATCCCATCTCAGGGCAGCCTTAGGCTGGATTTAGACGAAGGGAGTAAGATGATACTTTGAAGAACGGAACGGCTGGAAGAGAATTCGATTATTTAGCATTACGGTGAAAGATAAAGTTTAGCCATTCTGGTGAATCGAAGGAATGTCGACAACGGAAACATGGAATTTATTAGTCTCATAATAGATAGTGGTGAAATAGGGCCAGTTAATTAAAGTCTTAAAACAAATAAACAGATGTTGCTATGTAAATTGATTAAACTGATGTCGTGGATAAGTTAACTCGCATTATACTGAAGATTGTTGGTTATCGATGTTGTAACATTCTGCAAGCCTGTCACAGCTATGTCTGGCCAAACACATCTTCACTTCAGGATTAATTTGGCAAAACCTCAAATTTTCAAGAAAAAATATGAACAGAATTACACCATGTTCACTCAGTTTTAAATGATCGTATACAATTTAATAAGCAGATATCCGATTCCCATCCCAAAACCGACACAGTTACTTCACTAAGCGCTACATATCATGTTCTGACAGCTATGAATCTGAAATACTTAGAATTTGTCAGATTTCCACCATTTGTAATCGCCATTCCAAATGTTGCCACACTATTTAAATTACTAGCTGTTCCGAAACAGCTCTTCTAACAACATGGTAAGGTGTCTGTTTGTTTGATTTTAACGAGTATAATACAAATTGCATTAAATGGTTGTAAATCACAGTTTATGACTCCTTTATTTTGTTTGATTTGTATTTGAGTATTCAGTTACATTTCTGAATTACATCACAGTGGCAGTGTAGTGAGTAGTAAAATTAGATATTTTATCACCACCAGTATTTGCTGGGCCATCTATACGTGTATTAGAATCAGAAAAATATACGTCATCCTTCTGTAATCTCTGTTGTCACTTCGATTTGCCACTTTTTTCTTTTCCCTTTTCACACAGATGGAACTTTAATATTCGATCTCGTAAAATGTCAATTACCGAAGCCTAATGTTTAAGGTCCCAGGCCGCTTAGTTGCGGCTACGGGCTGCGCGTGCGCCGCGGTCGTGCCCTCGCGGTCAATTACGGCGCCGCGACAAACGAGTCGGGTGACCACGTTCCATGTCCTATCCAACGGATATGTAGATACACCATTTTGTGAGGTTGCCGGTGGTGTAGACTGTAGACCTGATGCAGGATCCGTCCAGATGGCTACCACCATCTTACCCGCTAATCTGCAGCCAAAACATCAGTACTCCTACTTGGCAACGCATTCAAAATCTTATGATTCCTTATGTCGATGGGTCACAGCGACCACTTACCATCAGGAGACCTGTGTGTTCGTCTTCCATATAAGAAGATAATTTTGTCATGATATTATGAGGATGAGATTGGCAGAGCAATGATGCCTCGCTGATGGAGCGTCTAAGCGCCAGCCCCAACAGGATCCTGGGCGTTGGCAAACGCCAACCGCTGGGATGGCTCATTGGTGGCCAGATGGACATCCTTGCATGTTCAATAGTTTTTAAGCTTTCTTGTGTTAAACAGTACACCTAACCTAACCAATTTTAAGTATGTTTACCAATTTATATGGAGCTTAATGTTCTGAAATAAATTTTCTTATTCTTATTATTCTTATTCTTAATGATGGAGACACACAAGTAATGAAATCGTAGTCACCATCACAGGTAGCTAAGCATCTGAAGAGTTCAAACCCGTATTCAGCCTCGCATTTATATAATAAGAGCGTCTGAAGAGTTCAAACCCGAATTCAGCCTCGCATTTATATAATAAGAGCGTGTAGGCATTTTGAACTGGCTGCTTAGCTACGTTCATAGATAGGTACAGTTAAAAATCTGAATGGAAAAAGCAAGAGATAAAACTCCATAGAAACAGAATGCGTTCGTTAGCCATTGGACTATACCACAGAATATTTAATAGTACTACGAACAGAATGGGCACGAAATCACCCGCCTGAATCTAGCCCGCGCGCAACTCGTTCCCAACTCGCCTTACCGTATCCGGAGATGGTGAGTGTATGTGTATGTTTTATTTATATGCTTTGTATGACGATCCCCAACGGTGAAAAATTACGAGTTTTTATTATGGTTGTATTTGTATCTGTTTTGACGATCTCAATTAGAATTCATATATTTTGAAATGTACTCAAATTATAATGTAATTTTATATTGATGAAATAAATATCTATCTATAGTAGGCCCGCGTAGTTGCACACACATATTTACAAGCGTACAGACGACCTAGCACGCTCGCCCGCACACAGACGTCCTCGTACGCAAACATGCGAATCGCGCTCGAAATCGTGTTTTTATAGGCCGTGTCCGCCGTGTGACTATACTGTAGATCACCGAATCGTGGTCACCCTGCAGCCCGATCACGATCCACCGGAGGCGCCCGCGCATTGTTTACTTCATTAATTGCGCATTGCGGACAAATATGGTGCCTTTGTTGATAAAGGTCAGTTTGTTTACAGTTTACATCCCACTGTTGGGCGTTGGGCATGAATGGGAATAGAGATGCTGACTCATTCACGGGTCTTCTCAATAGTATAAAGCTTTTCTGGGATCTAATCTTAAATTTAAAATAGGTTAATCAAAAATTTTCGACACTTATTTGCAAATCAAAAAAGATTCCAATTAGGAGCAGCCTTTCATTGCTGCTATCTATTATTTCGTTTGTTTATTATTTTATAACTTTGTTTTTAATTTCATGCTCTTAGTACTAAATAATCGGTAGTTTGATACTGTAATTACCAGAAATGTAAGTATTATTTATCATACCTTAAATTTGTACAACAAATAGCAGATTTTTGAAGATCCAATAAGATCGCAGCTTTAACCGAAATTGTCTGTAAATATATAAATAAAAAAACAATGAGCGACATGAAACTCAATAAATTGTATTAAATTAACTATATTTATGACTCGTAAAATAACGATTGCATTCACTTCGCAGGTTTTTGCCTTACGTAATGTTTATTTATGATCGTCACAAACTCAGATATCGTGATTCCCTTAATGAACTTGGCTCGCGCACTGCATACACGTTTTAAGTTGGTATAAAATTTGGAATAAAGAAAATGTTATTGTTAAATTTCATTGAGACCACTCAAAGAGACTTCTATTGTTGAAATATTCCAAATATCATCAAGAAAACTTACGTATTATGTAGAACAAAACAATATATTAAAATTCAAATGTATTTTATTATTTAAAATGCCATTAAACTTCCTAACGACGACGCATTTTGTTCCAGTTTTAAATATGTAAATAAAATAGATCGTATCACGTTTACTTAACACAAAGTGATTTTTTATTCTTCGGCTGGTAACTTCTTATCATCGTCTCGTCACGTATTGAACTTGCATATAACTAACGTGATTAGATATTTCGCGGCACTGTTCAGATGCGATGGTGGTGTAATGGTCAGCATAGTTGCCTTCCAAGCAGTTGATCCGGGTTCGATTCCCGGCCATCGCACACTTTTTACATTTTTGTTTATTTATCAACTTTTTAAAGGTATTTTATTAATTAATTAATCGTATGTACACACTGATCTAAAGGGAGTTAATTAAAATTAAAATTTCGCAGCTTTCAGGTATGCTTCTCATGCTGGTCAAGGTCTTTTATCTATTTTGTTCTTTTAATATTTAATGTAGATCTTGACAATGTATTTTTATTAATTGTAAATAACAGTAAAAGAAAAAAGAAAAATATATTTACTTACTAGTAGGTACTTATATTTTTTATAAAAAATATTATAAATATGAGTTGCGATACGTGAGATTTGGATGAACTCGTAGGTACGATATCTTACATTTTGACGGCCTGAACGGATTTTAATAAATGCATAATTTATTTTTTCATTATTTTCAACTTATGTTAAACATTAATTCATTGTTAAGTATTGATTGCCATCAATATTGACGCCGGATGGGATTAATCTACACTGGGTGGGTTAAATTTAAACCATTTGACGATATTTGAGGTCAAGATGCGCGCACTTTTCCTGAATCCGATGGTGTAACTTTTTTTTTCATATTTTTTTATCATAGCTGTTAAAAAAAAACATACAATGCCGGTGTTTCGTTGACATATATAAATTCAATATTAACTGTTTTTTCTTTTTACCAGGTCTAAAAAATTAAAAAAAACGTAAAAACATGCTTAGAATCGATAGCCGATCAATGGGTTACTTATCGTCAAATGGTTTTGACCCACCCAGTATAAATACTAAGTTATTTACAATTTATTTATGTTTGATATGTTTGAATTAGGTTTAAAATCAATTTCATGATAGATTCAGGAAGGGACTAATCTATTATACTAAACAGGAATCAACATAGTCATACCTTAGAAACCATGCCAGCGAGGTCATCATACGCTGAAGACAATAGCGCAATTATAATCCGTACAAGATTGTCCACTTTGATGTGATAAAATGTAGATTTGTTACATTTTCTTGAATAAATACAGGTGTTGATTTTTCAATACCTACCCTTGATACCTACCGTTGCTATTTTTATGTTGAGAAAATTATTTATTTACTCTCCTATTTCAGTCCACGTCAGCGAGATACCTTTGGATCTTAATCCAATGGAATAGAATATATATCGTGCAAAAGTGGAAACATCTCTTTGATGTTTGATGTTTACCTATCCCTTAACTAAAACTAAAATGCTTCTTTGGATAAAAAGTGTTTTTTTTCTAGAATGGGCATTTACCTAGATCATTAAAATGTATTAATTTTGAAAATATTATAACTGTCTTATTTAAACTGAGCTTATTTAAAATATATACATATATCCAGAAGTTATTAAGAAAATAGTAATTGTGATTCACCCATATTATGAAATTAAAAATCGCATCTAACCATCTCGTGTTTATTGCATCTAAAAATAAAAACATTATGGTTAGGGTTGCCATCTCTACCAGATAGAACAGTGGCCAAGTAGCTAACAATTGAAGTAAAATACGTGATTGATGAATTAAAAAAATATTCCTAAATGAGCAGTGATATTGGAATTATCCTTCAGTTTTAACCGCTTTAATTTACATTGAGATCTGCTTAAGATGTGTATCAAAACTACATATTGTATATTCAACTGTGTGAATATCACCTTTATCCAAATCGTTCAGTAAATAGCGATGCGTGCACTAGTAACAAACATTCACATTTACAATTATTACAAGTGGGATAGCCAAACGGAATTTCTCGTATATAATATAAAAGACAACGAAACAAAAATTATCATACAAATAATTTTCACAGATAATAAAATCATGGAACTTTAATCTGTGGTAACCCTAATGACAGGATGCGCGCGCATGCTAGTTCAATCATGTAACGTAACGTAACTGTGTTTATGAGCTTTTTGTTCAAAGCCTTCCGTCTTGTAACTTTGCTTGACATTTTCTACCAATTCTACCAACCAACCATCTAGGCCCATGTAATCAATGGAAATACGCCTCTTCATTTACATAACCGATTAATATGACTACATATCTCATGAAAAAAACTACCAATACCAATATCAAATGAAGCTATTAATCATCAAAATTAACTTGCAACTTTCTAAGCCAAACCAATTTAACTATTTATATTTAATTAGCACATAATCTATCTGCGAAACGTCAACGCCGCCGGCGCCCGCGCAGGTAAAGCCAGTATTTAAAAATACCAATCCACTATTCTCTTGTCATTGAAATTTGAATTTAAAAGTTAAAGCAGATTAGGGTTTAAATATATTTGAATTGATATTGCATTTACGACCAAATGAGTTCTGTTATATGGCCATAGTGTGGCAGGAAGTAAGTGACATGTTCAATGGTTTTGGATTTCCGCGTGTCGGACGGAGGTGGAATTCCTATTCGGACTTCATAAACTTGGAGTGTAAGCATAGGAAAATAACAAACAATCACAGCAGCCTATTTACGTCCCATTGCTGGGCACAGGTCGATCACGACACGGTTTGAGCTATAGTCCCCACGCAGGCCCAGTGCTGATTGGAGCTTCACACACTTACTTTAATTACAGCGGAGATTTGTAAAGGTTACTGCACGATTTTTTCGCTGAAAAGCTCAGTTGGAAATGAATACCTATCCTAACTTAACCTTCTCTGCATGAGAAAGGTGCAGGTCATACCACTTTTATTATCATTATTTATAGAAGGGGACGACTGCCTGGTTTCAGTCGGGTGATCGGTCCTCCATTCGGATTCTCCATTCACCCATTTCCCCGGAGGTCATAACACTAAGCTACCGTAACATATCACACATAATGACTATCTCAATTGAAGTGACCAGCTGATTTGGATACACATTTTCATTTCGGGTTTCATCATAACATAACGTAACATAAAACAACCATCTAAGGTAACATCAAGGCTAAAAGACCGAACAACCTTACTCTTAACATTCAATAACATCATCAAAACATTACTATAACATACGTGTATCCTATAAAAGCTCGTAAACGACGCCGATTTGGCAAGAGCGGAACAGATTCGACGCGACCTTCCTGGCAACAATACTAATAATTGAAGGAGAGACCTTGACCGCTGTCATACGTTTGACATCAAGATTTTCCATATGGGGTACGAATTTGGAGTATAAGGTCAAACGAGCAAGTGTGTCCATTGAAGAAATAATCAAAAGTATTGATGAGTACCAAGTTAGATCTCTGGTATGAAGTTCGAAAAGTAGCTTTGACGCTAATAGACTGCTAAAAAGTCAATGCGTATTTTTTTTGTACCTGACGATGAAGATGAAAAGTGGATATAACATAACCAACTTATGATATATGTATAGACTCGTACTCGTAGTTTTAAATGCCATACGATTAAAGCAATAAATGATGCGACACGAAGTGCGTCTATAATCATCTATATACCACAGTAACCCGACATTACCAGAGCCAATGCAAGTAATGATAGTTGTTACAGAATGTGGCCCGACAGGTCTCATTGATTTATCGTAGGCGAAAATAACTGGAACTAACACAAGACAAATATGGCTAAATTGCTTCAGACTTGCTTGTTTGTAGCAGGTTTTCTAGCATTTTCACTAAATAATTAAACAAGTAGCTTCATTTAATAACATTTGAATGAACGACAACAATGACAACATAACCTGAAATAATGGGTCTATAGAAGCGTGTAGTTACACGCTTCCCTTGCACTAAGTTTAGTGCAAGGGATTCCCGTCGCAATCTAGAAAAATCAATTAATTCAAGGAGTTTAAGAAGAGGTGAACTTTTGTGTGACGTAAAAGCCAATACAATATGAGAAATGTTATGGCCTGTCAGAGCTCAGCTAGAAATCTCTTCTTGTTTCACACGCGAGACTACCTGTATATTATTAGAATACGACCAGCGTCTTTGTTTAGTTATTTTGTTCTGAAAATAAATGACTAAGTAACAACCAACAACAGTCGCAGTGAATCGTATACCAGTCAATCAATGCACACTCAATGGCTTCCATACGCCAATCAGTTAACCACTATATGTAACAGCTTCTTCATCATTATTAAGCATGTTTCTTCGCAGAACTCCCTTTAAGGGTTATCTAGGTAATAAATCTGCTGTATAGTGTAGTGTGAAATGCCTGCGTGTAGAAAACGTCGTAACTGCCACGACCGACGGTAGCAGGAAGCGTTATCCCTTTACGCTCGCCGTGCATTGCTAGAATGGATGGCATCATTGTGCATGTATTGTTTTGTTGACTAACCGACAAACAGGGAAACGATCTATATAATGGAAATTGTTCTGGTGTTGGCATTACCAGAGGCGTCATAAATTGGCCAGTCTAGGAGGGTCTGGAACCAGGTTCCTAATTTCTGAACACAAAGAAGCTGCTTGAAGACCAGTGGAGCCAAAACCACAGACTTCAGGCTCTATGATCAAGCTGTGAGTGCATTAGTCGCCCTGTTAAGGACATGCTCATTCCGCGAGAAGAAGTTCTTTTTCTCTGTTCTTGTACTTCTTAGTCTTACCCTGATACATTTTACGATCGTGGTCTTCGTTGCACACCGTTGCCATTAGGTACACTAAATGTAAAAAGAAAAGCTACCGCTGGTCGCGTGTGCTCAGATGCGTGCGTGAGGTGTTTAGGGGGTGAAGGAGTCGAACTATGTCTCATCAAACCTCACGTTGGGGAGTATCTGCAAATATCACCCAATAAAAACACATGGAAACAATTTTAAGTTTTTAGACTTAATTTAGGTACTTACATAGAATGATGGTGTCTTTTGCGATATAGGCGATATTAAGCTTAACAAACTACCTTTTTTTAGGGAAGTTGGTTGGTGGTAGCGACTAATCTCACAACATCTCACGAAGGGGGTGGGGGGTGGGGGTGAAAGAACGACAAAATCACGTCACGTATTGTACCCTCTGTTGTGGTGTCACTCTTACGTCGTTTTGCCGTGAGGTGCGTGAGTCAGTCACCCTGCGGCCTTGCGCGTGCGCCGAGGCCGGCCCGCCGGCTCCAGCCCTTATATGGCACATCTCGCGCCTGCGCGATGCTTTCCGGTCACGTGGTGCTTAATTGCATCTAAAATTTCACTGCATCGCGCTGATTTTATAAATAACAATATCTTTAATATTACTTTGTTCATGAGGTAAATCAATGTTGGAATTTTGCGGATATCTTAGAGGATAAGCATCTAACTTTGAAGTTAGACAATACCCTGAAAACTTGATACGTATGTAGTATCTGTATAGTGTAGAAGAACTTCTGAAAATCCAAACTACCACGATTAACCCGATAAGAAGTTGACTTGTATATGTGTAGTAAAAACTAGTTTATAAAGCTTAGTACGAGTACGACTGTTACTGAGTATATAGTTTGTTTATTCTGTAATATTTTTAGATATAAGTACAATGGATGAAACAGTGACCTTAAAACACCATTGCAGGAGTAATTTACATAACAGCATAATTCAGTGTGAAGCAAGTGGCGAAACATTTTTGGTCCCCTAGGTGACTGTTATATGAGTGGGAACCTCACCATTGATTTTTTATTCTCTGTTATTGTCCACAAATCAATTTCAATTTGAGTGTTGGTCAACAGTCGTCGGTCGTGAGGAAACTTGCACGCATCTGCGAAGTAATTCAAGGATGTGTGTGAAGTCCCCAATCCGCACTGAGCCCGAGTGGGGACTATAGCCCAACCCTCTCGTGATGAGAGGAGGCCTGTGCCCAGCAGTGGGCCGTAAATAGGCTGTAGTAGTAGTAGTAGTAGTAGGTCAACAGTGTTCCTTTTTGTTTCGTCATCATTAAGTCAAAAGTTTATTGACAAGGCTGCCCAATGGCTGCCCAGCATTTGGTGTGGTATCATTTAGATATTTCGCATCTATGGCTTGATGACTATTATCATCTAATCTATATCATTCCGCAAAGAAACGTCATCTCCATAGCAACAATCTTACGTTAAAAACGGGACGTTAATTTCTTGAAGCATTCCAGTCCAATTTTTTTATTTATAAGTTATTTTTATTTCTAGTTTTTAGTTTTTTTATTATTGTAAGTATTTTAGTTTGTCTTTAAAATAAAAGAATCAGTATCCAGGCTTAATAAGTCATCTTCAACAGATCAATAATCATCCACTTAATTTACCTTTCTCCCAGAGAATAATTTACTTTTCCTCCCTTTTGAGGCGAATATGGTGCAGCAGTGGTGCAGAAAGATCCGAAGTCAGGCGAATAAATTTTAATAACAAAAACAACGACGACTTTTATAAATAAAATAATGTTTAAAAATGTTATCCTGGTTGCTTTTACACTTTATCATGATGTCAGTCAAAAGACAATATTTCAAGAGGAAATAATTCGGTAAAAACTAAAACACGTACCTACCTCTATCACTAACACAGACAATAATTTACAGCTAGTTGTTCAAAACAATTATAGGTAAAGGCTTATAATGATCGGCTGCAAGGTTGATACAAACAATAGAAACGATATTATATCAGTGATCTAGATATTGATAAATGAATGGCAATAGACAAATGATCGTACAGACGGAAGTCGATTCGCAGTATTAGAGATTACAGTGCTAGTAATGTTGATGGATAGTCTGAACTACCTTGAAGGGTAGACTTAGGTACTAGTCACTAAAAGTGTACCGTGGTGGTGCTGAAGTTCGATCATGTATGAATACAATGAAATCGCCTCAGTACGTAAAAAATTTTCAAATATCCATTCACTATCAAGTTTAAAAGTTTGTTTAGCTATATAATAGGTATTATTTACTCAATAAGATTTATATGCTGACGATCTATATTTGTCTTGTTGTCAAATTTCGTAGGTTCATGATGCAACCTGGAAACATTCCCAATCAAAACTTTCGAACTTCTTCCCAGCTTCGCTTTTGAATTCTCGTGAAAGTATTCGGAAATTTCTGACAACTTTCCTGGCAATCAGAGAATCCTCTGCAAATGTACAGAATGAAACGCCAATCATCAACAACAACAACATTTAAAGTAATGACAACAACAATGACTTAAAAAAAGTCTTAAACGAAAGCGAGAGTGGTGTCCTTGATACTTTAATTCCGATAACGGTTGATAATATACCATCGTGTTAACCCTTTCACTTAAATGCGTCATAACGGAGGTGTAATAAGGAAAGACATTTTTTCCTGAAAATGATAAAAGAAAATAGTACAATAAAATTTCTATTTTTAAGGTCGTGGCTCCTTCGTTACTTTACGTTGTTGTTATATTTATGTACACTATTTTTCGTTGTAATTATTATGTTACACATGTAGGTAATAGTATTTAATAACAAAATCAGTAGGGTTTCTAAGGTCAGGGATTTAAATCTATTATTGGACGAAACGTACTACGTACTACGTAGTACTATACCTACCAATACCACCGGAAGAGCGGTACCTCTTAACACAGGTATTTACACACCTAAAAAGAGGTTCCCACCACTGTAGACCAATATGTACTCTAAGTTACTCAATAAATAATTCTTTAATTCTTTAAAAATAATTCTTTAACGTGGTCAAAATTAAATCAGTTTAATACTTACCCTGATTATTTATATTTTCATATTATTACTAATCATCTAATACGGATTCACGATTGTTATTAATTAATAAATTTTTATTGAATCATCATTAATGCAACATGACAGAATTAAATTCCAAATCGTTTACAAAGGATTCCTTAATAAGTAACTTAACAACTAAACATTTAAATTACAACGGCTGGTATTGTTAATATTTTGTACTGACTTGTTTTAATTAATTAAGCCAAAAATTAATACTTATGCGAGGTGAGTCATAAAAAGTTGGCAATCCGAATATCATGGTGATGAATCAATAGAGTACTAGTTCGCGTGGCGCAAGCGCAAATTTCGGTGCTACTCACTAAACTCACTCTATTTTTAATTTTAGTCACTTAATCTATATCTTTCTTTCTAATATACATGGAGGGTCACAAAATATGGCAAATAATTAACCCACAGTATCGGCTATCGATTCTAAGTATATTGTATAGGTCCTTAATTTTTTTTGAGTTGGTAAAAAAAAATGTATAGTATTCAGGCGTCGCTCACACAACCAATCCCTTATACAATTTTTTTTTATCAACTCAAAAAAAAATAAAGACCTATACAATATACTTAGAATCGATAGCCGATACGGTGGGCTAATTATTTGCCATATTTTCTGACTCACCGTGTATAAAATTCTCGTGTCACAGTGTTTGTAACCAAACTCCTCCGAAACGGCTCGACGATTCTTATGAAATTTGGTGTGTATGTTCAGTAGGTCTGAGAATAGGACGTAAGCTAGTTTTCATACATCATAAAGCATAAGAAAATTAGTGTTGATTGAACTTGAGTGTATGCAATTACGTGTTTTGTTAATTTAGGTTTGTAAAAAACTCGTTATTAATTATATTCAATTCAATTCAATCATTTATTCAGCAAATTTGGCCACATAGCGGCACTTTTACACGTCAGAAAAAGAATTTACCAGCGCTTCCTAGACCCATTGCTTGAGAAGAAGCGCCGCAACAAACTCAAGCAGAAGGCCTTTTTTCAAAATTTACAAAAATTACATTACATGTATAAAATATACATATAGTGTACGTACTAAAATTACATTGAAGCGATGTATAGTCCCTAACTTAAACTTAAATCTAAGATCTTAGAGATGTATAGTCTCCAAGGGTCCAGAAAAAAAAACACATAGGTATACTTTCAATATCTACTATAATCTTTTAATCATGAGACTTTATTTGAAAATATTCTATTTTACACTATCATCCATCAAAACGCACAGAAGCGTTAACAATGTAAATCCAAATGGGATCGACTTTAATCCGATTGAGCTTCGAGTTGCGCTAGTGACGATGCGCGCACGCATGCAGTGATTCATCTCGATTAGTTTAGCAGTTATTAATGGTTTCATATTGTGGAGGTGTGAGCTTATGTTCTTTAGATACTGACATACTCCTAGCTTAACAAGATTGTTCGTTTTATTAAACAGGTACTTAAATAAAAAAAACTATATCATGGAATAGATTAAGAGTCCCCAGTACGCACGGCGTTTCTCAACTTTTCATACAAACGTAGTTTCGCTTTTATTCCCAAATTACTGAACAGATTGACTCAAAACTTGTTACACATAATAAAATCATTATTGTGAGTGTCCGAAATTGGTAAAAGTCGTGGTAAAATAAAACACAATTAAATTACAGCCAAAAAACTGAATTTTGAAGTTTGTATGTAGAAAACTAAAATGGTCCTAGTTTCTTTGTTATTCAATTTATTACAATCAAAGTGTATTTTAGACACTAATATCACTGCTCGACTATTACTTGTAAAATTTGGTGTCAATCTGAGAAGTAGTTTACGAAATAAAACGTAACTACGTTTGTATGGAGAAAGAAGCGTACCTACTGGGGACTCTTAAGAAAAAGTCGTAAGGAATCATATTTATCAGTGCTTGACGTTATTATTAGGTAAGTATGCAATGAAAAAAGCCCTTTAAATTATTGTTCTCATGCAATGAAAAATGTCCTACGTCTACATTCTCAGTATTATGCACAGCTAGTTTCTAATGCAATACCAGGACGTTGTCTGTCGCAACGTGTACAATATGGTAATACGGGTCACTAAGAACTTAGTAAAGATGGTCGTATAAGGAGGACTACACGCAAATGTGTATTACACCATCGAGACAATGACAGTACCGTATACCTAGATTGCGAGCTGAAAAGGAATCGTGGTAGCATAGTGGTTAGATCTGCCGCTTGACAAGACGAAGCAGGGGGTTTGGCCAACAGGAGTGTCAAATTTAAATGTACTTACCACTGAGCTGTTCAATGAACGAAAAGATAGAGAAGAGACTTGCACGCAATTGCGAAGTAATGGAGACTATCGTTTATTTGCTCACCAGTTGGCGCCACTGTTGACTAAGGTCCAGAGGGATGGCTGTCAAAGGCGACTTTATAAGATCGGCGCCGAAACACAGTTTTAAATCTTGAATCTCATTAAGTTTATTAATTATAAATAACTATCATCATATCGAGTAGCTATGCCGCAATGTCGTGCAGTTCCGTTTTGTTCGGATTATTATTTTTTTGTTTCGAAGCGTTCATATTCATCGCCAAATAATCCATATTTGCGATAATTTCACGAGAGGGATCACTTTTCAACAGGTACATTAAAGAAATTATCATTTATGTCATGAAGCCCGCCAAAACCAGTGAAAAGTGAATGTTATTGGACCTCACGCGACACTAGCGCCTATATTGGCAAATTCACACGCGATAGCCCCCATTCAAAGATGTGTGTGAAATGGATAGCTTATCGCGATATTTCCTTTCTAAGATCTTTTAACAGAGACATGAATATAAAAGCTGCGTTTCTCAGCCCAAACATTTGGCACAAATATATATCGTTGCTTATAGTCTGGATTAAAATATAGCATACTTTTTATCCCAATAAAACTACGTCTTATACAAAGTGACGGGGAAAAGCTACGTTACACACATCCATGGAAAAGGTCCTAAGAAATCTACAGCGGCAGCATTGCGTGTACAAAGTTCCTCACACAATATGGTAAAATAATACAACAAATTAACATATTGGCGGCAAATTGCAACCAGGGCACGCTAGTTACTGCATCAACGTGCTCGGAATTAAATGTTATTGAAGCCTAAGTGCTTTAAAGAACTCATTACATTTGAATATGAATAATAAAATTATTGCAAACTAATATGCACATTTATAACGCTTCTTACATACCTATTCTTATGAACAAGTTTACTTGTATAATGCAAAGCTGATATGTGCCATATTCTGTTCTGATGATAATTGTGCAATGAATGTTTCGTTTCCGTATTTTTAAAGGAAGCATATAAAAAAATGCAAATTATAGGAAAAAATGGAAAATCGATCTAGCTATGTCTTATAAATATTTATCTGCCTAAACATTTTTTTCGAAAAATTAACTCTTAAATATACTATAATAAGGAAAGAATGTTGAACCCCGAGTCCCAAAAGAAGCTATTCCAAATTCAATTACTTTTTGTCCACTTGGAGATCACAATCTTAATGCTAGAATACTTCACAGTCTACTGCACAAGAATCATAATGCGTGTTGTGCTGTTATCGCATTTTCCGGTAGAAATTTTGATGACGCGAATACGAGTATATGGACGATGCATTTCCATTTAGAAAAGCCGGGCAATGAAAAATGCTTTCGTGATAAGAACACCTTTTTAGGTATACCCCTCAAGAGGAAAACGAAAATATATTTACATAGAACTCCTAAATATCCAAGATATAAAAAAAGAACTAATTTCTACTTCTAAATCGATATTAACAGCATTTTTCTTTGTTGCAGCACGCCAACGCCGTCCGCGAGTCAGCCCGCCTGATCCTCGACTCTTCAGCACCAGAACCCGAAGACGCCCTCACCCTGGCTAAAGCCCTCCGCTCCAGGCCCCCAGTCAACATGCTGCCAGCAGCCAAAGCCGGCACATTCTTCGCTAGAGACAACCTCTCAAACTTCATAGAGTGGTGCCGTCGTGCATTGGGCATCTTGGAATGTCTTTTATTCGAAACAGACGACCTATGCTTGAGGAAAAACGAGAAACACGTCGTGTTGTGTCTTCTAGAGGTTGCTAGAAAAGGAGCCGTTTTAGGCATGCCAGCTCCTTTGCTAGTTCAGATGGAGAAGCAAATCGAAAGGGAGTTGGCTGGGGAAGAGCTCAGACCTGATGATTCGGCTCTTGGATTGGTTCCCTGCGGTCCTCAGCCGCAGTTGGTGACGAATGACCTGAGAAGTTTGGACGAGAGAGTCAGGGATCTGGTGGAGAGATGCTCTTGCCCCACTCAGTTCCCCATGGTCAGGGTGTCGGAGGGGAAATACAGGATTGGTGACACGAAGCTGCTGATATTTGTCAGGGTGAGTTACCTAATGGCGTATTTTATTTATTTCTGATTTCTTGTGATAATGATGATTAATTATTACACTTCAACGATAAATTTCCATTTCGAACCATATTACGGTAAGCATAATAAAGATAAAAATTATTTCACTCATTATTATGATTTTTTTAATAAATCATCATTCCATTAAGGACTGTAAAGTAGTTTGACATTATGACCTATTTTGGAGGACGTTGAGTTCCAGGAGATTGTATATCTGTGAATGTCATTAAATTATTGCCACATGCATTAATATTATTAAGAGATCTTACAAGGAAGTCCAATAAAACGAAGATAGATGCCGACGTCTTTATTAATGTGGTTTATCGACACTTAAATTTATTAAAATATTTATGTTTTATGTATCACTATTCAGTTGAGTACTTGACGGTAGCATTCTTATATGCTTGCTCATTCAAATATTTTGCGCCGACTTGTTCTTGATTATATACGATCACTCACTACAGATGCAATCTTATTGTCACTAAGTATTTTAATATTAATGAGATTTTCAAGAGGAATTTTATTTATGCTTCTAGGTCCAGTCCGATGTATCTCGTTTGAAATAAAAAACAACAACAACATACAGTCAAATTGAGAACTTCCTTCTTGGTCTCTAATAGAGTCTGACTAAATATTATATCACAAATGTTATTGACTCTTACTTAAAAGGTTTCTATAATAATTGTATTGCTTAAAAAGCTTATTGCTTACATGTAACTAACGTCTATGGACCATAGTCCGTTTTTTTTTCTTTTTATTTATTTAAGCGTTGTTTTGATGTCGACCTACACAATCTTTCCCATTATTACTGTTAATATCAAAGACTAGGCCAAATACTCACCTACCTATTCCCAAATATGTCTATCTATCCAGCCTTGAGCCTTGCGAACCTTTATTTGGAGCGATCAGCATTGAATTCCATCCAACATAACGAGACCTGTACATTTGTCAATAAAAAACATAAATAAAAAACTGTCTAATGCAGCAGATATTTCTAACAGATGGTGAGCATTGATGGGTTCAGACTAAGCTGGTCTTTACGAAGGTTAGATAGCTAACGTTTTTCTGTAAATAACTCGTGGGCATTTGATTTGACCAAAGAAGGAATCGATGCGGTGAATCATCGACGCGTTTTGGCGCGAGCGTTGGGTCAATTAAAGGCATGGTCAGTTATTTTTAACTCAATGGTTAAATGATCGCGGACAATGTGGGAACTTCAAGTTTGCGGTTATTACATTATGATGGAGGTGGTAGTTTTGGGGTTAAAGAGATCCGGTGTTACCAAATAAGGATTCGTGATTGAAATACGTGAATCAATTAAATGCGAAATTAGTTATTACCTCTAGTATACAAACACACTAACTAGCAATTTAAGAATACTATTAAAAAGAAAATAAATAAATTGGAGAAGTTATTTATTATTTTAGTCAAGGTGTTTTTTATGCACTCTCAATCTTACAGTAGACTAGGAATATTGACACGAAGTCTATACTAAATTGCATCCTCATCTTTCAGATCCTCCGCTCCCACGTGATGGTCCGCGTCGGGGGCGGCTGGGACACCCTGGCCCACTACCTCGACAAGCACGACCCTTGCCGCTGCCGGGCGCAACACAGGACCTCCCTCTCCGCACGCCTGGCCCGCCCGAAACAGGACCTTGCTGGTGCCACCGTCACCTACGAACGCCCCGACGCCCCAGTCTCACTCCCCTATCAGAATCACAAAGAACCTACATCACTACAGTATAAATTCTACGACGATTCAAAGGCACATTATCAGTCAAACAACAGACTTGACGCTCCAACCAGTCTTCCGTATCTAGGCGAATTGGACAGAGAAAAGTCTCCAAGCAGAAGACATTTGGCTCCAAGAGCGACTAGCCCTGGGAGAAAATCTTCCTCACCCGATAGAAGAACAAAGCTGGTTGCTTCGAATCATTTAGTTCCGACGCCTCATGCTGTGAGGAATAAGAGTCCCAGGCCGGTATCACCAGCTCCAGCGGCGGAAAGTGCCTCTGATAACGGGTCTGAGGTGTCAGATGAAGGGTACAGAAGTCTCGGGGTGGTGGCAGGCTCCACCCAAGGTTCGCCTTCCACGAAGACCACGAATCGATACTCTATGCACAGCCAGAATTCGTATGATGACGCTGATTATGCTGGTAAGTTGTTTAATTACCTAATTGATCATTCCCAGCAGTGGTTTGGTGGTTATCCTAGTTATTTGACGTACAGGCTCTCGTGCAGATTTTCAGCAATTTAAATTCTGTTAGCACTTCCTGAGTAGGCTTATGTGCGAATAATTGACTCTTGGGAATGTGCTCAAACCCTCTCGTCAGAGAAAGCCTGAACAACAAACAAAACATCGGTATATGAAAAGTCTGTTGTGATCGAAGTGTGATGGATGGTTCTAAGATTGTGTATTATGTAAAAAAAAGCTCGTCTTTTGTACTGTAGTCGTTGGTATTACTAGTAGTGTGCAATGAAGATAAACTAATCGAATTGAATAAATAAATACATTCAAAACGCATACATTAAACGTACAATAACAACAACAATAATACTATTTATTGAACACAATAAACAAAACACAAAAAATACAGGAAGAATATACGCGTAAAATAGTAAAAATAAAGATGTTTTGCTTTTTCTTTTTGTTATTTAAAAACGCACTTCTCGAGTGACCTTCGTCCATAATGAAGGAACTTCGATTCGAAAATAAACCGTTTTTTTTTTGCTACAATCTGCATGTAAATCTTATGTTAATGGCTTACTTAGCGGGCGATGTGACGCCGATAACTAAAGTAAAATGATAAAACCTCTCAAGATGGAAGATTCGACGTTAATGTGGCCATTAAAAAGTCGACGCAACAAAATTGCGGCTGTAGAATAATGTTTTAAATTAACAAAACTTGAATGAAACTACACAATTCTTTGAAAACGTCGTAATCAAACCTCTCGGTCTCTAGAAGACTAAAAGAATACTAAATAACAGATTTGCCAATTTTAAGTACGTAGGTATTGAACGAAGTAGGTAGAAGTAATACCGCCAATGGTCTATTATAAGTAATTATTATTCACAATCAGCAGGAGAAAAATGGCCCCGTCAAAACGGGTGCCCAAACAGCTAGGGCACCCGTTTGGCCTTCGTTATAAAGAGGCGTTATTAGCATATTGGAACGTATTTTCTAATGTCAGTTTGCTCCATATATTTTCACATATTCTGTTAGGCACTGTTCGTCCATATGTTATTACCTATTATAGGTAATGAATACCGCTGAGTTTTGCAACATGTCGATTGTCATATTATCATTGCATAGTGAAATGAAAATGACATCCGCTGAGCATGCCACTTTGACAGGGTTGGCAAACCATTAGTATGCAGTTATTGAAAAGGTACCTAGTTTCAAATGCACTCATGCTTCGCCATGGTTGGAAAAATAATTGAAACATTTAATCTTTAGGTTAGAACAAAATCTCTTAGATACCACAATTTCGGGCAGCCTCCTCTTAGATATTACTATTATTAAAGGGTCGGTTTAAAAAGAGGGGGGCCCAGTGTGGATTGAGTGCTTCACATATATTATGTATATCTTTAAATTACTTCGCAATATGTGTGCAGAATTTTCTCGCAATGTTTACGTACACTAAAAATCAGTGGTAAAAAATACATTTTCCACATAATTATGTCGGAGCTGGATTTGAATCTCCTCTGCGTGAGAGGCGGTAGGGTAAACCACTAAGCTTATGTATCACAGTTTGTTTTCCCTGTGTAGGTATATAATTAAAAAAACTTCACTTGACCCGACATGCGCTTGGCTGCATTTGCGAATTGATCATATGTTTCCAGCCATGCGTGTCGCGTAGATTGCCTCTGTGTTACGCTGCGCCGGCGCATGTGGGGTAAGAGGAACCGTTCTGTCATGATTTATTCTTTCACATCGTTATTTAACTCAGGAACTGTTCATTAATAAGTATCCGGTATTATCTAGTTCTTATGTGTGTATATAGAAAAGTACTTAAAATCATCAAGTCGAACGTTAGGTTCTGAAAGTTATATGAAAGATTTTAAAAAGTTTTATCTGTTCTGAATACTTAAAATTCAAAATTCAAAATTCAATCATTTATTCAGCAAATTGGCCACATAGGAACACTTTTACACGTCAGAAAAGAATTTACTAGCGCTTCCTAGACCCATTGCTTGGGAAGAAGCGCCGCAACAAACTCAAGCAGAAGGCCTTTTTTCAAAATTTACACATAGTTATAACATTTACATTACATGTATAAAATATACATAAAGGTACGTACTACAATTACATTGAAGGGATGTATAGTCCCTAACTTAAACTTAAATCTAAGATCTTAGAGATGTATAGTCTCCAAGGGTCCAGAAAAAAAATATTATGGAGATGGCCTCCATTGTCAAATAAATATAAATTCCATAGATGTCGACAGTCTCAAAATGTCAATAAATAATGAAATACATCATGTATAAAAGAGTTCATTAATACATGTCAATAAGAACATGATGAGGTCTCTCGCTTAAAATGTTTGACTTAGTAATATATTTAAAGCTACTTAATGATTATTTTTAAACGTCCTTGCAAGCATGAACAGACCGGACCCCACAGACTGACAGACAGACAGACTTAATCATTTATATACTTAAATCGAGAAGTGATCGTCGCATTGGCACAAAAATTAAGATAAAGTTTGACTATAATACTATGACACTATGTTATTTTTTATAATAGGTACTAAAGAAAACTCACACTGCATATTATAGCAACATACTGATGTCTATAATGTAGATCTGACCAAATCTTTCTTACTTAAGTTCCTAAACAAGAACATACCAAAAAATACGCGCAAGTCATTAGAACCTCTGAATATTTATTTATTTAAGAATACAAAAATCTTAAAATAGAACAGTAGCGTACAAAACTTTTATTTAACTTTATTGCACATAAAGAAAACTTAGTGTACAAAAGGCGGACTTAATACCTCGAGGCATTATCTACCAGTCAACCTTTAGACAAAGCAGAAAATGGTTAGTCCGTAACTGTCATTTGATTCCTGAATCGCCCCTAAGAATAAAATCGCTACCGCTCCCGCTCCAGAGAGTGGCCGCTTGTCGCGTCGCGGACGCCTGCGCATCGACGCGTGCGCCGTTGCGTATAATTGCTCAGTATGAGCAGTAATTGGAAATGAACATTGTGTTGCCTACTGCGTTGTAGATTGTGGTAACATTTTTGTAGATTTTTTGGTTAACGAGTAAGTAATGAGGATTCACTTGTGTTAAAGATAATCCCGTCCATAAAAAGAACAAAGCCGGAATCGCACAGCTGCGCACGGTCGAGCTACGCCACGTGGGTCCACAAACGCTTCATAAAGTAGAACGAACCGATTTAGATGATTTTTTTGTATGAGAACAGGTTCTGTTGCTTACGCTAGTTTTAATCTTTTTCCACTCTAGTCCCCTGGGTGGCTTCCCAGGGCTGCTAATCTAGTAATCATGTTTCTTTCACCCAAGCAGTTCCCTCGGACCAGTAATACGGCAATAAACTTTTACGTCTCGAAGTTTCGAAATTTTCTAGCATTTATGTGTTGACTCCTGTAATTCAACGAGTTTTAGACACTGCTTCAGCTGCCAACTTTCTTTAAATTAAGGAACTGCAAAAACGTAGCCACTTCATCTTGAAACATACTCGATAAAAACAACTTTTTAAATCGCTATTTTATATTTAATTCGAGCGACTCGGAAAAGGAAACGCGGCGCGTGCATTTATGGCAAAAAGCAATAGTCTCCCATACAAGGCGATGCAGGAACCATAGACAAACGGTTTGACGGACGGCGACGCACACAGTTACATACATACATGTCGGCTTGACATACTTCATCGTTGCTCGGACTAAGAATTTAATTAAAGTTTACATATATTATGATCAAGGGTGTTGAGGACGCGGTCGGTAGATTTATTTCCTTAGTTTAGTAATGAATAGTTACTTATATGTGCTACCATTTGCATTTCTCTTAAAAATATATTTCACTAGCTTGCGACTTTTTCTTTCAGGAATTAGACACTGAGGACGGAAGAAGAACCCCATTTTGATATTAAACGTTTGCGTACCCACGTCACGTGGCGTAGCTCGACTGGCGGAACAGTGAGGTTCCGCCTTAACTCATTAGAATTCCTAAATAAAAACCACCCTAGATATCCTTCTTAGGGCTTAAAACTACATCCATTCCTTTTATCTAAATCGGTTCGGCGGTTTAAGCTTGAATAACTTTACCAACGCAATAATATTAGTATGGTTCGGACAAATCAATCAGGGCTGTCGAAATGATTCATCGTAGAGCTCAACGTAATTTTCCAACATTTTCTTCGAGAAACATAATTACGCTTTCCATATATATAAAGGAGATCGCTCATTACTGTCAATTTCAAATCTATTTCTGTAAATAAATCTGTGAGTAAAAACTCATCCGATCCGTACCTAACCATAGCAGAGCTTGAACCACATTCCTTCTACATAAAAGGACCAGCAAAATGTACAGCACTTCGTCAACGCATGTCACACGCTTGGACATATTTTACCACCTTGCTGCCTTTAAGTAGGGTTAAAAATCGTTTGATGATCTCGTTCGATCGAGCCTCGATGCGTAGGCGCAGTGTAAATGGTAACAAGTGTATTTATAAATGATTGACAGACGGTTTATTAAGACGATAATGGGTGATTCTGATTTTATAAGGACATCGTCTTGGGCAATGTCTATGAAGGTGCTTTTATTTGACTCAAGGTCGTCTTTTTAAATATTTAAGTAGGTAGGTACACATGACGAGAATGGGGCGTTACGCGTACATGAGTATGTACTAAGGTTTATAAACTTCAGATTAAATGTTTGGATGAGTGTCATTTAGTGACGGTAAAACGGCTTAAATCATTGTGATGAAATTCGACACATTTATGGGATTGAAACATAGGTACGTGGGATTATCAAGATCATCATCCTCCTTTAAGGGGTGCAAAGTTGGGTAAAAGTTCAATACTCGTATAAAATTTCTGGCATGTTATGGCCTGGTTATTATTATATCACAAAACGCCTTGTTTTGGTTAGGGAGGAGTAAATCTGTCAAATAAGCTAAGTGTAGGAACCGGCGTAAGTCTTTAGCCAAAGCTAATTAATTAAATCGAAAATTGGCAAATGTCGAGACGAAAGAAACCGTTCTGTTGTCGCAGTGAAATTACAAATGTTTTCATCTGGGTATACTAATAATCACTGGCACTGGGCCCGCGTGGGGACTATAGCCCAACCCTCTCGTGATGAGAGGAGGCCTGTGCCCAGCAGTGGGAGTAGTGGGACGCAAATAGGCTGTAGTAGTAGTATACTAATAATAAGTCTGTAGAAGAAGTCGCGTCTGAAACTTGAAAATTAAAAGAAACTATTAGCGATACTGAACACAAAATAATGATTTTTAGAAAAATCGTCTGTATGTAGGTATGTTATATGTATGTCCGGACACTGGACAGATTGCAACGAAATTAGGTATTGGGCTATAATAACACTGGTCAACATATAGGATACTTTTTATCCCGCGGGAACGCTACGCCCGCGGCGTAGAACGGGCAGAAGCTAGATTATTTATAAATAGCATATAAAATCTACCCATTTTCTGCTTGACTAACTTAACAAACACTTGAAAAACACATTTTAATGCGCTGCAACCAATTTTACATCGTAATTGTGTTTATTTAACCCCGCCACTGCACGCGAGAGCAAACATACAACGAACAAAAAGAAAATTGCAGCATTTTAAGTGCACTCCAGTGTACTGACTTATTTTTGTGCTCACATAATCATCTCGTTACCCTTATAAGCATGATTTTAGAGTTGAAAATCGTATTGAATCTTGGTATCAAAATGCTTGTTACATTTGTAACTTTACCAATTACAAAATGCATTCATACAACTGCTTGCAAACTCTTAGCGTGTCTCAAATAGAGTTGTGTTATGTTGAAAAAAACATTCTTTATACGTCTTCAGTTCTGTTTAATATGCAGTACCTACGTGAGATTATTTTAAATAGATGAGTCGTCGACCTCTTTAAGGGCATGCAAATATTATTTTGATTCGTGTTGAGTTGGAACATGCTGTGTATAGTTGGAATTTGAATGACCTGCTTGCTTGCAGGGCCTCAAGATACTGAAGATACTCTTATACTTATCCATATTAATATTATAAATGCGAAAGTAACTCTGTCTGTCTGTCTGTATGTCTGTCTGTCTGTTACCTCTTCACGCTTCAACCGCTTGGACCGATTTGGATGAAATTTGGTATGGAGATATGTAGTTGGAGTCCCGGGAAAGGACATAGGCTACTTTTCATCCCCGAAAAACGCATAGTTCCCGACGGAACGCGATAACCGAATTCCACGCGGACGAAGTCGCGGGCAGAAGCCAGTACTCTATAATTATACAATACAAAAACACTTTAATTTTAAGGGGCAAGGTTGATTTTGTAACTCTACAATCGAAGATCGAGATAAGATAAAATCTCTAATTATATCCCTAAATAGCAAAGACCTTCCAATCTTCCATTTTTGTATTCTTACTCCATGTTAAATATGCTTAGGTACCTACATACTCGTATTTTTTTCCTATGGTAGATTATTAAATTAAGAAACTAATAGACGTAGGTTCCGACTTATTTAATTCGCATTTTAATACCTATATTTTAGGTATTTATTTAACACTTATAATTTTTCCCCTGTTTTCATATCTTTTCAGATTCAATACTTTTCATTAACACCTAATAAAATAACATACGAAATAATGAAACATAAAGCAATGAGAGTCCATTCAATCTCAAATATAGGTCACTGAACTGACCAGCGATTATGTATTTAGGTACACATGTGCCATAATGAAGAAAGTATGTGTACTAAAACACTTTGGCATACTTTGTAACAAATGGGGTTAGAGCCAGTCGTCAACGTAGAAATAAACTTAATAAATATGGGCACAGTCTAAAAAACAGCCTATTCCACCTATCCCTACTGCGATATCCCCACCAGTGTGGACATATGGAATATTTTTCCATTTAGTTCTCATCATCATCATTTCAGCCAAAAGACGCCCACTGCTGGACATAGGCCTCCCCCAAGGCTCGCCACTCAGACCGGTCCTGTGCTACTTGCTTCCATTTAGTTCTACTGGTAGGGATACATGGAATCGAGTCGTCCATCTGTCCCTCCCAGTTTTTAATGGTAGAGCAAGATGGAATTTATTCCATTTATCCCAATGCACTTTCTTGATCCCAAGTATATAGATCCCTTGGGGGGGATATCCGCAGTAGAACTAGGGTCACCGACATAGCCCGAAGAATTGCGAGCCTTAAGTGGCAGTGGGCGGGGCACATTGCTCGCAGGACTGATGGCCGATGGGGCCGGAAAGTTCTCGAGTGGCGCCCGCGAACCGGGAGACGAGCTGTCGGTAGGCCTCCAACAAGATGGAGCGACGACCTCGTGAAGGTCGCGGGAAACCGGTGGAAGCAAGTAGCACAGGACCGGTCTGAGTGGCGAGCCTTGGGGGAGGCCTATGTCCAGCAGTGGACGTCTTTCGGCTGAAATGATGATGATGATGATGATCCCAATGCAAGGAAATATTAAATAGTCCACTCAGTCCGTTAGGTCAAAGGTGTGAATGTAGGTTAGGTTTGTTAGTCATCTATATACGCTCGAAGGGCAAACTACCTAGAAATAGGGGCCCCGCGTAGCGGGGACCCGTCGACCCAGTCATATTCCTTGTATTATTCCTTCCGAGTCCCCACCAGGGGGGAAGCCAGTATAGATGGTTGGAAATAATTCCGTGAGTCCCCACCAGGGGGGAAGCCAGTATAGATGGTTGGAAATAATTCCGTGAGTCCCCACCAGGGGGGAAGCCAGTATAGATGGTTGGAAATAATTCCGCGAGTCCCTACCGCAGTGGATTTCAGTAGGGATAAATGGAATAATATCCCTACCAGTAGAACTAAATGGAAAAATAATCCATATGTCCACATTGGTAGGGATAGGTGGAATAGGCGTAAAAAACCACATAGTTAAGTCCTCATACGTACCTACTTCATTACGCTTTGCCACGATCTCCCGATCTCTCCCTGGGATTACGGGCTATCCATTCCCATCAACCTGTAGCCTGTAGTATATAATCTTTCCTATTGTTAGGTCTTGTAGACTATCTTCCGTTAGCGTGTCCCTTCCGGTTGTAATTCTAACACGTTGATCTAATGATGGATTTATTTTCATTTCAGAGCGTCTCGACCAAGATGACGGCTGTCACATGGACCGAAACGACCGAGTCGACGACTATGTAAGCCTCAGCACCGGTTTACGGAAGACCGGGTACGCCGACACGTTCTACGGGGGAAAAAAGCCCTCCTCCATCGAAGACAAGTCGAATAGGGGCAGCCCTGAACGGATTGTAGTCACCGAGAGCAACAACTCACCCAGTATGAGCTTGAGAGCTAGTCGAGAACCAGAGTCTCCTAAGAAGACTGTTCGCAGTCGCCCGCCCAGCAGAATCCCTCATTCTCCAGTCCGCGCTAGGACTCCTAGTCGAGGAAACACTCCAAGCCCTAAGCACACTGCCAATCCTGTGCAGACCTCTCCGAAACTGACCCCTAAGCTTCCTCCGTCAGCACGTAACACTTGGAGCGGACGCACAGCTCCAAACCAGTCTAAATCTAAAGCCAGACCCACCATCGGCGCTGATACGTTCGATAACCCGAACAAATCTCCAAAAGCCAGGCCTAAAGCTACTGCTCAAACTGAAGCGTTTAAGAGGAACTCCCCTCTTAGAGCCAGCAGTGTTACTTTAAGATCCCCGCCGAATCAGAAGCCGCTAAGTCCTTTGCTGGAACATATTCTCCGTTCTACAGAGACAGCTAAAGATGATGCCACCGTTTTGGAGAAAATGAAGGAGATCATAAGGACATATTCGAAAGGAGAAGACTCTTTGTCCAGGACGAGCTCCAAAGACTCAGATTACGCTGATTTCACGTCAGCATGGGTTATGTCTGATGGGAAATTGGAACGGTCGACTAGCACGAGGCAACTGGCTGCTCCCAGGAAGGATCCTAGGAATGGGGCGTCCAGGATACCAGCTCCTGTGGCTCTTGGCTGCCGAAGGTCTACGTCCACCTCCCAGTTCCAATGACAGGGAAGTTCTCAGGACAGTGAGGAGTTCAGTGACAAGTAAAGACTGAATATGCCGTCGTGATGGAGGCACGAGGTGCAGTGGGTTAAAGAGTGATAGCGAAAGTTCCGTTTACAAGGCAATAATTAGGTTGTATTCGTGGATGAATTTGTGAAGGTATTTGTTTGGCCTGGCATAGTTCTAGCTGTAATTCACCTGGCTAACAGCCATGCTGGTTATATATGACATATACTTACATATTATATCTTTCTATTTATCGAATATAGTGGGTAGTTGATCTACATTTTTATTATCTTATATTTACCATATCTTTATGTGAATTAGATATATAGGAGACGTATGCTCTATTCGGTGGTAATATTTAGGTAGGAATACTAACATGTAGTAAATTTACACTAATACTCGCATAGTTTATATTTAATATATTAGTTGTGTCTCATTGAGAAACTACCCAATCACCGTGTAATAAAAATCGACTATGCGAGAAATATTGTCGTTTAAAAGACATAACGATAGATGTAACCTAACGGTTGTTTTTAAGTTTAAAAGCACTAGGATTGTCTAAAAATAATAAAGTAATACTTAAAGATAGAAACAACAAAGGATTAATGATGGCTATAACTGAAGAAATAACAAAGAACTTCGAAAACTTGGTCTACGGTCGCATATTATCCTATGTCGGTTCTATTTTGAACGATACGCGGGTTGGTTCACAAATACCAGCAAAAAGTGGTGCTAGTATAAATTAGACTTTGTTCTTTAATTATTTTCAACGTCGCCGAGGTCCTTGATGTGTACATACTTCTGACCCTCATTCCATAGAATTGAGGTCGGATATGTCTACATGTTAATAACTTCGGCTGTACCAGTTCAATAGGGAAATGTCGCTAAAGCTCCTTAGATGGCCCTGTTGTCGTAAAAAAACATTTTCAACGCCATCTAACGGTTCGGATTTGAAAGGAGTTTCACAGTTTCCCTGTTGATATTATAGAGATTTTATTTTAATTCTAAGTTCATATTAGTCGAGGCCCAGTATAATTAAATTACGAAAGACAATTAAAATTATTTTAAGTTGAAAGTGACAATGTTTAGTTTTAAGTTTTTTTTTATTCGTGACTTTCAATTCCCGGAAGAGTAACTTGAATTTATATTATTTTTTATTTCGAAAACATTTTGTTTGCATTTATGTGTCCATTCCACTTTTTATGCCGGGATATTGGCAATCAATTATACAATAGAAATCTCATTTATTCTCTGTACATAGGTTGTGAGGGAGTAGAGCTTAGTAATGTTAAATTGGTGGTTATAAATGACATTAAACGATGAACATCCAAATCATACCTCACCTAGTATACCGAAGAAACGATATTTTTTCACTGGCTTGTAGTGACAAAAAAATAGTGAAGCAAATTAGCCATAGGACCGTCCAAATTTTTTTTTGAAATAACATTCTTATACGGTAGGTATGTATAAAATTTTAAACACTTATTAGCGCTCTGAAAAATGTATATGCATTTAATACCTTATTTAGGTACATACATTTCTCGTAGAATCATTTGATCACCAAAACGCTATGTCGCGCACTTTGTAGATGCCTGTTCACTTTTAATTCAGTAAGTATGATAGTTGTACGCTTCTCTCTGTCCAACTTATAGGCCAAACCTAGCGTGTGATAGAGACAGAAGCTATCACGTTTCAACTTACGAAAAAATCGAGTACAAAATTTCCAGATAAAGTCCAGGTTATTTTAACTGAATATTTGAACCACCAATAAGCTATTAATGCTACTGCTAAATTCAATTTGCTCTATTTAGATAATATAGTGAGTATTTTATTACTATATATTGCTATAGTAAATGGCGCAGATACGGATGATTTTACAATTTTTACAAATTTGAATTACTACAGGCATTCACGATTGGTGATGCATCTTATGATGTTCACGGACCGGATGGACCACAACTTACCTACCATAAAAAAAAATCGTGTCACTTCGTATGCAAAGTTCATCATTACGAGTATAACGAATATCGTTGTAAAGGCCTCTACTGTGTAGTTAAGTATTTTAGTTTCGGTCGGTTAGTTTTAATTAATAGAGGCTAAGTGTGACTTAGTTGCTTCGGACGTTACCAGTGACTCTGCCATAGACATTGTTATTCTGTATTTCACTGAATAAACTTGAAACAAGATCTTTGTTTTATTTCTTTAAGTACCCTACGTAAGTAATCTAAGCGGTAATCGGTCTGTGTGCCCTAACCCTAACACCGATATCGCCACCATATCGTCACTCTACATGGCCTTCTATGGGTTCTATGGCCATAACATAAACGACTAAAAACTAAATCTGTCACATCCATAGAAATAGTAACTAACAACTGGAACTACCACTGACCAAATTTTGTGCCAGGTGCGCTATGATGAGGGGAGGAAAAGGCTTATATCTCTCTTTGTCTAACCTTATAACGAGAAATAAAGACAAATGAAGGGTCGGGTGAAATTTTGGGCACGATTCTGAATTGTGAACTAAATCGACCTTCGGCCTCGCGTCTTTAACTTTGAACGAAATTTTTATAGTATCAAAATTCACAATATTTCGTTTTTTATTATGTCATAACTCGAAAACTATTTCGGTATCTCTGTCCAAAGGATTTAAGCAGAAAGTTTCAGATTTTTTTGTACACTACTTTTGGCTCTTTCGCTAAAGTGCGCTGTGTGGATCAGCGCAATGCCTTACTTGAGCGAGCGTAATTGACTTACACCCTTTTAGAGAGACGGCTTTTTAAATTTCAATTTTAAGTATGAAGATTGCGACTTCCAAAAAGAAAAAAATACGTGTCCTTTAATTTTCTTAAAACTTTCCAACTAGTATTAAGTCTGTAGAAGAAGTCGCATCTGAAACTTGAAAATTAAAAGAAACTATCAGGTTGAGGGGACTGTATTAAACGATACTGAACACAAAATAACGATTTTTAGAAATAAAAACTGTATGTATGTCCGGTTTTAATTCGAATACTACTGGACGGATAGCAACAAAATTTGGAATGGGGGTAGTTTATAACACTGGTCAACATATAGGCTACTTTTTATCCCGGAGAAACGCATAGTTCCCGCGGAATGCTATTACCGAATTTCACGCGGACGAATTCGCGGGTAGAAGCTAGTATAATAATAAAATCTATACATGATTAAAAAAAATATATGTCGATTGACAGTACTCGCTCCAGATGTATATCTAGAGCTACTTATTACCTCCATGGTCTCATCAAACGCCAGATTTGACATGCCGCATAATCTCCATGTCCTGGCACCTTCCTGGCACCATGTCTGGAAAGTCCGGGGGAGGTGGTGGATCCACTGAGGTTGAGGAATCCTTAAATGTGATAATATCCCACTTCTGGGAAACCGTCTTCTTCCTTGTGATCTTGTTCGCTACCTTCTTATCCCTTCGCTGCATCATTCGGTCGGCCAGGATCTAATATACGTGCCCAAGGTAATCAAACTTATCATTTCATGGTAAAGCCACAACTGGTCCTCGAGAATTGCCAATATTTGTCTGTTCATACAAAGGTTACATACGCTTTTATGCCTGAACTAGCTTTTCTTCGCAACTTCGTATGCGCAGAGATATTAAAATGTTAAATCTCGTTTTTTTTTCGTTCCCGTGAGAATTTCGGGAAATCCTCTCTGAGTGCTAGTCTTTTAGTGCAGTTGTTTTACCTCTGCGTTGATCGATCAGTCAGTCAGTCAGTCGGTCAGTTTCTTGTTTTATATAATATAGCTCAATTTCATTGTCATTACAAGCCAACGTTTCACTGAGATTTTGACTAAATTCCATTGTCCTACTTTAGTTACGCATAACAACGCATCACAAATATAATTTCGTATAAATTTCCTCGCACACTCATCTATTAAATAATTATAATAATAAAAATATATAAAAATGAATTGCCGTGCGTTTGTCTCACTAAATAAAACTCGAGAACTGTTGCCCGATTTTGTTGTTTCTTTTTTTTGTTTACTGTCTGAGAATCAGGGCAGGTTCAGAAAGAAAAAAAATCTGGAAAAGAACGGCTAAAAAAGAACATTAACTTTGTATGGGAATCGCCCTCCGGTGTGTATAAAAACATTGCTACACTTTTCTGAACAGGCGATGAGTTAACTTCGTTTTGATACAGACATTGCTATACTTATTCAGCAGGCACCGAATGCTACTTTAAATTAAGGAGCTGGGAAGACCTAAATTTACTTTACGAGTATTTAAACAGTATTTGGGAAGCCGTGGTGGCCTAGTGGTTCGACCTACCGCCTCTCATGCCGAGGGTCGGGGTTCAATTCCGGCTCGCACCTCTAAGTTTACTTACGTGCGAAATTCAATTTGAATTTACCACTGAGCTTTTCGGTGAAGGAAAACATCGTGAGGAAACCTGCACTCATCTGCAAAGTAATTCAAAGATGTGTGTGAAGTCCCCAATCCGCACTGGGTCCGCGTGGGGACTATAGCCCAAACCCTTTCGTGATGAGGCCTGTGCCCAGCAGTGGGACGCAAATAGGCTGTAGTAGTAGTAGTAGTAGTAGTAGTAGTTAACAGTATTTAAACTAAAACTGTTTGATTTTGTGAGACGAGTAAAATACATGTTAATAATCACTATATACTTAACCAAGACAAAGAGCGAGCAAGACAAGAGGCACAAGACCGGTCTGAGTGGCGCGCCTTGGGGGAGGCCTATGTCCAGCAGTGGACGTCTATCGGCTGAAATGACGATGATGACTAGGCATCCAACAAGATGGAATGACGACCTGTTAAAGATCGCGAGAATGCGGTGGATGAGAGTGGCACAAGACCCGTCTGAATGGCGAGCTTTGGAGGGGGCCTATGTCCAGCAGTGGATGTCATGATGATGATGGTGAACATTAATTCAGTTACAAAGAAGTTATGCTTTACACCTTTTTTTCTTTCTAGTTTGTAACTCAGAACTATGGCCTGGGAAGTTATCTTGTTGGGAGGTGTCGTGTATTTCATTCTGGTTTCCGTTGGTAAGTATGAAACAAGTCATAAGTATCTACTTACTTCTTAGTATATAGAAAACTAGCTTCTGCCCGCGACTTCGCACGCGTGAAATTCGGTTATCGCGTTCCCGCGAGAACTATGCGTTTTAACCCCGCCTTTTTTCATTTCATCTCAATCGGACGGTTTTATAATATTAGTATGGATTTATATGGATAGTTCATAGTATAGATTATCGGTTTTACTTTAGTTATTCCATAATTTTTTCCGAAATTCCGCCCCGTTATTGGACAATACCGCCATCTGTCGTTCTAGATGAACAACTTTGTTCCAGTAATAATTCTCAACGAAATATTCTGCAAAACGTCCTGCCTGCAGAATGCAAGACGCTGCAACGAAGCCCCACCTCTTGACGTAGAAAAGAATGAAAGAATGCCTCATCCCCCCATAACGAGACCACCTCTTATGATGGACAAGGGAGACTTACCATCCTACAGAGCCTGCCGCAGCATGCGGGGCATGCAAGAAGTTTGATCCCTCACTCACAGATGGCGCTGACCACAAAACTTTTGCTACTTACCAACAGATGTCGTTCAGCCTTGGCAAAATGAAACCACCGCTTTTGTACACAACTTTCTTGTAATTGAATACAAATTTACGCTAACTTATTATTACAAATAAATATAAAAATCAGCCATTGTCTTACATTTTTAAACCCTTACATCTTAAAACTATGGTAACTGTTTCTTGAAATTTTTTGATAGCAAGAATTTGCTAATATTTTTAACGCGTCGTGCTGAAAACTGAAACATGAATCTCACATCCCTAATTTCCTTTAATATCTAGAGACAGATTATTTACCTTGTAGCGTCTCTTCAGAGACCAACAATTTCACAATAAGGTACATTATCAATGCAAAAAATACTTGTTGTGGCCGCGACTTCGTCCGTGTGAAGCAAATATGTATCTAACTCAAAATTACAGTATATTTTTTTCTATATCCGATTTTTATAAAGAAGACCTTTCTGCACCCATTAGATATTGTGTTCACTTGTTGAAACTACACTTAAATCCTGTTGGTGTCTAGTTTCTGAGGTGTCGAAACAAAAGACAGACTGAAAGTCATTCTGAATATAGGAATATTGACTGACAGAAAAGCTCTGTACGTGAGCAATATCTAGGGGAGGCTTCAAACTTTCATACAGGCTACCTAGGTAGCGACATCTATCACCGCATTTAACACTTATTTCGGGCATACGTTTGTCGTTTTATTTTTCTATGGTGATACCTACTTGACATGTTGTAATGTGATTGTAATAATCTAATAAACTTTAAGTGTTCAGTCTTCAAGGAATATTTTGTTCATGGGGACCTTATCGAATATAGTGTTGGTGACGTTCTGGAACACCGCACTTAAACTCTTCTCGTACGATTCCTTCAGCTCGTTGAACACCAGGTCCGAGTTCTCGTTGAGGAAACTGTGAAAAATATTTCAGACATATTAGCTACCACCATCTTAGCCTAGCTAACTTGCCGCCAAATGCGTAGCCGCAGTGCGTGGACAATTGTGTTCCAGTAACGACCAGTTCCTACATACACAGAACTCGAATAGTATTATCTAAGTCAGTGCCTATATCCATAAAACACCTCGTTTTAGCTACGGCACAGAATATTTACTTAATAGTACTACGTACATAATGGCCACGGAATCACCCGCCTGAATCTAGCCGGCGCGCAATTCGCGCCCAACTCGCCTTACCGTCATTTGTTTCATCCGGAGATGGTGAGTGGATCATTGTCCCGCATAGTAGTACACACATATTTACAAGTGTACAGACATCCTCGCACGAACACAGACGTGCTCGCACGCAAACATTGACACTTCATTCGAATGTGTTCGAAATCGTGCTTTTATAGGCCGTATCCGCCGTGTGGCTTTGGAGAAGGTTAAAATTTGATATTGGCTCCATAGACAATCTGTCAAATTATAACTGTCCGTAGCGTAAGCGAGGCGTTTTATGGATACCTATAGGAGGGTTGCTCAATGGCCGTCGTCCAAGATGGTTGTCGTTTGTTGAGCTTCCCCATTTTTACTTGATTTATCTTTTGTACCGTACATTTATCATTATTACCGAACAACTTGCAGGCCTGTGGTCCTAACTTTGATATTGGCGAAGTGTCCAAGACAGAAGCCATTAATTTATATAGAATAGATACCTATAGGAATTGGGCCTACATAGAGACCGGGCTCGGGGACGCCTCTGTTGTTACAAATGTCTACACTTAGTAGCTTCTGGCCGCGAATTTGTATACATACCAAAACTACCAAATTTCTTGTAAATCGGTCCAGCGGTTTAAGCCTGCTTGTCCAACTTTAAGACTCAAACCCTCTTTTCCAGGTATTGAGTTTACTTACAGATTCATCTGGTCTCCAAGCCGCTTGTCTCCGTTGAACAGGTTGGTGAACTGAAGATGCACCTTCTTCGGCAGGAACTTGACCTTGTACTCCCGGATGTGCATGTACGTCTGTCCGTCGCGAACCACCGGCTCGCCTATCAGGTCGTGTTTCACCACCAAGTTCACTGGAATTAAAATAAATAAAACATTACCTTCAATATCATTACCGTTTCAGTCGAGACTATTATAAATTCCATTTGATTAATGGTTTTTAAAAGAATATGTGTTTCTTTGTGTCATGTTTTGTTTGTCTGTTGTGGCCGAATAAAAAGTGAGAAAAACCTTGTTATAGTACTTCTATTCGCCGATAGATGGCGCTACTTTAATTTAAAAAAAATAGGCTTTTCAAGGCTCCGTAGCCAGTCAAAGATCCTTAAATCCATACTAATATTATAAATGCGAAAGTAACTCTGTCTGTCTGTCTGTCTGTTACTTCTTCACGCTTCAACCGCTGGACCGATTGCGATGAAATTTGGTATGCAAATAGGGTCCCGGGAAAGGACATAGGCTACTTTTAATCCCGGAAAAACGTATAGTTCCCGCGGGAGCGCGATAACCGAATTCCACGCGGGCGAAGTCGCGGGAAGAAGCTAGTTATGTATAAGCTTGCAAACAACTTGTTATAGTACTTCTATTCGCCGATAGATGGCGCTACTCGGATACAAATTAAATTTTCGGCTTTTCAAGGCTCCGTAGCCAATCAAAGACCCTTATATAAGCTTGCATTACGAATTCTGCTTTATTACAAGCTTATGTGATAACCCAATGCTGAGCAGAGGCTTTACGAATTCGGCTACTGTAAAAACGTTTCTTTTTAATTTAACAATTGCCTCATAAAGTTTAAAGGGATTAAAGAAATGACAGACTTCTGATGCTCTTATGATGTAGGTAAAGGCACATAGGTAATTACACGGTAAATATTAGTAGTATTAGTATGTTTGCTAATAGGACATCATCATCATTTCAGCCGAAAGACGTCCACTGCTGGACATAGGCCTCCCCAAGGCTCAGCATTGATATATAGCACACTAGCCGATGCCCGCGAACTTCGTCCCGTGTAAACTTGGAATTTGCGTACCCGATGATACTATACATATAGACAGTTATAGTTACAGAAGTATTGAAAAATTGGTTTGACCCGTGGGAAACCCGTTCCCGTGGAAATATCGGGATAAAAATTATGCATGTAATAACAATAGCAATAGCCCGGGTCTCAAACTATCTCCATGCCAATCGTTCAAATCGGTTCACTCATTGCGACGCGAAGGAAGGACAAACAAACAAACACAGTTTCACATTAAAATATTAGTAAGGATGATATAGTTAATTTTTCAGGTATTTTGTTGTGTATGCCCAACTTACCCATGGTGATGTTGGCGGTCCCTTTCCCATGGATGGGCAGCACCAGGATCCTGCCCTTCATCACGTAGTCGGCGATGAACTCCATCTTCGGAGTCAAGGAGTTGGTGATCAGCCGGTAGTGCTTCAGGTCAGCTCTGGAATGAAGATTTTTAAATTAGGTAAGATGAGAAGGTAGTCTTATTTGATATAAGATTTTCTTTTATTAGATAGTTTCAGCCAGTAGGTATCTACTGACTGAAACTATCTCCATAGGTACCAAATTTCATCCAGATCTTGCAGCGTTCAGGAATTATTAATGTAATCGGCAGTTGGTGTACGTACTTATATGTATAATTCATACATGTAATGTAAATTTTGTAACTATGTGGAATTTTTGAAAAAAGGCCTTCTGCTTGAGTTTGTTGCGGCGCTTCTTCTCAAGCAATGGGTCTAGGAAGCGCTAGTAAATTCTTTTTCTGACGTGTAAAAATGCCCAGCCCTATGTGGCCCATTTGCTGAATAAATGATTGAATTTGAATTAGGTGAAATTTCTGGCACAGATGCTTTCCATCTTAGGCCTCAAGGTAGGCAACGCATTCGAGAGCTTTTGGTTTCTTAATGGGGGATCATAGGATTTCGGTGTCCTATACCATTGATATAAAGAAAAAAAAACAACTATTCGTGTCCATAGTCCAGGAGTCAGCTCGTAGGTAATTAAACTCACTTGTAAGTGGTAAGTATGGTCTGCGCCAGACCGTGCAGCTGGATGTGGCGGTAGTTCTGCGCCAGCGCAACCGGCCCGCCGCCCGAGTGGATGTTGATGGCCGCCACCAGGAGAGGCTCGATGGGAGGCACGGAGAGGGAGGGCACGCCTGGACATGAGGACTATGAGAATATATTTGCGGGCATAACTAAAAATAAATAGTACTATAACTAAACTTGTAAAATGAATGTACAAAGGTGATAATACCAAGACGAAATTACATAGTAATTATTTAGTAGCTAGATAACAGCATTACGGACAACAGAAAGTTCGTTTTTTAACGCATTCACTGCCACGTCTGTTTTACGAACTATCGCCAGGTGCCACATCTGTCATTAAGGGAACATTGCAACGCACATGTGCGTTCAAGGCACTGCGGGAAAGTCAGCAAAATGCATATATGCGTCGGTGGCAGCTTAGTGAATGCGTTAACCATAGATACTATACAGGTTTATATCGTCCATTGAATATTTACATCGTATCTTGTCCCGTAGTTTAGAAAAAAAGGTCATCTTTCAGCTTTTTACTATTGTTGTCAAGAAGCTGATGCAATCTAAAGAGAGAGAGAGAGAGAGAGAGAGAGAGATATTTATTTCAAATATTTTCACATGCAACTTAAGACTAGTTTACATGAATGACTTAATGTAATATTAATAATTAAAATGTATAAGCATGCAAAAATTATTTAAAAAGGGAATCCTCTCAGCATTTGTCGGCAAACGCAAAGACGTTCCGACGCTGATTTTCAGAGGACCCGCGGGAGTGATTAACACGAAACACGTACTAAACGTTAAACTATAATATAAATCGACTATGTTATGTTATGATAAAGGTATATTAATTTATAACAAATTTATTCAAAAATTATCCTACGATGATACAGCGCAACTTGTATTTATTATGAAATTATAAGAAGGTAGTAACAGAAAATTTGCTCTAATGTAGATATAAAAGTAATCTAACGTAGATATAAGAATAGGTATTCAGTAAATTACAATATTATAACGCCAAGAATTTAATGTATGAATGTAAACTTACTTACTGAATCAATTATTATTACATAGACAATACGGTACAAGTTAGTTTAAATACGAGAGTATGTATGTGTCGTGTGTGTGAAAGAGAGAGAGAGAGAGAGAGACAGAAAGAATTAGTGTATGTATGCATAGGAATCTATAAATATATATATATAAAGCGTCTAAGGAGAAACTCTATTTGCGAGTATTTTTATGTTATAGGTGGACAAACCAGCAGGAGCTTGGCAGTGGCAGGTGATGCAAAAGATGAAATAGATTTGAGAAAAATGGCATCATCATCATTACCTAACTTTTATAGTCTTCTTTGTATTTCAACTCACCCTTCCTCATTTTTCTGAGCGCGTCAGGTATGGCACTTTTCAGGCATTCGTTCAGCTTGGGATCCGATTGTCTACATCTTTGGAACTCTTCAGCTGTGAACAGAAAGATAAAAGAATGTTAGAAATTAAATTAATCATAAATTAAAATAGTTTTGAGCCTGTTTGTTTGGTCAAACAATGTCTAGGCCATGAAATTTGGAAAATTCTCAAAACGAAGAATACTTCGCGATATAAATGAAAAAAATTACAACAGTAATAGACGAAAAAAAGAGAAAAGTGGCGTAAATACAGGAACAAATTACCTATACGACGGCATAGATGCCGTTTAGGTAATCATGCATTAACCCTGACCACAATTGTGACAAGATGAGTCCAGTCTCACGTCTAGATAATATTGACAACGTGCTCGGCTCGTTAAATTTCTTCCGAAGAAGGCCTCGAATAGATACTTGAACACAGTGACCTCGATTGAAAACACAATCGACCGCCAAAGTCGTAAATTCACGTGAGTTCTTGGAGAAGGTATTGAAGAAGTGAATTTAATAAAACTTTTTTTTATGGAATCCTTTAGCATACGATTGGCTTTATGGATTTATATTTGGATCTGTTAAACCCCTTACCATAAAACAGCAGTGCAGAAGATTTGCTTTTTTTAAAATATTTTTAGATTTCTTCGTTAATTTTGCTTCTAAATTGCGCGTCAAGACAACTTAGAACTATTTTTACGCCCGTAGATAGCAACTAAGATTGTAGCTGTTTGTTCTGTCAGTTGGCATTCTAGAGGTAGACTCACTCAACTAAGAATTGCTTAGACAGCTGAGTCTAGAATACTAAAGAACTGATAGACAACCTTGTGTTTCGATTGCTACAATTTGTAGTCAAGAAGGAATGAATAAATCTTGAGACACTTCACATAGATAAAATCTTGACCTACATAATAGTACATTATTTCAGAGGCCGCCAAGTAGCGCATTGCCGGACGAGTCAGTTAGAAGGCTGAGCGAAGCGAAGCCTTCTATTAGTACGAGTCCGGCAATCGCAATTGCGGCCGAGGTATATATAATGCTTTTCTCAAACAGCGAGGAAATACGTAAGGTCAGTCGGGGCAAGTGCGCCAGGATGGTGTAAGTGCGCCTAACATAAATATATCGAAACCTATAAATATTACTCAACTAGTAGTTGGCTGTTTACAAGGCATAGAGGCGAAATAAATTTAGGCGCACTTACCCCACATCAGTATTTACTACTTCCATGATCGTAGATGAATTGGCCATGGAAGTTGTACTTATTACCTCCATGGATTTGTCAGTTTCTCTACAGAGATGTCTCAAATAGCAAGCGAATTAAAAAAAAACACACGACAATAATGTTTTTGCTGGCCAAGGCCGGCAATGGACAGCCTCGCGTCTTCTTTTTTTGAAAGTAACACGAATATTTCCGAGCATGTTTGAGAAAATATACTTTATTTTTATTTTTTATTAGTATGTTGGAGTGTCCCACTGCTGGGCAAAGGCCTCCCCTTTTTTTCCGCCAGGTGTCCCTGTTCAGTGCCTGTGTTTGCCACTCTTTATCAAAGACGTCTAGGTTGTCCCGCCATCTCATTTTTGGTCTGCCTCTTCGCTGGAAAATATACTTAGTCCTTTCTAAAATATTTTAGGCCATGAGTTTGACCGATCTGAGTAGCGAGCCTTGAGGGATGGATATGTCCAGCAGTGGACGACTTTGGCTGACATGATGATGCTGAGTTTGAAGCCAATGTCAATTTCGATTTGGATGATGTTGAATTCATACATAAGTAGAGATTTTTATGTGTGAAGATCAACCAAGTTACAACGGATAAGATCTTAAATGTATCAAAATCGAATCTAATATTTAAAGTACGGAGGCAGCATTAGTATATCCGCAGAGATGATTTTCACATTGTAGTAAAATCATTGATGTCAATTCTCTTTTCCTAATATCGCCAATATCAAAATGCATCAATAAAAATACACCTATCTAATTTCAATCCTTTTCCCAGGCGTAATTCGAAGATAAAAACATCAAGTTGTCAAACTTCCGTAAACAGTGGCGCCATCTGCATTGCTCTTGACCCACTGGACGACACGAACGATACATTTCTCGCTTATCGCGCTTCGTTGCGCAAGCGCTTTCGACGTTACGTACGTCTTGTGCGCCGGCGCAGGCTGAGTTACGCACGGTTGATGTATCTTTTTTAAACAGTAAATGGCGTAATGGTCGTAATAGATAACTCTGTTGGAGGGCGCATATGCCTCACATTTGAATATCTGTAAGACGTGATAGCAACCGTAGTTGTTTATGTTACAATGGTCACTTCAGTAAATAATGCGAACGATTAATCACTGCATTTATTATTTAAAAATAAATAAAATAAAATAAAAAAATAAAAATCCATTTATTGCCACACACCACGATAGAGAAAAAAAATACAAAAAATACAATACGCATTTAAGTTTAGGAAAACTTTACAGGTTTCCTAAATTAAACAAAATTACTTAAATTTATAAAATTTCACATTAGGTTATGGGCCCATAACAAACTCATGGGTGATTTTATCTGTGAAGGTACAGAAAGCGTATTCTCGTGTCCTGGGGACGTATTCTAAGAATCAAAATTCAAGATAATAGGGCGGCCCTCTCGCGATGAGAGGAGGCCTATGCCCAGCAGTGGGATGCAAATAGGCTGTAGTAGTAGTAGATGATAGGGTAACCCATAGGATGTAGCCTGTTTGACCTACCCCTCTCATGCAGAGGGTCGGGGGTTCGAATCTGGCCCGGATCTGATATCATTTATATGCGAAATTAAATTTGGATTTACCGATGAGCTATTCGGTGAAGGAAAACATCGTGAGGAATCCGGCACGCCTCTGTGAAATAATTCAATGATATGTGTGAAGTCGCCAATCCGCACTGGGCCCGCGTGGGGACTATAGACCAACCAAACGCTCTCGTGTTGAGAAGAGGCCTGTGCCCAGCAGGGGGCTGTAAATAGGCTGTTGTGGTGGTGGTGGCGATGATAGGGCCTGGTGACCGACCACCTGAGTGGCTAAAATCTGCAGCCTTAAAAATATATCACAAAACTCTTCACTACGATCAGCCATTCCACTTCGAGACCTTCAAACGCATTGGTGACACTGGTGTTGCAAATCCATATTAATATTATAAATGCGAAAGTAACTCTGTCTGTTACCTCTTCACACTGGACCGATTTAGTTGAAATTTGGCATGGAGATAGTTCGAGTCCCGAGAAAGGACATTCTGTTTTTATCCCGGAACGCATAGTTTCCGCGGGAACGCTATAACCGAATTCCACGCAGGCGAAGTCGCGGGCAGAAGCTAGTGTCTATATACGGCGGAGACAACATTCCATTAGGTGCGTCGTAAGTGTCAGAAATTAGAAAAAAAAGTAACACATTCTCATAATTTTATTACCTATGTGAAAATTATTATATTATGTTTGCCGGAAAATCAATAAAAAAAAGTAAAATCAATGCTGTAGAAATGAGAGCATTGCGGAATATTGCAAATGTTAAATTGAGTGATAGGGTAAGGAATAGCGTGATAAGGGAGCGGTGTGGTGTGAAAGAGGATGTAGTGACAAAAATAGAAAAAGGTATGCTATATTGGTTTGGGCATATGGAAAGGATGAATGAGAGAAGACTGACAAAAAGTATTTATATGGCTAGTGTGAATGGAGGTGCTGGAAGAGGAAGACCGAGGCGAATGTTCTTGGATCAAATTCAGGACAATCTGATTAAAGGCTAGGTCAAAAGTACTTTAAACCGACGAGCATGTATGCGGAACGGGATGAAAGTTGAAGAAGCGAGAGAAGTATGCAAGAGTCGTAGCAAATGGAAAGAAGTGGTCTCTGCCTACCCCTATGGGAAAAAGGCGTGATATTATGTATGTATGTATGTATGTTTGCCGGATGCCGAGTGAGTTGTGGGCCACGATAACCACAGAGTGGAAGCCCAGCAACTCCAGGCGAAAACGCGGCAGACCTCGACGGCGATGGCGGGATGAACTAGACTCCTATTTAAAGGACTGGTCAGATGGCGCTCAAGATCGAGAACGGTGGAAAAAGTGGGGGGAGGCCTTTGCCCAGCAGTGGGACACAGCAGGCTCTTAATAATAATTAAAATAAATTAAAATTATATTATAACTGCCTTTACATATTACGCGTGGCTCCTGGCCTACGTTGGGTTAGGTTAGTTATTACGGCTTCTTACGATAGATGTTAAATAACTTCCTGCATTATACACTAGCTGCGGCCCGCGGCTGTGCGTGCCGTTTATTTACCTCGTTTATGTAATTTGTTGCATTATCGTGAGGTCGTGACTTCAAAACCTGGACGTAAACTTTTACTTTTGTAACGTAGTTTTTTCACATACATTTGTAAAGGGATGTCTGTCGACATTTTGTGTGTTAGATAGGTAGGTATATTTTTAAGACGTATAGGGTTACAGTAAGCCGTGGTGGCCTAGTGGTTCGACCTACCGCCTCTCATGCAGAGGGTCGGGGGTTCGATTCCGGCTCGCACCTCTAAGTTTACTTATGTGCGAAATTCAATTTGAATTTACCACTGAGCTTTTCGGTGAAGGAAAACATCGTGAGGAAACCTGCACGCATCTGCGAAGTAATTTAAAGATGTGTGTGAAGTCCCCAATCCGCAATGGGCCCGCGTGGGGACTATAGCCCAAACCCTCTCGTGATGAGAGGAGGCCTGTGCCCAGCAGTGGGACGCAAATAGGCTGTAGTAGTAGTAGTAGTAGTAGTAGGGTTACAGTACAGCACGACACAACGTAGAAGGCGTGTGACGAAGCACTTAAGCCGCTCACGCAGAGCCTATTTTTGCTTAATCCACGCGCCTTCTAAGTTAGGTAAACCTGTACTAGCTTTTGCACGCGATGTCTTTCGCGAAAAGGTTTCCGCGGGAACCAGCTCTTTTCGGGATAAGAGTTGCATGTAGGTACTTTCTGTAGGGTAAGTCTTTTAACTAGCTATCATTCGAAAAAACGTCATCTATCGAATTGGAGAGATATTCCATGTCAGAGGTCAGTGAACTTTTATCTTTACACATATTTATGGGAACGAGGTGTGGTTGCGAAGTGACTTGGTCAACGGTCGACCTTGCGGTAAGGAAGTGCCGAAGACAAAAGGGCCATTTGTATTCAACGGGCGTCTTAAGTTTGGTTTGATAGAAAAAATATCGAAGGCCTGTTCGACGAATGTATTAACCAATAGGCTGGTCGGTAAAAACAGTCGCTCAAAACTACAACGAACATTACGTTGCAGTTCTGTTCTGATGTTCGTGTCTAGACAGATGGCAATTCAGAAATTGGAGTTTCCTCATTTTAGGTACCATGGATCGTATTTTCAGTGCCAGAAATTTCACCAGTTGGCTGCTTAACCCCCTACCGGAACACAACAGTGCGAGCACGGGCAATGGGCGGAGAAAGAAATAAGTTGATGATGGCGTGCAATATTATGGTAGCCATCATCATGATCATCATTTCAGCCGACAGACGTCCACTGCTGGACATAGGCCTCCCCAAAGGCGCACCACTCAGACCGGTCCTGTGCCACTCGCATTCACCGTGTTCCCGCGATCTTTACGAGGTCGTCACTCCATCTTGTTGGAGGCCAACCGACAGCTCGTCTACCGGTTCGCGGACGCCACTCGAGAACTTTCCGGCCCTATCGGCCATCAGTCCTGCGAGCAATGTGCCCCGCCCACTGCCACTAATACTACTAATGTACTGTATTGTACCCTAGTTCTACTGCGGATATCCTCCTCATTTCTGGTTCTATCACGCAGAGAAACCCCGAGCATAGCTCTCTCCATTGCCCTCTGAGTGACTTTGAGCCTTCTTATGAGGCCCATCGTTAGCGCCCACGTCTCGGAACCATAAGTCATCACTGGCAATATACACTGGTCGAAGACTTTCGACTTGAGACACTGCGGTAATTTGGACGAAAATACACAGCGAAGCTTCCTGAACGCTGCCCAGCCGAGTCGGATTGATCTCTTTCTCGAAGTTGGGTTGGTTGTTGTTAAGTATGGTAGTGCCTTGATATTACTCATGGTTCACCAACTACTGCCAATAGGACCTTCATTCTAAGTTTAGCACTACAGTCTTTGCAATTGGATTTAATGCATCATTTACTTTGACTTTAAACGCGTTATCTTCTTCTTATACAAAAAAAATGAACTGCCGTGTGTTAGTCTGGCTAAGGCTCGAGAACTGCTGACCGATTTAGCTCATTCTTTTTTGTTTTGTTCCCTGTGACTCAGGGAAGGTTTAGAAAAAATAACCGGGTAAAATCTAAATAGCTAAACAAAAGAAATACTCGTATAACTTCGGGTGACACGTAGATCACTGGGCCAGCCAGTCTTGTATATTTCTCTGTTTATTTCTTCAGCGATCTCAGAAACGGCTCTAACCATTTGGACGAAATTTGTAATGTAGAGGGCGACAAATCGATCTAGCTAGGTCTCATATCTAAGAAAACTCAATTTTAGCTATTTTCACCTGAGCAAATCTCGATCGCCCAGGTACTTTAATATGATTATGCATCACTACAATAGTATTAAACAAAGTCGCTTCCAGCTGTTTGTCCCTATGTATGCTTAGATCTTTAAAACTACGCAACGGATTTTGAAGCGGTTTTTTTAATAGATAGAGTGATTCGAGAGGAAGATTTTAGTATATAATTTATTATAGTTTAACACTCAATTCCCGCGGGAACGCTATATGACCGAATTCCACGCGGATGAAGTCGCGGGCCGAATAGTAATTTATAAGTCACTAGCTACCTGCGTGGAATTCGGTTATCGCGTTCCCACGGGAACTATCCGGGATAAAAAGTAGCCTATGTCCTTTCCCGGGACCCCAACTATCTCCATGCCAAAGTTCATCTCAATCGGTTCAGCTGTTGAAGCGTGAAGAGGTAACAGACAGACAGACAGACAGTTACTTTCGTATTTATAATATTAACATGGATTTCCATGACGAAGTTGAAATATGCGGATTAAATTGTTGCATGTTTCAGCAACCGCCGGCTGATCTTGACCCGACGCCGCTGCAGCGTCCAAAACACTCTCGTGCACATAATTTTGTGTAATCTTGTAGAATGTTCCATTTATGATTTACTAAATTTTGCCCGCAACAAGTTTTTAAATGAACACAAAGTTGTAAAATACTAGAGGTCTCTCATGAAACACATGCTTCTCACAACTGTGATACTTAAATAGAGTTAGCTAGATTTAAAAGGCTTGCTGCTCGGGTGAACTTTAAGCAGCTAGATTTAAAGTTCAACTTGACGCGTGAGAGATCCTATAGGGAACAGCGAGATCCCTATTGAAGACTTCGAATATAGGCCCAGTTCCCGACCAGACCGGAAGCGACAACCGACTTTCACGCGAAGTTAGGCGAAGTCGCTGGCAAAGTTAGTTTTCACCTCACTGGCTCGAAAGTGGTCGTTTTGCAGCTTGATATCCGAGCGCAAAAGTTGTTTTTATCCGCTAGCGTGGAAAGTGTTTTTGAAATTCGAACGACGCATGACGCCACTGTCACAATAATAAAACAACGATACGTTCTGAAACGCAATTCATCGTGAGAGTTTTATTAAAATAAAGGTTCAATTTACTTAATATCATCATTAATAAAATTATATTAATAATACACCGTTTCAGATGTATTTCATTATTTCACTATGTTTTATCACAAAAATACTTAAATATGTGTATATTTTAACTGTGTTCAATGAATAATTGAATCTTGAAGTACGAGTAGGAGTGATTTGGAACGCAACCTCCGGAAAAAAAACATAAAAAAATAAAATTAAAAAAAAAGTTTTAGATTGCTGGTTTTATAATTTAGAATACCTATACGAAGTAATAAAGAAAATATGAGCGATTCTAGCGATGAAGATACGAATTTAACTCCTCCAGAGTTAGCACAAACTGTACGTGACGCCGAACTAAGTATTCTTACCGAAAAATCGCGCGTGAGGTGAAAAATTTTGTGTTGCGCTCAGCAGCAAAGTCGTTTGCTGTCTCGTGCCTTGAAACCCTCGTTACACTCAGGATTCTATATTTGAACCACTCGCTTCGCTCGTGGTTCAACCCTAGAATCCTTCGTTCACTCGGGTCTCAATAACGCACTCACAGCAAACAACAACTTTGCAGCCTTGCATAACAAATAACTATTTATGTTATTAATATTAGCACTCAAGCTTGAAATGGAACTGCATTGAATAATATTAATCATTAAAAACGATTTGCTTACCAATTGCTCGACATACGTTGACATATACATATGTGCACTCGACAGCAATGAAATCGGTTCACTTAGTACAAGATTCTCCGTACAAAGGGACCCGATTTCAGTGCCGTTGAGTATTACCTACCGAGTATCCGACATCAGATACATAAGCGCTGATAATGCAAAACCGAATTTCTTCAAACGTAGCTAAGAACTTTTTCGATTATCTCAGCTTCAGCTATCAAAATCTGATTCGGAGATACGAAGCTCGTACACACAGGTACACATTACACACACACATCAACCTAACACCGATTTTTCCGTCGAAGGCTTAAAATAGTCAACATTTTTATTTTCACAAATCTACTATAAACTAACGATGAGGGTTAGGTTACCCTCATCGTTAATTTTTTAGTTAAGTATTAAAAACTCACGCAACTCCTCCGCCACCGCGACCGAAGCGAACAACAACAACACTTTCCACATGACACCGCTCTTGCGCATTCGACAGCACTGCGGCGCGCGCGCAAACCGCGCTTTATTTAAGCATGCCGTTGCAACATCGCTCGATCAACAAGTTACAGTTTTATGGGGGAAGGGCCCTTGAAAATAGGTTTTTTTTTAAATGACAATGTCCGAATGTAAAGGTCTAGTTTAGGTTATGGGATGACGTGTGGTGGAAAGGATTGAAAATAACGGTCTTGAAAGGTAGTTAAGTCGCCAACTCATTTCACACACCTAATGGAATTTCACAAAAGAAAACATTTAGAAATAGCATTCAAATTTACCAAGTTAAAATACCTGGGTGACCTAGCTTTTCTGGGATGAAAATAGCTAAAACCAAGTTTTCTGATATAAGACCTAGCTCTTCATAGACAGAATCCATTATTTAAAGAGAAAAATACTACATCGATTTGTTGACCCCGTAAACCTCTATATTCCAAATTTCGTCCAAATAGTTAGAGCCGTTTCTGAGATCGCTTGAATAAATAAATAAATACAAAATTAGCACGTTTAAAGAAGATGATATATTATATCAGATGATACAAATATAGTAAAATCTTTGTGCTATGTAATTCAATTACGTGCGTACGTGACCAATTTGTAATTAATCTTGATTTAACTAAGTATATCCTAAGTTAATGAGCCATACGCCAAATCCATTGCATACCATATTGCGACATTTCAAATAAACTCATCATAATTATAAAGCAATTTTAATTAAAACCAATTAGATGACAACTAGATCTCCTTCATCCACTTTGCGATACTTATATTTCTGCTCATTAGCGAACTCTCTGTAACCTTTCTGATACTTCAAAGCTAAAGAATCACTTGGTAAAGTGCGGTTGAATATAGAATTCCCGTTCTGATCCAACCTTATCACTCCAAAGTACACTACTTCTCGATCGGTTCTCTCTTTCTTCCTTTGTTGAACAATCAACGGTGCCTTCACCGGTAACAACAGCATCGTATCTTGCGTATCCTTCCCTAACTTCACCTTTGCCTGGATAGTTCCATTGCCCACTTCATCATTAGACATTTCCAATGGTAAATGACATTCCACACAACGCACATTATCATTGTAGTCTTTATTTACTGCTTCCGGAAACAATCTATCGTTTAAAAAGAATCTGTAGCTGCATTTATGATCTTTCAAACTTATCACACATCCTTTGTTGTCAACTCGAGACGCAGCTGAGTGACATTCAAAATAGTTTTTATCTCTGAACTGTTTCAGTCTTTTTAAATTATTTTCTTCATCAGATGAATCGATGAAGAGCATCTTGGATTCAGTTGAAGCTTTCTGTGATTGAGATTTCTCGTTAACTTCAGTAATCGTATCCAATGTCTCTATGTTTCTTAAACTATTACCAATTTCATGCGCCGAGTCGTACAACGATTCAAACTTATCATTTTTATAATACTCTTGTATGATCTCCTTCTTTCGATCTTTATCATCATTGTTTTTAAATTTGTCGTCGTTCCTAACGTTCATTTTACTTGTCCTGCTTGTTAAATTATTTAGTTCTGTAATATAATAGTCTTCATTTTTGTAGTATTTATTTTCTTTCTCCATTGAACAAGAACCAACTTTACGCCGATCTCTTTCTGTAGTGTTTGTCTTGAAAGTTTTATTGGTTAATTTCGTTGTTCCTGTGTATTCAGAAACAGCAGTTGCTATCTCATCATCGGTGTCTCCACATTTCTTGCAAAAATCTAAACTTCTAGTATTCCTAGACACAATGGATTCAGATCTAGTGGTCATCTTGGGTTTTACTACCTGTTTAGTATCTATACCACCGGTAGATCTGCTCTTCGCATCGTGGGAACAGTTCTGATGCCACTTCTTCGATATCACCACTTTTTTTGGCAACTTTATTTTCACCTTTTTCTCAGACACGGATGGATTTCTTCTATGTTTGCCACACGAGAGGCTGAGGGCGGTATTACTAGGCTTAGAAGACATTTTAAAAATAAATAAACATAAAGTTCACAGATAGCGGCGTAAACGTTGCAAACGTCAACAAAACGTTGCCATAGCAACGATTTAAGTATGCCATTTTATTGAAATAGCCGTAAAGCTATAACTGTTGACAAATATAAATAAAAAAACGTAATGAATAACATGTGTTTTATCAAAACGTACAAAAGACTTCCTAAATAATACAAAATAAAATTTAGTATTTCATATTTCACACTATTAGTTTTTGTATATCATACCGCCATCTAGCGGCGAGTAGCGACAGCGTAAGAGTTCGCCTGGCGTCCTTAGTTCCTCGCGTCGTCGATAAAAGCGCTGCGATCGCCCTCTTTGCCCGCCGCAAGATGCAAATACGTTTAGTACCTCATTAAAATTTATCATGTACATGACGTACCTAATTGTGCCTTGGAGCACCTGTTAATAGCTGAAACTTAGCAAATAAACTGATAAACAGTAGGTAAGTGAAATAATAACTTTATTTTCTTTGCTTTACATTTCGCGTGAATGGCCGGTGAATTGAAAACACTCGTGTTTTTAATTTTATTTCCAAACCATACCAAAACTAGCTTTACGAGGAATGGCATTCTAAACTCCTACCCTTTTTCGTCCCTTAAAGGACGACTTTCGGGATAAAAACTATCTCGCGTCCTTCCTTCGGTCTCAACCTACCTCGACATAAAATTTCATCTACATCGGTTCAGGTTTAGTTTGTGTGAAAAGCTAATAACAGAAATTTGATTAGAAACAAGTAGATTCTTTCGTATTTAAAAATTAATGAGTTTATTACGATAACGAATTTAACCTAAATCTGCTCAGTTTTATCTAACCGTGAAAAGACAGACAGATAGAGACAAAGTGATTTTGCATTCCTTTTATAGCATTGTTTGGCAAACGAGCTCACATGCCACCTAATGGTAAGTAGTCTTTGTTGCCCATGGACATTGGGAATCATAAAGATTTCGAATACGTTGCCATTCCGAGGACCAAGGTTAAATATTTTATAGAAAAATGTTTTTAAAAGGCCACTAAAAACCGTCAGCTATATTTGGAAGCCTCTTGCCCTTCTGGATGGCTACCACTTAGGTCCTAAGCAAAGCTGTTTCTCCGTGATTCGACATGAGAAACCACGTTTGATTCCCGGCAAACGCATTTATGATGCCTCGAGCACATCCCGTCATATAAGCTATTTGTATGCCCGTCCTTAGAAAATAAAAATACTTAAAATATCTGTATAACAATGTATATTGTGAATTTGTAATTGTAATTTTGAAATACCTTTCTGACAAGTTCGTTTGGCTGTCTTGTTCTCAGCCAGGGGCTAGCAGGAGATTCATTTCGTTTTCTGATGTGTAAAAGTGCACGTATGTTGCCTATTTGCTGAATAAATTATTGAATTTGAAACTTAAAGCTGGAAATTTCACAAACGGTAGCGAGCATAGACGTAAATAATATAGACCCAATCTAACGTACACGTAATATGTCCCCACTTCCACGGTGTCCAATCCAAAGTTCTGTCACCGAGCGTGCGTGACAATAAGCGTTTTTAAAAAAAACTTTTTTCGAAACTGTTTCTCAGTATCTAAAAACTCGTCTCGTTGTTGAAAAAATGTGACCCAGCTTTAGTGTCACGATATAAGTTTAGCTTTGGATTGGACACCAAGGAAGTGGGGAAACATGACATGTATCTACGTTAGGCCGGGTCCATACGAAGTATTATTTATGTCTATGGTAGCGAGTGAGTAGGGTCAGGCCCTGGTGGATACTACCCTTCCTTTCTCTTCTAGACTTTATTATTTAGGTACATACCTACGTCACTCACGAACGTAAAGAAGCCGTGGTGGCCTGATGGTTTGACCTACCGCCTGTCATGCAGAGGGTCGCGGGTTCAAATCCGGCTCGCACCTTTGAAATTATTTATGTGCGAAATTCAATTTGAATTTACCACTGAGCTTTTCGGTGAAGGAAAACATCGTGAGGAAACCTGCACTCATCTGCAAAGTAATTCAAAGATGTGTGTGAAGTCCCCAATCCGAACTGGGCCCGCGTGGGGACTATAGCCCAACCCTCTCACGGTGAGAGGAGGCCTGTGCCCAGCAGTGGGACGCAAATAGGCTGAATTAGTAGTAGTAGGTAACAAAACATAATTTCAAACAATCTCTTCTAGACGAATAAATCCGCTGCCACAGAGCTAGAAGTTTCAACGATAAAATCGCTCAAATCGTAGTTTCCCCACTTTCCTCAATAACGCTCGAAGTGTTCCAACGAGCGGCGAAAACTTTCATACGAGGTATTTCAGCGTTGATGTGTGTTCGAGAGGAGATTGGGCCAATAAAGGGTATGTGGCTGAGGCTTCCATGAATGAGAGAGAATGAGAGAATTTCTGAAAAGTCAAAGTACATTTATTGCTTGCATAAACATAGGTATTAAGGTGTTCACAATATTATGAAGGTATCACTATGTTTTGCTGTCAGGCATACAAATATTCAAGAAATATTTATTATGCATGCAATACATACTAAAAATTGTCAGTTAAAAACTCTTGCAGGGAATAATAGGCTTTCTGAGATAGGAAATTATACAGTGATCTCTTAAAATGCATGTAAATTGTCTTTCGCTAAAATATGTTCAGGCAATTTATTGTATATCTTTGGCGCCATTGCAAAAATACTCTTTGCAAGTAAGGCTGTCTTGTCTGGCCTTACATTTATCTTGTTTTGATGCCGCAGACTTCTAAAGCATGGGAAACGACTGATATTTGATCTGACATATAATGCAATCTCATAAATATATAGGCATGGAAACGTTAGAATATTTAACTTAATAAAATGGGGTTTACATGATTCAGTTGATTTTATACTTACCACATACTGATCGTAATAGTACATTACTACAGAGGCCGGGAAGGAGGATGTTGCAGGCCGAGTATTATATACGGCTGAACGAAGTGAGGCCGGATAGTTACGAGGCCGACAACTTCCGTTCCCCGCCGATGTATGTATATATAGTTTCTCAAACATGCAATGAAATAAATAAATAAAATAATATTTTATATATTTTGTCTTTTTTACATAAATAAAACTGCGATACTAGGTAGCAAATATGGTTCATGTTTTTTTAATAGCTGTATTGGCAGAATGTCATAGCGAACCATAGAGTAAATATTGCTTGTAACTTTTTTTAAATGGCGGAATGCCAAGATGCTGTGTCACAAATATATCAAATGGAAATTAAAAAAAAGTGAGTTGCCGGCCTAGGCCTGCAACGTTTGTATGAAATTTCATTATAGACCAATTGTCTAGCCGCGCCTGAAACGTGATACTTCCCAGGCTAATAAGTAGGTCTAGTGTATTTTTTACACCAAAAATGCAAACCGATGTCACGAAGTTATTCGAGTAAACTATTCACGATCAGTTTTGTTTTAACACGCGAGTGTAAGCTTCAACTTCGGGCTCGGTTTGTTTTTACCTCTTCTCACATGAGTGTAAATCTTTATTTGCGCTAAACGCATCGAGCGCGTTTTAGTTTATTCATCATTTTTGTATGAGAACACAAACAGCACCCCTAGCGGCAAAACATGGAGTCAATTCAGCGAGTGACATTTACTTTACGAAAACGGATGTGAATTCGTTTACACGTTTTCGGACTAACTGCGAGTGTAAGCTCGTATTTGACAGTTTGAAAAGTAAATTAAACGAAACGCAAGAAGTAAAGTTACTCACCCGACTTTATCACGTGAGAACGTGAGAACTTAGGTTTTCGAACCTGTCGAATCCAAATTTACTTCAAAATTTTAGATTTATTAAGTGAAATAAAAGATATATGTATGTCGTCTATGTCTTAATATGCTTGTATTGTGTTCTTGAGATAATTTTTACTAAGTATGTTATTTATTTAAGCTTCTTCGCATACGTATAAGTGTGTCTTTCTTTTTTAATGTTGAGATACTCCACGTTTGTGACGAATATACCTATAACTATGTACTTCGATTTGGTTTAACAAAAAACTAAATTACATAAATTACTCCGGGTTGCCTAGAAATTTTAGAAAATGTAGGTAACTTGGCAACACTTATGGGCATTTTGACAATTTTGACAGGAAAAACCTGAAGAAACGCAAATGCGATCGAGACGTTATAACTCACTGCCTTCCGTCACATATTTGACATTGTCATGATTGACGTTTACCAAGCCTCCTCAAATTTGATATTAATGATAATTTAAATGTTTATTATTGAATAATTGCCGGCCTGAGGCCAATATTTTGATAATGGCGAAGTGTCCAAGACAGAAACCATCAATTTTATAGTGTATAGCGGATGTCGCAAAGTGATGGTGACAATACATGAACGTGTGCGAGAACGGTGTTGACAAATGCACTCAAAGGTTAAAGATGAACGTTTTACGAATAGTTTACTCGAAGTGTTTGGAGTTGAGAAGATGGACGTTGACGTTTGTTTCACCTCAGCCTCACCAAAGTTTACTTGATTTATCTTTTATATCGTACATTAATTGTTTCCTCCATACAATGCTCGGCCCGTAGGCCATACTTGAGAGTGGAAAAATTGCCTTGCATATACTTAGAAAGAAGCCATTATATAAGAGAACAGAAGAGAAGAATTATATTTTAAGATCCATACTTTGAATTGAGCCAAATTTCTTGTAACGTAGAAAGAATTGGCGCAGCTCGTGTTACTTTTATCAAATACAAAGGAGAATGCGTGCATAGAAGCAAGAAACAGTAAGTATTAGACATAATAATAGTATTTATTTTTATTTGACATATACAATACCCACTGCTGGGCACAAGCCTCCTCTCATCACCAGAGGGTTTGGGCCCTACACAGGCGCAGTTTGGATTGGGGACTCACACATGTACCTACATTCTTGAATTACTTCGCAAATGCGTGCATGTTTCTTTACGATTCACTATGTTTTCGTTCACCGAAAAGCCAAGTAGTAGGTAATTTTGCACAAAAGTAACTCAGAGATGCGAGCCGGATTCGAACGCCCGCCGATCCTCTGCATGAAGAGTTCTATAGGTGATGGTATGGGTGAAATGGTTCCGAATGGAGGACCGATCACCCGACTGATCCAGGCAGTCGTCCCCTTTCATAAATAGGTGATGGTGGCCTAGTAGTTGGCCACCATCACGGCTTCAATTAAATACCTAATATACACTTACATTTTCTTTCAGTGTTCCTTCTGGCTCTGCCCCAGCAAGTCAAGTGGAACTGTGGCAACTTTAAGACCAGACCCCGTGGCTGAGCCAACTGCTGATTCCTACCAGAATTTCATCAAGTTTTAAGTAGTTTAAATACTAATAAATCATGCTATATATTCCATTGAGTTTATTATTGGTGTTATTTATTGTAAGTATGTATATTTCTTTAGCAAATGTCAGCAACTAGCAACCGAAGCTACTAACCGCAGAAAGCTGAAATTTGGCATATAGGTTCCTTGGGGAATTGGGGGGTGTTACTAAGCATAATTCCCGCGGGAACGCTCCGAATTCCACGTGAATGAAGTCACCGTCGGAATAAGCTAGATTGATATAATGCTTTTAGGTATTCGCATCCGTCAAGAATGTTGACCGCTCTATTTAGCTATAAGTACCTACTAAGCCACAATTTTGCATTTATAGTATTTCCCTTTACATGATTTATTTAACGTTAATCTACCACATATGTAGCGGGAGTGGTGATGATGAGAACAAACTACTTTCTTGGTTAGTTTCAAGTTGATTTATTTCATAATAATTTAGAACGCTTAAATGGGTGGGGCTCACAAGAATGTGCCGTCACACACTGGAAATTCTTGTGAGCATCACCCAATATGTACTTATGTCTACCGAAACGATAATCCATGACACGGCCTATCTCTCTTCCGTGCCGTGCCTTGTGGACGATGCCGATGGTGCTGGCACAATCCTCCACGCCTGGAAAGACTATTCCTATATCGACTACGTCGCGATGTACGCCTGTTCATCGTTCAGCAAAAAGGCTGGTTTCAAGCGACCGATTGATTCGCACGTCGCTTTGCCTTCTCTATTAATCAGGTTCCCACGCTTTGCTCCTCCTCTCAACCACTATTAATGGGCCATCATAAGGCGGCGTTAGAGTAGGGCGGAGTATGACGCTTCTTACGCTTCTTGTGAACATTTCTGTAATTGGCCTTTCTCTTCTTGGACCGAGACAACATTAGCAATACTTAAGTATCTTCCCTTAAACATCTCTGTAAAACTATCGTAGGAACAGTTCCTCATTAAAAAACATTCCTGCGGTAGCCTAATCGGTATTCCATATACTTTCCTCGCAGCGCTATATCCGGTTTCTTCCTGTAAACTATGCTTGTAAACAACTCCTAAGTCCCAACTATAATATGGTAGGAAACTCTTCAACCGAGTTCTCTCTTTCGCTTCTTGCCCAAATACTAGCTATACAGATAGCCATGTAGGCAATACCAGCAATTTTGTAAGGCACTGAAAAGCCCTGCATGCCGCGTGTCTTCTAAATTTTATCTCCATGTTTAGTATCTTCAATCAATCGCGGTTAATGGCAGCAGAGATGCCTATGCCAATGTCAGTTTAAGGCAGATGGGAGGTAGTCGTGTGTTTAGTATCTTCAAAAATGTTCAAACTATTAGCCTGACAGTGACCTTGACAGATCGAATTGCGTATACTACTGCGTTTCTGTCATACTAAAAGTCACTCGAAAACGTGAACGTTTTCGTTTACTCACTTACTCGCTCGTCACTCATTCGTATTAATCAAAATACACTCGCTAAACCTTGTTACAAAACGTACCGTTAGGGGCGCTGTTCAAGTTTTCATACAATCTTGATGTAAACGCAAACGCGGTCGAGAAGTATTTTCCAGGTCCGAAAAATACACTTGAGGTACTGCTTTGAGATGGAAAGGCGATGAAAACACAGTTTTACAGTCCATATCCATACTGATATTGTGAAGGTGTAAGTGTTTTTGTTTGTTTGTCCTTTCGTCTCGTCGAAACTTCTGGACCGATTTGGATGAGATTTAATATGGAGATAGTTTGAGACCCCGGGAATAACAAAGGATACTTTTTATCCCGATATTTAAACGGGTGCGGATTTTCTATGAGTTAAACCAGTTTATTAATATTTCTATAACTATAACCATCTATATGCAAGTATAGTATCATCGGGTACGCACATTCTATGTCTACGCGGGACGAAGTCGCGGGCATCGGCTAGGCTATGTATTTATAAAGTCCAGTCATTTCATTTGGTATAAGAGACAGGTTGAAACAGTTAAATAACCACAATTATAAATTATCTCCACTATTACTACTACTACTACTACTACTACTACAACCTATTTGCGTCCCACTGCTGGGCACAGGCCTCCTCTCATCACGAGAGGGTTTGGGCTACAGGTATTCCCCACGCGGGCCCAGTGCGGATTGGGGACTTCGCACACAACTTTGAATTACTTCGCAGATGCGTGCAGGTTTCCTCACAATGTTTTCCTTCACCGGAAAGCTCAGTGGTAAATTCAAATTGAATTTCGCACATAAGTAAACTTAGTACTAATAAATTAAATAATAAAACCTTAGCTGAATAAATTATCTCGCTATTTTTTATAAAATACACTGTAAAACGTGACAACGCCCGGTTCCTATATCCAAACAACGCCTCGTTTTGCCTACGGACGGTTAAAATTTGACAGATTCTCTATGGAACAAATGTCAAAAATCAACCGTCCGTAGGCAAAACGAGGCGTTTCGTGGATATAGGAACCGGGCCGTCTCACAGCTTTCGGGGCGGTACGGCCTGGTGCTAGGTCCATCCGGGTTGGTACCACCGTCTTATCCGCGTGTTCGCACTGTGGTGTTCCGGTGGATGGCTGAGGCAGCCGGTGAAATTTCTGGCTCTGGGCCATTCCATCTTAGGACATTTTGAGACTGTGGCCATCTATGGAATTTATATTTATTTGACAATGGAGGCCATCTCCATATTTTTTTTCTGGGCCCTTGGAGACTATACATCTCTAAGATCTTAGATTTAAGTTCAAGTTAGGGACTATACATCCCTTCAATGTACTTTTAGTACATACCTATATGTATATCTTATACATGTAATGTAAATTTTGTAACTATGTGGAAATTTTGAAAAAAGACCTTCTGCTTGAGTTTGTTTCGGCGCTTCTTCTCAAGCAAATTCTTTTTCTGACGTGTAAAAGTGCCCCTATGTGGCCAATTTGCTGAATAAATGATTGAATTTGAATTTGAATTGCCTCAGCTCACCTCATGCGGTAGGCAACGCATTCGAGATTTCGGTGTCCGTGGGTCGCAGTGTCCGACCTCAGGTGGCTTGTGTGCTCCTTTCCCTACTAAATAATAAAGTCTTGGAGACAAGGCCTGGTGCCTGGATGGTACCGTCCTCGGTCTTGAAGAAGCCTCGCTATGTGCTGAAATTTGAAACCTGGTCCTCCTAGGGATAGGGACCATCAATACACCTTGATTCCTGATGGACGAATTCTGTCTTTTTCATCACCTGTGCCTAGTATAAACAACACTATAGGCATTACTGAAGACGTCAGTGTCGCAGACTAGACACACGCAGTGTTCCAAATAAAATCAAAATAAAGTGGCCGGTTTTATTTGATGGAAGAAACATACATACATACCTACCTACAGGTGGATGGAAACTTCATTCATCCACTTTTAAAATCGATTGAAAAACAGAATTAAGCGTTGCTTATTCTCGCGTGATAAGTAGTTTCTGTTACATTGATTTTACGTTTTATTACACTTTAAATTAGAAAAAAATAGAATTGAATTGAAAAAATGAATTAAATTGAAATAAGCTTGCAAACCATGTAAAAGTACCAAAAACAATTGATTGTGTAGAAATAGGTAGTTAAAAAGTTATTTAAGAAAAAAAGGCAAACACCTCTCCGATCTCCGAACTGGAAGTAAAATTTAGGAGAATAAAAAAAAGGGTCAGTAATTAGTTTTTAAACTATAGATTACACAGGAAAACATGTGAAACATCTAATATGGTATTCAAAATAGCGCAACAAAAATTACCAAATGGAACCCACAACTCGCTCTTGTTTTTTTTAAATTAATATGCTGACTATTGGCCACATGGCCACATGCTGACTATTGGACAGCTTTTCAAGCCGCTGCACTACTATTCTGTCAGGTGAAACAAAGGTAAATAAGTTCTACAACCACTGCGGCTAGCTGTCTGCGACCGCCCCTGATCGCGCACGCAGGGCACGCGGTGATGCGCACGCGCAGAGGCCGAGGCCCGGCTACGGTGGCCATGCTACGGTGGGACAATTATATCTAAGGCCTTCCAGTGATGACTCTAGTCTTTATTGTACGGGAAATCAGATTTATGTCAAAAAACAACTAGCAGTACCAGACAAGACTATTAATTAAAATTGAATCTTTGCCTACTTTTAAATTACTTTTTTTAATCAATTCGTCGAATTTATGATGTGTAGTTACTTCTGAGCGTCACATGGCTTAAAAGAGAGATTTTTTTTGAAAAAAGCATCTTATTTTACTATCAGTACGTATAGCATGACACAACTTAGAAGGCGCGCGGCGAAGCGCTTAAGCCGTTGATGTAGGGACTATTATTGGTTAATCCACGAGCCTTCTAAGTTGTGTAAACCTGTATTACTTACGTATCAGTTAGTTTCATTTATTTATTTTAGTACTTTCCTCTCCACTGCTAAAAGGTTGACTGGAAGAAAGTCATTAGAGGGATAAGTTTACATTTTCACATTATTGCTTTTAGTACATTTTGTGTCTGTAATAATAGGGATGACGACAACTTTTTTTTCCTTAGTCTATCAGAAAGATTATTGAAAAGTATTGGACACGTATTTTTTGTTTTTTCACGTAATCAAACGTATACGGAGATATATTGAGTTGAAATGTCGCGTGACGTCACGGTTAGGTACGATTTATACCTAACGGTGACGTAGTTAGCCCCCACTCTCCAACTTTAATGCGTTTTAACTTAGTCATTCTTTGTTAATAAGATAAAACAAAAAATACGTGTCTAATATTTTTTTATTACCTGACTGACGGACTAATTAGAATTTCGATTTCTTCACCCTGTCGTCATCCCTATTGTCTACTGTATAATAACGTGTTGTTTACTTACGATCAGCAATTCAGCACATCCGAAAAAGACCCCTGGAGGTAAGCTAATCCTTGTCCATGGACATCTTTCGATTCCCGGGAAAGGACATAGGCTAATTTAAATCCCGGACAAACGCATACCTCCCGCGGGAACGCGATAACCAAATTCCACGGGAGCAAAGTTGCGGGCAGAATGTAGTTAAGTACTGATAAATATACTACTACAGCCTATTTGCGTCCCACTGCTGGGCACAGGCCTCCCCTCATCATGAGAGGGTTTGGGCTATAGTCCCCACGTGGGCCCAGTGCGGATTGGGGACTTAACACATCTTTGAATTACTTTGTAGATGCGTGCAGGTTTCCTCACGATGTTTTCCTTCACCGAAAAGCTCATGGTAAATTCAAATTGAATTTCGCACGTAAGTAAACTTATACCCCGACCCTCGGCATGAGAGGCGGTAGGTCGAACCACTAGGCCACCACGGCGTTTTACTGATAAATATAACTGGAAAAATATTATCCACCAAACCTCGAACCCATGCGCACCCGAAGCGCGGGCGTCCTCTGCCCACCCGGCATAGCCCTGCAGCAGTATTAGTCGCCCGATGTGCGCCCGCGCCGCCCGCTTGTACCGGCTCTGGCGACTCCGACGCAGCAAGACGCGCGCAGCGAAGAAGATCGTAGTGTGGCGGAAACTGCTTAGATTCTAAGGCTTAGAACATGAGGTGGTGCGTCATTGGCGTGTTGGTATGTTTTGTACTGAATATTTTTTTAACATAAGTTTTCAATTAACGTTTCTTGGGGAAGTTAGTTTGGGCAAAAATGCCTTCGTAAGTTCTATATAAAATTCTATACCTATTCTCCACTTCAGGTCACAGTTTTTATCAACCAGAAATCTTCTCGTGAACGTGAGCAGGTGTGTAGAGACTTTTTTGTGGATTCAGGGTTTTTAGACATTTTTCAAAATTTTGAAGCTAAGGGGTACAGAATTTAAAAAAACAGCTTTAAGCTCTGAAAAATAATAAACTTACGAGGTCTACAGAGCAGCTCAAAGAGCCACCGGTTTATTTTAATCACACTAATATGCACAAATTGACGTTTCAAAAAATTCTGAAATTATTCGACAATAACTAAAAAGGACAAAACTAAAACATGTTTTGTTTATCGCACCATTAGTTCCGGCGCCGGATTGAATCCGCGACCCACCGTCACGATCGCCGCGTATCCAGGTCATTACCGCCCATGGTTCAGATTTAAGATCATCTTTTGACAATGTGTCTATGATTGAAAAGAAAATATTGAATTACCAATAATTCAATATTTTCTTTTCAATCATAGACACATTGTCAAAAGATGATCTAAAACGTAAACAATAAAAAATGATTTTTTCTTTTTCTATTTTTTTTTAACACAAGAAAATAACATCTGTGACTACCTATTTTACAGTTTTAATATCGCTTAAGTAATTAAATAAGGAAAGGTTCAGCAGTCATGTGACGATATACTTATTAGCAGGCAGATTGAAACATTCAGCGATCGCAACTTTTGCTAAAATTTCGTTTGGGACTTCAATTATCTCCATGCCAAATTTCATGTAGATCGGTCAAGCAAGCGGTTGAAACGTGAAGAGGTAACAGACAGACAGAAAGACAGACGGACAGAGTTACTTTCACCTTTTTAATATTAATATGGATAATATGGATACTTACATCAACTCAAATATACATATTACACCTAAGAAGTCTTTAGGATATACTTATTTATCGCAGAGGGCAATGTAAAGGGCTATGCTCGGGGTTTCTCTGCGTGATAGAATCAGAAATGAGGATATCCGCAGCAGAACTGGGGTCACCGACATAGCCCGAAGAATTGCGAGCCTTAAGTGGCAGTGGGCGGGGCACATTGCTCGCAGGACTGATGGCCGATGGGGCCGGAAAGTTCTCGAGTGGCGCCCGCGAACCGGGAGACGAGCTGTCGGTAGGCCTCCAACAAGATGGAGCGACGACCTCGTGAAAGTCGCGGGAAACCAGTGGAAGCAAGTAGCACAGGACCGGTCGGAGTGGCGAGCCTTGGGGGAGGCCTATGTCCAGCAGTGGACGTCTTTCGGCTGAAATTATGATAATGATGATATTTATCGTTAAAAACAAAAATTCATACGTACCATAACATAAGTCATAAGTTATTGAAGACGACGATAATCTTTCGTTATAAAACAAATAAGTGACAATGGGTGCATTAACTACCACATATATTTATTATGACGTTACAAGCGATAACAATAGATGTTCCCAAGGTCAAACAGGTGAATATAATTTAAGCCTACCTTACTCAGTTATAGAACGAACGATTTCGATGAAAACATGGAATATACGGTTTTACGGGAGCGTAAAAACTTACAACAGTGTGAGGCTTAGTAGATCTACTTTTACCCTAAAGTCGGTCGCCTGGATGTATAGGTAAAAAACATAGCTAAATGACCTCGTATATGTAGTAGTAACCTGTCATACGAAAGTTGACGTTCCATATTTGAATTTTCGTCGATTTTCATATAATTTTGGAACACAACTAACTACACACAACAGGTGACTTACTTAAGTTTTTCACCTATACTTACGTTACGTTTATGAGAAGGTACAGTCAAGGGCATTAATATGTATACACCTTTGGACCTTAACACAACGGAACAGGATGCAAAAGTGTATGCATATTAATGCCCTTGACTATAGAGTCGTGGTCAGTTTTTTTTTTTTCTTTATAAAGACGGGTTACAGTGAGGTGTGGTTAAAAGGTAGGTGAACTATCTAAACTATTTTAACTTGTTCTTTTCTGAATAAACAAATAAACATTTAAAATAATCTGAATGAACTGTAAATTTAAAATCATGTACAATTTACTCCATTGTTATTATTATATTATATTTATGCCAAATCTAAACGAGAGTGTTCTTAACTATGGTTAAAAAAAAAAAAACGATTCAGCGGTTTAAAACGTATTCGGGATTTTTGGAGGTTTTTTTTTCATAATTTAAGTTGTCGTACTCGGTAACTTTAGATAATTAAGTCGTTGTGTGTAATAGTACATTACTACAGAGGCCGGGAAGGAGGATATTGCAGGCCGAGTATTATATACGGCCGAACGAAGTGAGGTCGGATAGTTACGAGGCCGACAACTTCCGTTCCCCGCCGATGTATGTATAGTGCTTTTCTCAAACATGCAATGAAATAAATAAATATAGTAATATTTTATGTATAATATATTTTGCCTTCTTTACATAAATAAAACAGCGATACCTATGTAGCAAATATAGTTCATGTTTTTTTAATAGCTGTATTGGCAGAATGTCATGGCAAACCATAGAGTAAATATTGCTTGTAGCTTTTTTTAAAAGGCCGAATGCCAAGATGCTGTGTCAGAAATATATCAAATGGAAATTTAAAAAAAGTGAGTTGCCGGCCTAGGCCTGCAACGTTTGTATGAAATTTCAATATAGACCAATTGTCTAGCCGCGCCTGAAACGTGATACTTCCCAGGCTAATAAGAAGAACGTAACATCAATATTTCATTGCATGATTGGGAAACATACATAGTACATTACTACAGAGGCCGGGAAGGAGTATGTTGCAGGCCGAGTATTATATACGGCCGAACGAAGTGAGGCCGGATAGTTACGAGGCCGACAACTTCCGTTCCCCGCCGATGTATGTATAGTGCTTTAATACTATTTGATAAAAGTTTATTGAGCTTCATCCTGTTCGTTTATTTCTTTATTCTTTTTTTCGCTAATGTATTAAAAAAAGTCGTTTGATACACGTGCGAAATTGTCATTTTAACTCGTCCCTAGTGTTAACGCTCGCTTTCACTCGCGCCAAGACTAGCTATGTACTCGTGATAAAATGACAAACTTTATGCACTTGCATAAAAAATGTACTATTCATTCATTTGCTTTAATGATTGTCCTTAGTGGAGCCGCTAAACTTAGAACGTAGAAAAAGTAAGGTAAACCTAGACTGATAACCTTCATATAAATCAGCGTACGCCCGAAATAAGTGTTAATTGCGATAATAGATGTCGCTGCCTAGGTAGCCTGTATGAAAACTTGAAGCACCTTCGAATATTGGTCACATACAGAGCTTTTCCATCCATATATATATACTTAATTAGTAATTACTTATCTTAAACATCGAGTAGAGATCTTCTACTATCTAAAGTCCCGCGCCTTAATTCACATTTCAAAACGCTTATTTTTTTTATTATTATTTAAAAAGCACCACCAACACTCTCAACGCATAGTTGATGGCTGTCTCAGCACGCACACATGTGTCGAGAGTGTTGGTGGTGGTTTTTAAATACATTGCAGCGTTCTGAAATGTGAAGGCGCGGGACTTTAGATAGTAGAAGATCTCTACAGCAATCCTTGTATATAAATAAATAGTGTAATATATGCTACTATCTTAAAGTTCCGAAGATTTGTACGATGATGTACTACTACTACTACAACCTATTTGCGTCCCACTGCTGGGCACAAGCCTCCCCTCATCATGAGAGGGCTTGGGCTATAGTCCCCACGCGGGCCCAATGCGGATTGGGGACTTCACGCACATCTTTGAATTACTTCAAAGATGTTTTCCTTCACCGTAAAGCTCATGGTAAATTCAAATTGAATTTCGCACGTAAGTAAACTTAGAGGTGCGAGCCGGAATCGAACCCCCGACCCTCGGCATGAGAGGCGGTAGGTCGAACCACTAGCCCACCACGGCTTTTTCCACTAGGCCACCACGGCTTTTTGTACGAAGATGTACCATCACCTAAATCTAGAAGGTAACAGCCATTTTCCCTATCTTGATCCTTGACGCCATTCGGCGCGTCGGCAGGCCGAGCACGTAGTCTTGATACTTTAGAGGCCGTGTTCGACTCGTGTTTATTATTTATCGAGCATTATAAGGCTCACGATATTTGAGTAGGTGTTTCGAAAAGAAATTATGGAGACCGAGGCGTGACGTGAATGTGTGGAATGTAGCATGTGAATTTTAAGAAAATGTGATATTAAATTATTCTTTTGGTTGTAATATTTCTTAAGATAATCTGTGGTCAAATTAAACCGGAGATTCTTAATTTAATCGTAATTACAGGTGCAAAGCCGTGGTGGCCTAGTGGTTTGACCTACCGTCTCTCATGCAGAGGGTCGCGGGTTCAAATCCAGCTCGCACCTCTGAAATTATTTATGTGCGAAATTCAATTTGAATTTACCACTGAGCTTTACGGTGAAGGAAAACATCGTGAGGAAACCTGCACGCATCTGTGAAGTAATTCAAGGATGTGTGTGAAGTCCCCAATCCGCACTGGGCCCGCGTGGGGACTATAGCCCAACCCTCTCGTGATGAGAGGAGGCCTGTGCCCAGTAGTGGGCCGTAAATAGGCTGTTGTAGTACAGGCGCAAATGGGAGGGTGTTATTAGTAGTGTGACTAGTGTGTCTATGTATCTGTCTGTTTCGTCGAAGCTCCTCTACGGTTGAACCACAGAGTGCTTTATGGGTTGCACCGATTTTTAACTTAACCATGTGTCAATGTTCAATAAGAACCTATATCTAAGAAAGGTTAGACCATCTTTTGTCACTGTATGACTGGTAGAGAATGCGTTATTACATGAAGGTTACCTGAGGCTCTATTCGAAGTCTTATAAAGGGACAGGGAGATTCCCTATCGCTCAAGCTCAAGTTGAACTTTAAATCTAGCTGCTTGAAATTTGGTTGCAACACCCGCCCTGCGACGCGTGAGCGCAGGGATTGGGAATCTCCCATTCCCTGTGTAACTTCGAATAGAGCACCCGTTGTATTGGTTTTTGAAGTGTTTGTTAGCGTTAAGTAAATGTGAAAATACATTTTTATTAGTACCAGGGCAAAGCTAGAAGTCTATTCTTCTTCTTATATCTAAGTACCTATTATAAATAAATGGCAAAGACTGACTGACCTATCAACCCACAGCTCAAACTACTGGACGGATCGGAATGCAATTTTGCACACTAATAGTTATTACGACTTAGATAACCGCCAAAAAAGGATTTTTTGTAAATTACAAGGCTAAGGGCGTAAAAAGTAGTTTCAAAATTTACATGCTCTATCCGTGCTCTAACCAAATTTAAAGACATAAAAAAGCACATATTTGTAGACATAGTAGCTTCTGCCCGCGTGGAATTCAGTTATCGCGCTCCTACGGGAAATATGCACTTTTTCGGGATAAAAAATAGCCTATGTCCTTTCCCAGGACTCCAACTATCTCCATGCCAAATTTCATCTCAATCGGTCCAGCGGTTGAAGCGTGAAGAAGTAACAAACAGACATGCCGACAGAGTTTCTCTCGCATTTATAATATTAGTATGTATAGCATTAGTAACCTACCCATGGATTTTCCTGTAAATCAGAATGTGGTAAGCCTTTGACGAGGGTCCCGTCACCGTCTGTCCGTTGGGAATAACGTATTTTTAAACCGCCAAGCCTACCTAATACCTTCTAACAATATATTACAATTAATACGCGAGAGACACCCATATACATAAATGTCTTGGGATATTTCACACAAATTGACCTAGCCTCAAACTAAGCAAAGCTTGTCCTATATGGGTACTAGGCTAGACAACGATATAAATATGAATAGGTACTTAATAGAGAATTATATTACAATACTTCTTTTTCATCAGCGTATTGGTCACATACGCTGTGCGGCCACCGTTGGGCACATACGCTTCTTCGATCTTGTACATACTATTCGTCTTCAGCACAAAAAGTTCAAGCCACTAACTGAGGCAATCTAGTCCAGTCGAAAAAGGCTCTACTGCCAAAGGTCTTAAATATGCTCTTTGGGTTTAGAGTTTTAGACTAGTGCTGGTGGTAGGGTTAAAATGGCTGAACGGGGCGTTAAAAGCATGAAAATCGGACCGATTGATCTTTAGTCCATATAAATATGATAACTTAAATCAATTTGACCCGTAGCACCAAAACTTTAAAAAAAGACGGAAGTTACATCTTAATCTTTTTTTTGTATGGGAAAATAGTAGATTGTGTGACTAGGGAGCAAAATGGTATATTTTACCGCGGGTGACGGATTGAATCCAGAGCAACGCGAAAGATTCCAGAATAGAATCCCGAGCGGAGCGGGGGATTCTAACGTGGAATCTTGAGCTAGCGAGGGATTCAAGCTATATCACCCAAGGTTTAAATAATTTTGCTACCGTGTTGCACACTTTGCTTTTCATTCTCCTATGAGAAAACCAGTAGAAGCAGGGACCAAAATCGTGCTTTGCTCCCTAGAGAGCAAACTCTTATTTTGCTCCCTGTTTGCGGGGCAGAAATGGAGAGGGAGCAAAATCGTATTTCGCTCCCTCTAAACAGGGAACAAAGTACTCCTTTTCGAATAGGAGGAGTGAAAAATCTTTTTCACCTCACTGGCTCGAAAGTGGTCGTTTTGCAGCTTGATATCCGAGTGCAAAACTTGTTTTTATCCGCTAGCGTGGAAAGTGTTTTTGAAATTCGAACGACGACGCATGACGCCACTGTCACAATAAAAAAACAACGATACGTTCTGAAACGCAATTGGTCGTGAGAGTTTTATTAAAATAAAGGTTCAATTTACTTAATATCATCATTAATAAAACTATATTAATAATACACCGTTTCAGATGTATTTCATTATTTCACTATGTTTTATCACAAAAATACTTAAATATGTGTATATTTTAACTGTATTTAATGAATAATTGAATCTTGAAGTAGGAGTAGGAGTGATTTGGAATGCAACCTCCGGAAAAAAAACATAAAAAAATAAAAAAGTTTTAGATTTAATGTTATGTTTTAATGTGTTATTTTAATAATTAAATATTGAATTACTGTAGTTGAGTTGTTTTCCTTGCACTTTCTCGCACTAGTGTAGTAGGTGAAAAAATTTGTGTTGCGCTCAGCAGCAAAGTCGTTTGCTGTCTCGTGCCTTGAAACCCTCGTTGCACTCAGGATTCTATATTTGAACCACTCGCTTCGCTCGTGGTTCAACCCTAGAATCCTTCGTTCACTCGGGTCTCAATCACGCATCTCACAGCAAACAACAACTTTGCAGCCTTGCATAACAAATAACTATTTCACCTCACTGGCTCGAAAGTGGTCGTTTTGCAGCTTGATATCCGAGCGCAAAAGTTGTTTTTATCCGCTAGCGTGGAAAGTGTTTTTGAAATTCGAACGACGCATGACGCCACTGTCACAATAAAAAAACAACGATACGTTCTGAAACGCAATTCGTCGTGAGAGTTTTATTAAAATAAAGGTTCAATTTACTTAATATCATCATTAATAAAATTATATTAATAATACACCGTTTCAGATGTATTTCATTATTTCACTATGTTTATCACAAAAATACTTAAATGTGTGTATATTTTAACTGTATTCAATGAATAATTGAATCTTGAAGTATGAGTAGGAGTGACTTGGAACGCAACCTCCGGAAAACAAAAACATTAAAAAATGTTTTAGATTGCTGGTTTTGTAATTTAGAATACCTATACGAAGTACTTAATAAAGAAAATATGAGCGATTCTAGCGATGAAGATACGAATTTAACTCCTCCAGAGTTAGCACAAACTGTACGTGACGCCGAACTAAGTCTTCTTCCCGAAAAATCGCGCGTGAGGTGAAAAATTTTGTGTTGCGCTCAGCAGCAAAGTCGTTTGCTGTCTCGTGCCTTGAAACCCTCGTTACACTCAGGATTCTATATTTGAACCACTCGCTTCGCTCGTGGTTCAACCCTAGAATCCTTCGTTCACTCGGGTCTCAATCACGCACTCACAGCAAACAACAACTTTGCAGCCTTGCATAACAAATAACTATTTTTGTTCTGAAACCTATCGTTTTCATGCTTTTAACACCATTTGCAGCCGATTAATGAATTTCGGAGTGTGCCACTAGCACTAGACGTCATAGGTAATAAAGTCGATTGTAGCTGTGTGTGAAGTCCCCAATCCGCACTGGGCCCGCGTGGGGACCCCAAACCCTCTCGGTGATGAAAGGAGGCCTGTGCCCAGCAGTGGGACGCAAATAGGCTATAGTAGTAGTAGTAGCTGGACAGTTAAACACGACCCTCGGTCACGTAGCGCAGGACTCCTGGGCGAGTTTACCTGGTGCGTGACTCAAATGGCATACTTTTGTTTGAGGTTATGAGTGCTAGAAAGATAAAAATAACATAATATTCCGACAGATGGAGTCATTTATAACTAGCTTCTGCCCGGGACTTCGCACGCGTGGAATTCGGTTTTCGCGTTCCCGCGGGAACATTGCGTTCCCTGATAAAATGTAGCCTATGTCTTTCCTTGGGACTTGGAGGTACCTAGTTGGACCTCCGTACCAAATTCCATCTAAATCAGTCTAGTGGTTGAAGCGTGAAGAGGTAACAGACAAACAGAGCTACTTTCTCATTTATAACATAGGTATGGAATTTAGAATAACCACTGAGAAGCTGTTTATTTCATCTGGGAAAGATGCAGATGGATAAGGTTTTACACACTCTTCTATTTAATTCCCAGCTGCTGCAGCTGTCCTGGCAGTGCTGCAGCCGCTCCGTGGAGCCCGAGGAGTCAGTGGTGAGCGTGTACACGACGCAGCCCAACAGTGGACCCAGTCCCGCTGGGGACGTATACCACCAGATCGCGAACAACATTGCCGAGAAGATCACCTCCCCCATCTATAGGTAAGTTTCGATGCCGAAGTAATCCATCCACAACAGCCTATTTACGTCCTACTGTTGGGCACAGGCCTCCTCTGACCACGAAAGGATTTGGGCTATAGTTCCCACGCGTGCCCAATGAGGACTTCACACAAATTTACCGAAAACCGAAAATTCAAATTGAATTTCGGGCATATTCGACCCTCTGCATGCGAGGCGGAGGCTGAACCTCTAGGCCAAACACATCTACTCATCATGCGAAAATCAACTTTGCAGCCAAATTCAAAACGAAATCCTCATTATAAAAGATCCACATGTTAATACAAAACTCCTTTTACCAGGTTCTTGGGCATCGGTAAGAACAAAACTGAACCTGTCACCAAGAAGCCATGGGACAAGATAGAGACCTTCGATGACTCCGAAGAAGTCACCAAAGTAGACGTGAAACCAGTTAGCAACGGCATAGACGACAGGGACGTGGAAGAACTCTCGGTAGAAGGCTTAAAGAAAAGTGTCAAGAAACCTGAAAAGATCACACTCTTCTCAAGTTACCTTCCCACAGCTAATATAGAACAACAGAATGATACAGTCAATGAAATCGATGATCCATTTGAGTTTAACGATGTCGATGATGATAATGATGACGATAAGAATGAAGGAAGCTTCTACTATTTCCTAGAATTAGTGGGAAGTTTCCTACAGCTTGCTTTTGGAGCTTTTATGGCGCTTTTCAAATCTTCTAGCTCTAATTAGGAATTTTTGATTAGTGGTTCTAGTCCCAATTAAGTCAGTTCTTTCTTTGAGAGTTTTGTGGTCAAGTTAAGTATCTTTGGTAAATTAAGTAATTGCGATAACGCTAAAATTTTACTTAAAGCCTTCTTGAAGGTTCACTTCAAATGACTTGGTCGGTTGCTTGTCTTTTTTTTTCTAATAAGTTCACCAGTTGCAAGTTTCTTTTTTTGTATCGTCAATTTCTATTTTAAAGACTATGATTGCTATGAACTCACTGGTGCCGTTATTATTTATTTTATTTTTGGTGTTTATGTTGTTGAAATTCGTCATGTTTATTTGTATTTCTTTAATTGTAATCGGAATAACAATCAGTAATGGTGTTGTTTCTCATTTTGACTATGCTGTGTTTATATCATTTATCAATTCACTTCAAACTGCTTCATGAGTAGGTATTATTATCATGACCACCATTATCATCATTATCATCAGTAATCTATAAATATTCCGTTCCTCTGATCGGCCATGAACTAGGTATTTATAGTGTAAGATTTAAAGATTATAGTATAAGGATTATTATATGGATTAAAATACCATTGTGCCATTTAATTCACTGAATGTCGTTCATTTATCGAATTCATAATATGTAATGTTGACTCATGTACAAACATTAAAATGTTATTTAAGTTGCAATGAACTTTCATTTCATCCCGATTGCACTAATATTCACCACGTCATCGTCCATTTCGTTAGAAACGCCGACAGCGAATCAGTGAACAGCACTTGTGAACTTTATGATCCCATAGGCCAACAGTTTTGTGACCCACCCACCCACTGCCCACAGCCACCGAAGTTTAGCAATTCTTCGTATCAGATTCGCATCACTTCAGGCGATAGACGTCCACTGCTGGACATAGGCCTCCCCCAAGGCGCGCCACTCAGACCGGTCCTGTGCCACTCGCATCCACCGCGTTCCCGCGACCTTTACAAGGTCATCACTCCATCTTGTTGGAGGCCTACCGACAGCTCGTCTACCGGTTCGCGGACGCCACTCCAGGACTTTCTGGCCCCATCGGCCATCAGTCCTGCGAGCAATGTGCCCCGCCCACTGCCACTTAAGGTTCACAATTCTTCGGGCTATGTCGGTGACCCCAGTTCTACTGCGGATATCCTCATTTCTGATTCTATCACGCAGACAAACCCCGAGCATAGCCCTCTCCGTTGCCCTCTGGGTGACTTTGAGCCCTCTTATGAGGTCCATCGTAAGCGTAAGATAGAGTTTGATTTATTTAAACTCTCAAATAAAAGAGCGTAGCCTAAATTGTTAAATCAAACCAAATCAAACGTATGGACTTTTGGTTCCATTTCGAAAAAAACTAAAATTACATTTAGAGTTGACATCCAAGACGAGTATCATTGTGTCCAGCAAGTATTGAGATGAAATAGGTCTGTTATTGTGTTGATCGATGCCAGTGAACCTTTGATGATGAAACCTACTAAAGAGCTTAGGTACACGAGCAAAATCTGCGATAAATACAATTTTCAAACTCAAATACATAGTTAGAAAACTTTTCAGAAGGGGACCTGCAAATTTCTATAAATCGGCATTACGTGTGGAAATATTTGAACTGGCCCTTAAACTTTGTTGGGTTTGATCAAATTAATCCTGACTAATTCGTAATGGCAAAGTCAGATCAGTCCTTAACATAGTGGAAAATAAAGGAAGAACCGGGTTTATTATTATTATTATCTTAGATGTAGTCTAACTAGACTCTGCCTTCAAAATCTCTGCCTGCTTTCTTCGTGTGAGAAAAGTTTTTAGATCATTTATGGGTCAATGTATTCTTTATTACAATAAACTACCCCGAGAAGCCATGAACCTGCCCCTCCCGGAACTTAAAAAATATTTAAAAAGTGCTCTGCTGCGCAAAGATTACTATTGTGTAGAAGATTATTTAAGTGACAAGAATGCCTGGCCTGAATTGGAGTAATAAATATGTGTGCGCTTAAGGACTTAGTTAAAATTCGATATAGTGCGTGTGATTAAAAAAAAGTGTGATACAAAGTAGAAGATGTAGGTACCTAAATCAATGACGAAGCTTGCTGCGGATAACGGTATGTTTTTAATGATAACTACATCAAACTGTACATAATGACGATGCAAAAGTGATTGTAAAATCCTACTTGAATAAATGGTTTTTATCTTTATCTTTATCTTTAAAACTATAGGGATCTGGCTCGATCCAGAGCGCTGTTTGCCAGAATTTATCTATTTATTGAACTAACTAATTGCTATACCCGAGATGAACCGGGAAGTTGTTTAAGGTGTTAGTTATGTTTCCCCTTTGTTGTTTACACTACAGAAAACTCATCAACAAAATTTCAATAGTTTTTGGTCTACGGTTTTCCCTGTGTGTTGAATGTTGCTCGCACAATCCATATCAATATTATAAATGAGAAAGTATTTAACTCTGTCTGTCTGTCTATCTGTTACCTCTTCGCGCTTCATCCGCTCGACCGATTTGGATGCAATTTGGCATGGAGATAGTTGGGGTCCCGGGAAAGGACATAGGCTACTTTTTACCCCGGAAAAACGCATAGTTCCCGCAGGAACGCGATAACTGAATTCCACGCGGGCGAAGTCGCGGGCGGAAGCTAGTTAATATTATAAATGCGAAAGTAACTCTGTCTGTCTTCACGCTTTAACCGCTAGACAGATTAAGATGAAATTTGGCACGCAGATAGTTGGGGTCCCGGGAAAGGACATAGGCTACTTTTCCGGAAAAGCGCATAGTTCCCGCAGGAGCGTGATAACCGAATTCCACGCAGGCGAAATCGCGGGCAGAAGCTAGTCTCCTTATAAATTTCCATTTTCGATCGCCTTTCTTCCTTTTTCGTCCTATTGCTAAAATTAGGCTTTGGAAGTACGAGTAAACCCGTCACAATTAGTGAAGTAATCTTTGTGCAAACCCATTAATTAACATTAAGTGATGCCTGATTTTCTTGCGAACCTTATTCATGAACGTTAATTAAAACCATCTCCATTGAAACGTAAAAAGGCTCAAGATTTATCGGTCTTTGCTGAAATGCCCTCAATTAATTATAACGACTTGAAATATTATAGTCAAATAAAAGGGGCTTTAGATTTTTAATTAGGTATGTTTATTGGTCCTTAATCAACTTATTAATTAGCATTGAAGATTTAAGACTACAAAAATATTACCCACTTTTACTGCTCGAGACAGTAATTAGTAAAATAAACATTCGGTTTGTGTATTTTTAACGAGTGCTAAAATTATTAGCTTAAAGTATAAGAACTTTGTTGTTTTGCTTTAAGTATCTTAAAATGATTTATTAACTAAGCAGTTATTTTCTTTTAACTTAATTGAGAAAATGTTTTAAGAACCTAAACTCAACTTTAAAAGGTAACTTAAAATAAATAGCTTTGATAATAAAGAACTGTCTTGTTACAAATATTCAGAATGGAACTATATTGTAATTATAAACATACGGAAGGACAGATTTTTGTTGTCTCGAATCAGACATCAAGTAATTTGTAGCTCTTGAAGAATTCTTATTAAATTTAACATAGCAATGTTGTACCTATTCATTCAAGTTGCCGACATTCTCTGACAGTAAAAGGATTCATGTCAGAATTTTACAAACATTAAAAACAAACTCATGAGAAATTATTCTATGAAATATTCTGAAAATCTTAAAGGGCATTGGGTAAAGTGTTGTCATTTTTCTTTTTTTGAGCGGCCTCTCGTAAAAGTGAGAAAAGAAATTTTCTTCATGTATACAAACTTAGCCAATGCCCTTTATACAAAAACTGAAAACAAATCAAGAAGGAACTCTCTGGATACATGTAATTATCAGCTGTTTTCGAAGTTTCTTAATCCCATTTGGGATCTTAATTTGAAATTCTCGTCAAAGTTACTGGAAATTTTCGAGAATTCTCATGATTTCAAAAAATTTCTGCAACTTGTAAATTTCCAGAACCTGCTTGTTTACACTCCACCTAAAAGATCAACTTCATCCATCAAATACAGTCTACATAAACAGGGGCATTCTTCGAGTTTTTAATAATGATACGATATTCCTATTTAGCCAAGATTTTATTGGAATATTATCCCAACAAATCCTTTAAATTGAGATACGATAAATCCCATCCCATATCCTAATTTACAAACTCGAATAGGCACTTGACTATGGTCAGGACGGAATCTTATGACAATACATTTCAGCAACGCAACAGCTCTCAGAAAATGCTGAAAACACTTCCATAAAATGCTAAGCTGTCTCCTATTTTTCAATTAATTAGAATTAATCTCTCCTATTTCAAGTTACAAAAGTACAAAATCTGTTTATATTTTCTTGCGTGACAAATAAATGATTTCTGATTTGTGAACACTATTTTCTATAGTCTATTATAAACCAAGGGCTGCAGATACCGGATCTCGCTGGACAGCTTGGACTCGTCTTTGGCCAGCTCGTCGACCATCTCGCGGGCGCGGTTGTTGGCATACTCGTGCTGGCAGTCCTTCCGCTCCACCATCTTGGAGAGGGCCAGCCGGAGCTGCGCGCGCGCACCGCCGCTCGACGACTCGGATAGCGTCTGCAGCACGTCGGGGGAGAAACCCTGGAATTACAAAAGTTTTCAAGACTAGACCGGCCTCAATTACGTTTGACAATTAACAATTAGTTTGAAACTAAATCTACTTTGCAATAGGCGTTGACACTTGATTAATTGCAATGGGTGTGAATTTGCCACTGGAGGCGCATATGTGTCGCGTGAGGTCCAATAACATTCACTTTTCACTGGTTTTGGCGGGCTTCGTGACATAAATTACAATTTCTTTAATTTATCTGTTGAAAGTGATCTCCTTCGTGAAACGATCGCAAATATGGATTATTTGGCAATTAATGTGAACGCTTAAAAAAAAATCTGAACAAAACTGAACTGCACAACATTGCGACATAGCTACTCGATATCATGATAGTTATTTACAATAATAAACTTAATGACATTCAAGATTTAAAACTGTGTTTCGGCGCCGATCTTGCCGATCTTATAAAGTCGCCTTTGACAGCTATACCTCTGGACCTTAGTCAACAGTGGCGCCAACTGGTGAGCAAAGAAACGATAGTCCCCATTGGTTTGCCGTTAGTTAAAATGGCGATGATATTCTCCGACATTTCGGCTATTCATTTGACATTTCATCAAACCAATTACGAACTGTCAAACTGACTCAATTAGTTTGGATTGGGGAAACGAATTGGCAAACGTAATTTAGCTGCTGGTTTCAGTTGCTCAAGACCGATGAACAGTTTGACAAACCACCTGCACCTGAAGGAAAGTTGTAGCATGTAGACAGTTGAAACACCAGAGGCGTAGAGCGTTGCCGGCCTCGTGGCCTAGACTGGAAAACAGTCTTCAATGTCGGAATATAGCGAGATTCCTTTATAACATACAACTTTTGCAAGTTCTTAAAAAATCCTTTAAACGTCACGCACGAGCCCTGAGGTGGATAGAAGCTACTGCCAGCAGAGAGAGATGGTACACCTATGGAGAGGCATATGCTCAGCAGTGGGTAAATATGCTGAAGAAGAAGATGATACTAAAAACGAAGGTTGTATAGCTATCTAGCACGTGGTGCAGTGTAAATTTTCTAATCACAATCCGACGTGTTGAGTGGGGTAAAATTACCGAGTTAACACGGTAAGATTACCCGATGCCGAACGAGGCGTTAAACCGCCTCCATAAAGTTGGCATCTTTTGTTAACAAAAAGACCGATAAAAGGTTTACTTTGTACCAAACCTCGCGAATGACACTTCGACGCGGGCGCAAGTCCATTGCACGACCAGACGGGAAAGCAATGATATTTATTTATTTAAACTTTATTGCACACAAAGAAAACTTAGACTCAATGCCTCAAGGCATTCTCTCTCTACCAGTCAACCTTTAGGTAAAGCAGAAAATGGTTAAAACAACATTACTACATTACTGAATATACTGAAATACTAGCATAGAACAAATGTACTAACATTCTGTTTTGTATTTCATTGTATAAAGTAATCTTTCAAATTCTGTAAAGTATAAATAGAATCCTCATAAGTTTCAACGGTAACTCAATATCAAAACCAACGAATCAATACTTAATTAAATTACTTTTCTTAGAAAGACTTTCTTTATCTATCTTGTTTTTTTTTTATCCTCACTTCTACAAAAGATTATAAACGATACTGAACACAAAATAACGTTTTTTAGAAAAATTGTCTGTATGTATATGTACCTATGTCCGGCTTTAACTCGAAAATTACTGGATGGATTGCAACAATTGATTTATAACACTGGCCAACATACAGGCTACTTTTTATCCCGGAAAAACCCATAGTTCCCGCGGGAACTATGCGTTTCGTAGGCAGAAGCTAGTTTCGTTAGTATTTTCTCGTACAGTTCCGCGAGTGTTGTGGAGAGGCGCCCTCTAGGGAGGAGATAAAAGTTTAACAACGGCGACATAAAATTGTTTTATTTTCCGATTCGCGTCTCGGACTTACTTTAGCGCAGATGTTTCGTGAAAGGTATACTTACCGGAGAAGGCTTTTGTGATTTCCTAAATGTCATGTGTATTTTTTTGACGTGGAACGAAACGACGGTCAGAAAAAGTGTACAAGTCAAGTGGAATGTCATATTTCGTCACGAATTGGGCGATCCCGTCGTACCTTAATAACTGCACAATTATTAGTTACGGAAAATAGACTTTACTTAGTGTCATTGTTAACCTCATACATGGGCATTTCCATTTAAAGTCGTCCTTCGAGATTTTCGGATGTCCACTTGCATTTTTTGCATTTATCTCGTGATATGACTTCTTCAAGCAGATGAATGTATTTTTTGGATTAAGTGTTGTTTTACATAGTCAATTTTACATTTAAATGTGTGAAAAAACAGTTATTAATTACATAAAAGCCTGTTTTAAAATACGGTATATATAATCATCGCCCAGTACTGTCCCCTCCACAGAGCCCAACTTTTGAACGCGATTTTCCCATATTATTTCCACAGAGCAACACCAAGCAAAGCAATTTTTAAATAGTTTCAATGTTCAAAAATGTCATGGCAAGGTAAATGCGTCCTTAAACCGAATATTATTAAAGATATATTCATTTTAATGTTGTCTCCTTTATATGTATACTAGCTTCTGCCCGCGACTTCGCCCGCGTGGAATTCGGTTATCGCGCTCCCGCGGGAACTATGCGCTTTTCCGGGATAAAAAGTACCCTCTGTCCTTTCCCGGGACTCCATTTACAATATTAATATGGATAATATGGATTTCTTCCGAACATTCAAACGCCTGCAGAAATTGGAATAGCAAACATTATAATACACGTAATTGCTACTACTGCTTAAGTGCATAACTTATCGTGGTATCCCGGATTTCATCCCGTTAAGGATAGAAATCCAGGATAAAAACTATCCTATGTCCTTCCTCGGGCCTCTAACTATATCTATACCAAAATTCAAGTCAATTGGCCAAGCCGTTTTAGCGTGAAGAGGTAACAGACAGACAGACAGACAGACAGAGTTACTTTCGCATTTATAATATTAGTATGGATAGTCAGCTCGGAGTTGTGGCTTCAAGTTAGTATCACCCGCGGACTTTTTTCTTTTTCGGTTAGTAAAAAATAGTATATTTTGATGCAATTGCGAAAAGTTAGTCATTTCATGCGAGCGTTAACACTAGGGACGAGTGAAAATGACAATTTCGCACGTGTATCAAACGACATTTTTTAATACATTTGCGGAAAAAAAAGAAATAAATGAACAGAATGAAGCTCAAAAAACTTTGCGCACTAGTTCGTAAAAAACAACTTTAGGCACGCTCACTAGCTGTCAAAAAACAAAAAGCGCTCGTTCGGAAATGACAAACTTTTGTTACGTTAAACAGGTATCGAAAATATCGAAACGTTTACTTTTTGAGCAACTGTATTAAAAACCGTACCTATTTTTAGGTTCATGACAAGGAGTTGTATAACTAAAATAAAATAAAAACAGACTTTGATGGTTCCCTATAGTAAATTTTGTAAAAAGAAAGATTGATCACATGAATTAGCTAGTTTTTTGTTACCTACCTAAAGCGTTTATTTTTGGGTCACGAGGATATTTTGAGGGTTTGATGAACTTAATGCTATTTTCTGTTTTGCATCGAATTCATATATTGATGACTAAGGCTTCTGCCCGCAACTTCGCCCGCGTGGAATCGGTTATCGCGTTCCCGCGGGAACTATGCATTTTTTCGGGATAAAAAGTAGCCCTACATCCTTTCCCGGGACCCCAACTATCTCCATGCCCAAATTTCATCTCAATCGGTCCAGCGGCAGCAACATACAGAGTTACTTTCGCATTTATAATATTAATATGGATATTCATATGGATTGGCTAATCCACTCTAGTCTGTTTCGACGTGGCGTGGACGAAAGGGTCGTATACATTATTTTGAGTACTTAGGTGTTAATACGCAATGGCATAAAATATAGCCGAGATATAGATTTTATGAGACCATTACGCGAAGGGCATCTTTATAAGACACGTAACGTGTATGGTGGTACTTTAGCTGTCGGTTTTATAAGCCGTCGGTTATATCCTTTTATATTACGTTTTATTCCGGTTTATTGGAAGATTTTATATATTTAGGGCAAGCACCAAGAAATACCAGGGTCACTCTCACAATCAAGACAAGTTTTATCCACCTAGTCGTTTAGGCTAAATGGCGTGACAAATAAATATACATTCGAGTACTCGAAAAACAAAACCCTCCTCTTACGCAGTCAAGTAAAGAAATAAATGTTTGAGACAGGCTTTTTTGCTGACTGTACTTTTCTTTGTAAATCCTTCATTTCCAAGACAAATCAAACGAGCCCAAACTCAATGGGGTTATGTGGTTTTATTACGGAGTTCCGATGGCCACCTTCCAGCTCCATCATTAGATCAGCTCCACGTCATCATAATATTGCATTGTCACGCGATTTACATATTCGTGCAAAATTTCAGTTCAATCGGAAACCGGAAAGTGGGTCAAATTTAACAAGATTACAGACAACAGGATAGATGAACGTAAATAAAAGCTTGTAATAAATAACTGGCCAAGAAGCGAGTTCAACTCGCGTGGAGAGGGTTCCGATCCTTGATTATTTTCAATGACGTAATTTCAAACAGTTTTACAGGATAAGCTCTTTTATATGATAGGTTTCAAATACCATGGACTTCTTAATAATTTTCCTGTAATCTATAGGTCAATAACTACCCTACGTATTTTTTTCAAAATTTTAGGTCTAGTAGTTTCGGAGATAAGGGGGGGGGGGGATGCTCATTTTTCGCCTATTTTCTTAAATTACTCGAAAAGTACTGACCAAAAAAGAAATACAAAACATATATTTGAGATTCTCATAAGAAGTACCGACTTTCATTTCATATGTCACACGATATAGTTTGAAAAGCTTCATTAATATTTTTTCAAATTTAGCCCCCAAAAATAGGTTCTATGTTTACAATTAATTTATTTTTGTTACACGTCCATCTTCGGGTCACCAACTTACATATGCTTACGTACCAAATTTCAACTTAATCGGTCCAGTAGTTTTGGAGAAAATCGACTGTGACAGACGGACGGACAGACACACGAGTGATCCTATAAGGATTCCGTTTTTACCTCTTGAGGTTCGGAACCCTAAAAACTGAAACACAATTCATCGTGCAAAGGTCACACGCATAAAATATTTACACAACAAAGTTACCCTTTCCATTTCAGCTGCGAACGGAATACATACATTTTCTAACATTTAACCGAGTCCGTGATGAAAAATGAGTTCTGGATTCTGGCGTTTCAATAAGGGACTTCGTATTCTTTGATAAATTGAATAACGTTATAACTCCCTTACAGAAACAAACACTTGTTACCTTTTACAAAAAGGGGAAAGTTGCTCGAAATAATCGGTATTCCGGTCTCGTGCCATGTAAAATAGGTAATTTAGTTATCTCTCCCAAGTCATATTAAAGAGGGTTGAGTTATTTTAAAAGTAATCCATTCTTCATTTGGAAATTTTACTGTTGACCTCAATTACAAATGCCATTAGTTAGATGCTCTACATTCTGATTTCTTCATTAAATGAAATAAAAATCGGACAAGATAGCGCGATATGATACGACTCATCGAAAATATGAGTGAATAAGAACATCTAAACATCTTAATTAGTGCTAATTCGGCATACAGCCATTATACAGTCTTTATTTACATTTTCAAATAGTTTTGTTTCTGTTTGCCAAACGATACTATAAATAAAAAAGTTACGGTCGTTTTGTAATACAATACCTCTCCCAAAAACTACGTCCTTGGGTGTAAATCCAATTTTCTTCTAAATCGGTTCAGAGGCTTCACCGTAAATTTGGTACAGATATCAATATTAAAAACGAAAATCAAACCGGTTTTAGAAATAAACTTTGGCTTAATAAGTAGTACTTCAATATCCTACCTTTCTGTCTCTGGCAAGCCAGGAAAAAACTACTTACATAATAGTCCGACAGTCTCTGCCTCTTTGCCTCTCGACTCAGCAGGTCATACAGCAGCAAGAGCCTCAGGTTAGAAGAGCTCAGCTTCCCCCCTTTAGAACCTTGAGGTCCAGCTCTCAAATCATCCACCAGCCTGTCATCATCAGGGTCATTCGCCAGCTTGATCATCTCTCTTAAATCTGGTGATAAGTACTGCAGATTCTCCTCCCAGTCTTCAAGCAACATGCTATCAGATCTCGAGATCTTATCCACATCAGTTTCGAAGTGTGGTGGTAGGAGGTGTGACTCTAACGTTGGCTCTATGAGAGGCTTGACTTCTTCTCCTTCTATGTTACCCAGAAGTGGTTCCTCTGTCAGGATTTCCTGTGGTTGTATGACGGTATGTAGTTGGTTGGGGTTGGGGGGTAGAAGGTAAGTGCGGTCGTTAGGTTTTGGTGGGGCGATGGGTGCGTACAGGCCCGGCTTGTGGTAGGGCGTAGTTTGTTGCCTGAAAAAAGAGAGATTTTGTGTTTTAACTGTTCACGTTGCTCTTTTTGCAATTATTCTGTTTGGTCTAGATTGTTTATCTATTGAATTATTGTTATCTATCGTTTTAATTGTTTCATGTTGGTTGTAGTACTTTACGTTTAGATTGATATAAATTCTGCCTTTAAGTATATCTCTTCTACTTATAAGCTTCTCTAAGATTATATTATAGAACTTGCATTTCAAAAGATCATCATCACGAAAATTGAAGTCCAAAGAGAAACGACATTATTTGGCAATTATTTGCTAGTTCCTAAACATCGTGTTCATTTTACTCCTTCTCTTGTCTTATGAAAATTGTTACACTGGAATTTGTTTTTGTACAAGCATCGGAACAAACAGGGAATTTATGGTTAATGAAAGTTGAAACTTCTTCAGTTTATGGAAATAGTTTTGAAGTAAGCGTACAAAGTTGGGCAACTACTTAGTAAAGCGGAGTTTCAATAGGGCAGACGACGGAAACTTTGTTCCCAATATGAACTTACTTACCCAATATTTGAATGTTAAGTAAATTCATAATTTGGTTACTGAAGAACTTCTATAATTTAAGATTTTCAGATAAAGATAAGAATCTAAGTAGATTACTATGGGAAGAGTAGGTAACGTTGCTCCCTGAAAGCAAAGTAGAGAAGAAAACAGGTTTTTTTGATAGAAAAGAGAGCGATAAAAACTTTTATTAAACACGCAATAGTTTTTACGCGATTAAGTCCCGGTGATAGTGTGTTTAATATGAGTGTGTATCGCGAAAGTTTGAGACAATGTGTGGATAACAACTTTTGCCATAAAGTTGGTTCAAGTGCACTAACATAGGTTTGAGCTATAACATAGAGTTGGACACTAACAAGAAACCCTGAAGATTAAAACTAACTCCATAAGTTAGAGTCTGGGTCGAGGGCAAATATGTTGTGCTTAATATTTTGCCACCGGGAACTCTTTAAAAAGACGACTACTTCCGCACGCTATCACAAATCTACAAACCATGATTATATATTTATAGATAGTAGATTGATCTAATTTGAAACTTTTTTCACATTGACTAATAAAAAATATCAGATGAATGAATGAATACGTTAAGTAATTGATTTACAGTTCGGAGTTCCGAATTATATTTACCCTTCATATTTAACGCTGTAGATAGGAGAAGAATTGAAGATACCTATCAAAAGTTTTGAATATAGGAACTCGGAACATAGAGGGACAGTCGAGATCATTAATACGTTTACAATTTTTGGTGTTCACACAGCGTGAAGATAGACAAATATATTTACTTGTATTAGGTTGTATATACATACGTATAAGTATAAGTACAAATGTAAATAAGAATAAGGACCTCGACTGTACAATAAGCAAATAGCAAAAGAAAAGAAAAGAAGACCATCACCTAAAACCCCACAACCCTGGTCTCGACAACGGGTATGAGTACACATACACAGCGTCAGGTCTACCCGTCGCTTTGTTCGGTCTACTCGTCGCACTGGGTGGTCTACTGGGCGGTCTACTGGTGGGTTTGCTGGTGGTCTTTACTGGCTCGTCGCGTGACTCGAACGCCATCTGGTCTGTGAGGTGGGCGATGACCTGCATTGCCACTGGGAGGTAGGAGTCTGAGAGTTGGACCTGCTGCTTTGCTGTATCCACCTAGAAGACCAAACGTACAAATTGAGTGTTTTTTTTTTAATTAACATGTGTGTTTTGTTTGTTGAGTACTTTGCCTTTCTCTATTTGCCACACAAGACGCAAGGAGTTGACTGTCTTCATTATTAATCCTAATATTTTTGCAGACCAAAATTCTTTCTATCAGCAAAATAAAATTTGAAATTGGTTTTTTACCCAACAGCAGTGTAGTGGGCGTTGTTTGGATTAGCCAAATGATTATGAATGATAATTGATGATACGATCTCCTAATATAAAAAAATGTATTTAACAACTGCTTTTTCTTAGATTATCAGGACTTGTGTCGAAGATCGCGAACACTAATGAATGTTTATACTCCAGTCATGGATGTTTAGTAGGTATGCACATACATAATGTATTCATTTATACAATCATTATGTATCATAACATTACTCGTAGTTCAGTTTTACTTATTGTACGGTTTTGATAAATATTAATTTTCCCAAGATCTTTATTTTGCTATTTAAAAGCCTCAACTAAGCCAAAGTGCTTCCATCTTAAAATGGAGCCTACAATCTCCCTTACAGCGGTAAAATTATTTTCTAAAAGGTCTTTCGACCTAATGGCGGTTTTCATTAGCATGACTTCATTATTATGATAAATCACTCCAATTCTAGGATAAAATGTTTCCAAGGCTCTTTTTAAGATGAATAATTGACACAGTTAAGTAGCATAACATAATGTGTGTGTCTGGTGTCTATGTTGAGGCTTGATGGTTATCCGCTTTTGATTTATAATTGACTAGCTTTTCCCCGCAACTTCGTATGCGCAGAAATATTAAAGTGAAAAATCCCGTTTTTTTCCATTCCTGTGGGAATTTCGGGAAATCCTCTCTTAGTGCTACCCTACGCTTCCTAAGGAACCTGCATGCCAAATTTCTGCTCTCTACGACCAGTAGTTTTGGCTCTGCGTTGATCGATCAGTCAGTCAGTAAGTCAGTCAGTCATTCAGTCAGTCAGTCAGTCAGTCAGTCAGTCAGTCAGTTTCTTGTTTTATATGTATAGATTAAAACTATAAGATAACCCAATACTCCAAGGTGCCATTGTCAATTTTTTTCTCGTACACTTATAGAGTGCTTAGAAAGCTTTTAATTAATTCAAGTTCGGTACAAAAGGGACCCTTTCAACGAGTATGACGTCTCAAATCGTACAATACAACGTCCTAGAAGTTGAGAAAACCATAGCTTAGCCAGCTTCAGATGATCCACCGATTGTGTTCGTAACTGTAGGTATTTGAAGAAAATCAGTTTCAGCGGTTTAAAAGGTGATAATGATCTGATGTCGTAGGTATGTTTTCAGATGTAATTTAAAATTTAGAGTTTTAATTGAATGTGTACCCAAGTAACGCACCACCAACCGCCATTACAGCATATTTACGTCTAGTGAACAGGCCTCCTCTCATCACGAGAAGGCTTGAGCTATAGTCCCCACGCGGGCCCAGTGCGGATTGGGGACTTCACAGACATCCTTGAATTACTTCGCAGATGCGTGTAATTTTCTTTCACCGAAAAGCTCAGTGGTAAATTCAAATTGAATGAAGGTACGTTATGTGATATTTAACGACAGATAAAAACGATGAATGGTATGGTATGGTTTTCTAAGATAAGGCCCTGATCTAAGCTGTATTTTCAATGAAAGTTGTCGTCTAGTTGGTATGAATATTTATCATCCACTGAACAATACGGCATGAGGCTTCGACGGTTAATTTCTCTTTTCAAGTACATTGGTGCTCTTAAAGTGGTTTATATTAATGAGTTTTCACATTTAGGTCCTTGGCCTATATTCGAAGTTTTAAATAGGGATCTCGCTTTTCCCTATAGGATCGCTCACGCGTCGCGTGAACTTTAAGCAACTAGATTTAAGGTTCAACGTGACGCGTGAGCTATAGCACCCCTATTTAAGACTATTTAAGACTTCGAATATAGGCCCTGTTATTTTAATGTCTAATTATGTACAGTTGCATTTACTCGTATTTTCCCTACACTCATATTATGAACCCTATAGAATGGTTCAGCAAGTGTTCACAATGGCAGCAAATGGCATGTGTCAGTGTAATAATTTTGTATGTACGAGATAATACGAGTTTGCCCGGTTTTAACTCAAGAACTACATTACTTACTGTTCCGTTTGCGACAGAATTTCATATGGCGGTGGATTTATAACACGGCTCAACATCCTTATTTTGAATAAGGCTTTCATCCTGGAAACTCGTATAGTTCCCGGGGGAACGCTCCATGCGAATTCCATAATTACAGACGAAATCTCGGACAGAAGCTAAGTAAGTAGGTATATAGTGTGTAATAAATACTTACCACATTGAATGTGACGATTTGCACCAGTATCACTAACAGGGTTATTTGACGGATCATTGTGAATTCCTGAAAAAAAATCACATATTATTCAATTATTTTGAAATACTGCTACTACAGCCTAATTTCCGTCCCACTGCTGAGCACAGGCCTCCTCTTATCACGTGAGGGTTTGGGATATAGCCCCACGCGGGCCCAGTGCGGATTGGGGACTTCACACTCATCTTTGAATTGCGTGCACGTTTAATCACGACGTTTTCCTTCACCGAAAACCTCAGTGGCAAATTCAAATCGAATTTCGCACTAAGTAAACTTAGAGGTACGAGCCAGGATCGAACCCGCGACCCTGCATGAGAGGCGGTAGGTCGTACCACTAGGCCACCACGGCTTTAAATATATAACATGTCTCACGTACTTTCATATAACACGTAGCATTTTTACAACCCAACTGCGTTTGCTTGGAAAACCGAGTTTATTTTTATCTGGCAAATCCTTATAATAAAGTTCGTACAAGAAGCGTTGAACTTCGAAGTGTTCGCTAAAATGTCGGGTATTCAAATGATCAAGTTATTTATTGGTTTAGTTGGAATATAACGAGTCAGACGGTATGGGCACCCTGATTCCCTGTAAACATTCAGACAGTCTAAAATTCCTTGAACAACCGGCTGTAAATCCATCTTTTATATATGCGATATGTATATCTATCTGTTAAGCTAGCACGGCTAAACCGCAAAAAAGATTTTTATGAAATTTGGTAGCGTCACTTGGGGCAATTCCGTGAATGGAGTAATTGGTAATTTCGTATTTTTTAATAATGTTACTGAAACGAAAAAATTAAAAGTACCCACCGCTACCTACTACTACACTATAGCCAATACCCAACAAGAGGTAAGTGGTAATCCCGATTATTTTGCGTTACAGTAATAACTTTAAAATACGAAATTACCCCATTGACGGAATTACCCCAAGTGACCGGACTACGGAGGGTACTTTATATACTTATAGACTAGATTTTTACCAGAAAAGCGCACAATTCCCGGAAGAACAAAGTCGCTCGTAAAAGCTGGTGTATAAACAATAAATTCTTCCCTGTCTCTTTGTGTGTGGTTTTGAAAGATTTGGTATATATTTAGAATCACCAAGTATGTAAGTGTTTAAGAATAATCCAAGTAATGACATTAAACTATTATAGACTTGAAAAATATTTACAACCTCTTAATTTAAGATACCTTTAAATTAATGTGAACACGGTAGAGATAATGTACTATAGGAAGTCCCGAGCTTCCACACTTCAAAACGCTTCAATGTATTTTTCGACACATGGCCGAGATACACAGCTTTAGGAGCCTTTAATTGTAGCTGGTATGGGCGTCCTGGGACTGGGAACGGGCTGTGGAGATTATATGGCACTCATGGAGCGATCTGCAAAGCACGTGATGCCTGGAGTGGAGTTAGCCGTAGTTAGGATCTTGTCCTGTATTCTATTCTATTCTATGTAAATTAATGGCTTCTGTCTTGGACACTTCGCCAACATCAAAGTTAGAGCCACAGGCCTGCAAGTTGTTCGGTAATAAAGGTAAATGTACGCTGTAAATGATCAATAAAATAAAATTGGAGAGATTCAACAAATGTCAACGTCCATCTGACTGCTGACGGCCATTGGATCTTGTCCTGAATATTTATCTCTTAATTTTCAATGACAAGTCACATCGTGACATTCGTTAGATGGTTGACAGCTATATATGACCAAACTCGAATATCATCAGTGCTTTGCATTCCGCCAGTACCAAAGTAGGTTACATAACCAGTCCTGGTTATGTAGCCAGGATATGGAAACCAGCATCAGCATCAAAGAACAGGCGTCCCCACATATTTATAAATATTGAAAAAGCACCACCAATATTCTCAACGCTGACAAGTTGACGGCTGTCTCAGCACGCACTGTTGCGTTGAGAGTGTTGGTTGTGCTTTTTAGGGTTCCGAAGTCCACAAGGAACCCTTATAGTTTCGCCATGTCCGTCCGTCCGTCCGTCCGTCCGTCTGTCCGCACTATTGCTCGGAGATGCTTAGGTCTAGAGAGCTGTAATTTGGCATGAATATGCATATTAGTTACGCTGACAAAGTGGTACAATAAAATTTTGAAATATATTTTTTTATAGGGTACCTCCCCTACTCGTAAAGTGGGGATGTAATTTTTTTTTCTTGCGTACCCCATGGTGCGGCATATCGTTGAATAGGTCTTAAAAAATATTGTGGGTTTGTTAAAACCATTTTTTGATTAAGTGATGAGTTTGTGAAATATTAAGCTTTAAAGTGCTATTTTTTGTTAGAGTCACGTGTCCCCCCCCCTGCCAGCTAAATGGTGGTATTTGGATGGCTGAAAAAAATCACGGTTGTGGCATATATAACGTAGTTGAAAGGAAAACTATCAGAGCTAAGTAGGCTGTACAAACTTACGAGTAATAGTCGACCAACTTATAATGATGATTTTTCTCGAGCGGCAGGGGCGTCGGGCGGGCACGTCATACCACAGGCTAGCTAGATGCTAATAAGTCTTAGAAAGGTACTGTGGGCATCCTCAACTTCGGAACCCTATAATTTGCGCGTGGCCCGACACGCACTTGGCCGGTTTTTTTAAATACTTTGAAGCGTTTTGAATTGTGGAGGCGCGGGACTTCCTGCAGTATTATCTCTATCTACTACAGTAACAGTATACTTACCTAGTGGTGCGCCAAGAGTTGAAGTGAATTTAATGACTTTTCACGCATTTGTCGCAAAACTCGAAATACTTAATTTTTGTCATACACAAAATCCAAACAGTTCAGTTCCAAATAATTTATAACCGGTTTTAAAAACCACTCTGTTCGACGTAAACAAGCTTGGAGCCAAACGGCGAGGTCGTCGATCTTTAGGTATTCGAGATGACAGCCATTAGTCAACTTAACGAGCCATGCAATTTGTGGTTTTATTGATTAACGTGTTGAGATTTGTCAGAAACTGTCACATTTTCTTTAATTTAGTCTTAAAAATTCCAATTGCAGTAATACCAGTGGATTTTTTGTTCCATTATGATTGTGTTTATATGTGTGTAAGCATTGACCTAAAATAACATATGGACGAACAGTGCGTAACAGAATATGTCAAAATATACGGAGCAAACTGACATTAGAAAATACGTTCCAATGTGCTAATAACGCCTCTTTATAATATGTGTCAAGATAAATATTTTATACAAAAGTAAACCTAACCTTAAGTGTCAAATTTACTGAGCGCCAAACGGGTGCCCGAGTTGTTCGGGCACCCGTTTTGACGGGCCATTTTTCTTCGGTTGATTGTGAATCCTTACTTATAATAGATCAGTGTATGTAAATAACTAAAAGTATCATCCGTAAAGTAAATCCGTTCTGTAGTTAAGACATGAAACTATAACTCTACCTAATCCTATTCCTTCTTCAGCCTAAAATCGACCCACTGATGGGACACACGCCTACCCTAACTTTGAGGGCGTTTGGGCAGTAATACCACGCTTGCCCAATGCGGGTTGGTAGATGGAGTACCTGGTAAACGGTACCCCTCTTAAATACCCTTAGTCGCCTTTTACGATACCTACAGGCAGATATGGGATGGTGATATTCTACTCTACCGACACCACATGGCACCTAATCCTATTAAATAACATCAAATAACTAAATTAATGAAAAACAGGCGCGAGTCTAAAATGTATAATTCACTACGAGCAAGTCCCATAAATCGTACTATCCTACAAAGTGATCATAGTACATTTTAAATAGACTCACAGCTAACGGTACCTTGTATCTGTACTACCTATATCTAGTAAAATATGGGTCAATCCGCATGTAAATAAACAGGCTCTAGATAGAAAGGCTTTGTTCGGAACTAGTACGAGTAGACAGATCTAGGATAATATAGCTTTCTATTGAACTGGACTTTCCAAAGATCATTCCATTCTAGACTAAAAACATTTAAGAGTAGATGTATTGTAGGTAATTCAAATTCACATTTTTCATAAAACTCCAATTTAAACTACTGTACTGTGGCAAACAAAAGTTTTACGTTATAATTTTGATTTGAGCTAAACATAAAGTTTTTCACAAAACGATGTGTTTTTTACCAATGTCATTTTTTTTCTGAGTATAACTTGTACCTAATTTTAATAATAATAAATAGTAAGTGCATAATTAACGTCATTGATTATTAGAGATCTTCTACTATCTAAAATCCCGCCCCTCCAAAATTGAAAACGCTTCAATGTATTTTAAAAGCACCACCAACACTCTCAGCACATGTGTGCATGCTGAGACATCCCTCAACTATGCGTTGAGAGTGTTGGTGGTGCTTTTTAAATAATAATTAAAAAAATAAGCGTTTTGAAATGTGAAGACGCGGGACTTTAGATAGCAGAAGATCGGTCTAAATCTAGTCGTATTGTTTTTTTCAATTTAATTTTAAGTTCCTAATTGAAGTAAAGCACCACAATAGGGTTTGATGATGACCACTTAAATCTACCTAAACAATAGGCTTATACCAAAAAATACGTACTGAGGAATTGAATTTATATTATTTTTTGCTTAACGCATTCACTGCCACTTCTTTTTACGAACTTTCGCCAGGTGCCACATCTGTCATTAAGGGAACATTGCAACGCACATGTGCGTTCGAGGCACTGCGGGAAAGTCAAAACGCATATATGCGTTGGTGGCAGTGAATGTCTTAAAGCATGCGATGCGGGTTACTGGTAATCAATCACGCAGTCTGAAGTAGTTTCTTCGGTTTACAATGCAAATCTTGCAATTCACAGGTGCACTAATTCTCTTAAAAAAACATACCGGGCATCATAATAGTAGAAAATTTGAAAGGTGATTCTAAAGACTATCCGCAGTTTTCTTGACCTGCTGCCATTGACCTATAATAACATATGGAGGAACAGTGCCTAACAGAATATGTCAAAATATATGGAGCAAACTGAAAATACGTTCCAATATGTTAATAACGCCTCTTTATAATAATTGTGTCAATATAAATATTTTATACAAAAGTAAACCTAACATTAAGACTTAAGTGTCAAATTTACTGAGCGCCAAATGGGTGCCCGAGTTGTTGGGGTACCCGTTTTGACGGGCCATTTTTCTCCGGCTGATTGTGAATCCTTACTTATGATAGATCAATGCCTGATGCTAATGCTTCCAAGTACTTAAAAACGGAGCTAGAGATATTTCAGCCCTGCAGAAAAACTGCATAAGTATAAGCAGTTTTGCGGGAAAATGTTTTTTGATTTGTCTGTTTACTTCTGTATGTTTTATTATTATTCAATAAATAATTAAATAATCAATGTACTTAAAATTATTGACAACAATAATGAATGACAATGTCAAATAAGGCTACTTGGCCACAGAATATTTAAGAGGGCTTACTCCCAAAGCTGGCAACGTCGCAAATAGCTGTCAAATATTTCGTTGTTTTCATTAATTTATGAATATTACTGAATGAAAATATGAATTGTCACTCTATGGTTGAATAAAACATTAAGTATGGATTGCAACAATTATCATAGGAACATGGAATGTTTAGGATTATGGAAGTACTATCTTTTGAAAACTTTCCATCACATTTTCCATGCATTTCAATGTAATCTTATCATTTGAATGCCTAACCAACAAATATAAAATGAGACGCGTCATTCAACCATATAATGATAACTTCTTTTTTAATTCAGTAATATTGAGAAATTAATGAAAACAACGAAACATTTGACAACTATATGCGACGTTGCCAACTTTCAGGATAAACCCTCTTAATAGTACTACATAATGTACATAATCTACGTATACTGACTTGGCACAATATGTTTACAATACATTGCTGGCTCGATTTTTGTAACAAAATAACAGTAAATTAATTTTTAACAATTACAAATTTCACTATTTGGCACCATTTGGACTTAATTACTGATGAATTAAAGGAAATTAAAGGTTTACATTCAAAATTGTTGCACCTATTACGGGCCACATGTGTATATCGTAAATCGGTTACGCTAAGCTAGGCTCACCTGACGGGACGTGCGTTCGCTGCGCGCGCGCCGCGGGACTGCAGCCTCCGAGGATACTGACCCCATAGCCGAAAGGTCATAGAGCTGGTAACACCTCTCGACGACAAGTTTTTGAGTATTCAAAAAAAAAAACAGCTTTAAGAGCGTTATCACACTTGCGATTCGCGAGCGAGTTTTGTATGGAGGCGAACACGCCGCGAGTTCGCCGCGTACGAGTTCTGTTTTGAAATCGCTTTCAACTCGCTCGCAAATCGCAAGTGTGATAACGCTCTTAACGTCAAACAGGCGTGGCACCACGATTCAAAGGGCGTAGAACTTAACAAACAAGTTTTCTCGTGATGTTTTCCTTCACCATCCTCGGTAAATAAAAAAATATCTCACGCATGATTTTACTGCAAGCAATACATAAAATACTCAGTGAAAAATCAATTATGTATTGTTTAAGTAGGTAGGTATTGCACGACACAAGTTAGAAGGCGCGCGGTGAAGAACTTAAGCCGTTGACGCAGCGCAGAGTCTATTATATTCAAAATTCAAATTCAAAATTCAAAAATTATTTATTAGGCAGACTTAGTTACAAACTTATTACAGTTTACAAGGTCTTATTGTCTATTAGAATCTTGCGTCCTCTGCTCGCCGTACTAGTATGAACTGTGTTACGGCCGGGCAGGCTTCACTTCAGATAGTCTTTAATGTAAGTTATTTAACTATAGGTATATTACATATATCTTTAATGCACGCGCCTTCTAAGTTGTGTAAACCTGTATATCAGAAGATTTCGTGTAGAAAATTAGATTAAATATTGTAGTATGATTGCCGTTGTCACAATAAATTACATTTATCTCGGATTCTAATCGGTAGGTTGGGTTGTAGCAGCTCTATGCCGATCTCGCAATCAGGAGCCCGTTCAACGACCAGGCAGGTAAAATGTAAAATTTAGATACCAGTTCCTTAATACTGTTAATAATGCTGCTCGTTTGTTTGGCCGTCGGTAGGATTATTTAATTCGTTCGTGTATCCTATACTTATAATCCAGACCATAACGTGTGCCAAAATCGAAATCCCGTGCGTTGAAGCCGTGGTGGCCTAGTGGTTCGACCTACCGTCTCTCATGCAGAGGGTCACGTCACGGATCATAACTCACTACACCCATAATCCATTCTAGGTAATATTATAAATGCGATCTCGGTCTGTCACCTCTTCACGCTTAAGGCCCTTCCCTGACCCTGCATCGTCAAATTGCTCATTTAAGATCATACTTTTCTAAGAAATGTTAAAAGTTAAAAATATGAGAAAAACATATGTTATATTTGATTATATTATCCTTACATTGACAGCTTTCGTTGCACGTTTCACGAAACTTCGCTAGATACAATTTAATTCCAAAGTAACCTCTAACTCGGACATTTAATCCAACTTTACTCCAGTTTATTATATCAAACAGTGTAAAACTAAATATAACAGAAAAAATATCCATATTATATGCATACATTGACAGCTTTATAAATGCCATGTTTTTAAACGGTATTTTTATAGAAATTAAAACGTTAAAAAGTAACTAAATCGGCCGTTCTGTGCGTAGCGCTTTCTCTTTCACTCGTCCCACGAGTGACAGTGACGGCTGAGCTGGGTCTATGAACGGCCTTAAACCGCTGGATCGGTTTAGATGAAATTTGGTATGGAGATAGGTCGAGTCTCAGGGAAGGAAGGACAAAAGGTTACTTTTTAGCGACGAAATCGCGAGCAGAAAGTTAAACTAAAATAAATAAATGCCACACGATTTAATTTGCATAATTGTTTTATTTAATAACCATCAATGTGACCAAAAATTGCATTATGCAGTTTACTAGCCACAACTGATCCTTTTCTATGTAATTTACTTAAAAATGCAATCGGTCCAGCGACTATGTTAGGAAGAAATCCATGATTTACCTCAGTATGAACTTCGTTATGTACCTCGTTATTATGCACATTATAAATGTGATTAATTATACCATCTTTAAATTTATCCACATGATCCTTAAAATTAAAAAATCCAACATTAGGTAGCTTATTAATGTTAATATTTTGAACCGTCGGTTTGTCGTCATCAAATTCAGCATTCACATGAAAAATACTAATGGAATTCTTTCTTAAGTTCTTTTTAATTTTATTTGTATCTTTATCGTTAAATTCATCTATGTTACCATTAAAAAACTCATCAAAGCCATCTTTATCTTTCTCTTTTTTATTATCATCATCAACATTGCTTGTTGTTTTATTTCCTGTAGCTATAAAAATGGGTGGTTTGATTGTAAAATTTGCTACTACAGGACCGTTGTATGTTACGTTGTTAGGTATATCATCTACGTTCTCTGTAACCTCGTAACCAGGTTTATCCGTTTGTGTTTTAGTAGGCAGGTCTGTTTGTATGTTTCTGACTTCGTCGTCATATTCGTAATCATCGTAGTCATCGGAATGATTGTGAATGTAGAAATCTTCTTCTTTTGTCGCTGCTGTTGCGATTTTTGCCAATGCTATCTGTAACAATGAGAGTAAATATGTTTTTTTAGTGGGGATAGTCGAGTGAGTGGTGCAAATAGTAAAATTTTCACCACGGAAATCCATACTAGTATTATAAATATGAAAGTGGGTTTGTTTGTCCTTCTTTCACGTCGCAACGAATTTATATGAAATTTGGTATCGAGATAGTTTGAGACCCGGACATAGGATACTTTTTATCCTCATATTTTCACGGGAACGGGTTTTCCACGGGTCAAGCCAATTTTTCAATAATTCCATGACTATAACTGTCTATATATATAGTATCATCGGGTACGCTAATTCTAAGTCTACGCGGGACGAAGTTCGCTATGATTGTGTAGTTCTCAATCCGCACTGGGCCCGCGTGGGGACGATATGGAATGAATGAATGAGAATTCATGAGAAATGTTTTGGTATTAAAATAATAACAATTTATAAGCATTTACATCATTTCAGCCAAAAGACGTCCACTGCTGGACATAGGCCTCCCCCAAGGCTCGCCACTCAGACCGGTCCTGTGCTACTTGCTTCCACCGGTTTCCCGTGACCTTCACGAGGTTGCTCCATCTTGTTGGAGGCCTACCGACAGCTCGTCTCCCGGTTCGCGGGCGCCACTCGATAAGCATATACAGGAAACATAAAAGGAATATATGGCAAATACTCTCGTGATACTCGTAAGAGCAGTCTGCCTGAGCCCAGTAATGGAACGTACAAGTAATAGGCACTGATTTAAGTCCTATTAAAAGAAGATTATTGTGGAAGACTGGACAACGATTCCAGAGTGCGCCTCACGACGAAGAAGCAATCGTGTTAGTTTTTAAGATTCATTTTAATACGTATGTTAGTCTTTAATGTAATATGGGCCTAGATGCCCGAAATAAAATTTATTATTATTATTATTATTATTAAATTAATAAGTAGGTAGTTGCAATCCTCAAATGATTTAATTAAATGTGAAGTTATCTGAGATCATCATTTCAGCCGAAAGACGTTCACTGCTGGACATAGGCCTCCCCCAAGGCGCGCTACTCAGACCGGTCCTGTGCTACTTGCTTCCACCTGTTATCTGAGATATGGAGCAGGTATCTTTGAAACCAAAAAAAAACATCGCGAATATTTAGGCACATTTAGGTCAAAAAAGCCGTGGTGGCCTAGTGGTTCGACCTACCACCTCTCATGCAGAGGGTCGGGGGTTCGATTCCGGCTCGCACCTCTAAGTTTACTTATGTGCGAAATTCATTGAATTCACCACTGAACTTTTCGGTGAAGGAAAACATCGTGAGGAAACCTGCACGCATCTGCGAAGTAATTCAAAGATGTGTGTGTCCCCAATCTACACTGGGCCCGCGTGGGGACAATAGCCCAAGCCCTCTCGTGACGAGAGGAGGCCTGTGCCCAGCAGTGGGACGCAAATAGGCTGTAGTAGCAGTAGGTCAAATAAAATCTCAATATTTATACAAAGGCGTCTGATGGTTGGTTGAGACGGTTTTCACTGTTCTTCATTTTTGTTGTATACATATATAAGGACAAAAACCGTATTGGTAAGTTCTTTTTGTGACATGTAAAAGTGCCCCTATGTGGCCAATTTGCTGAATAAATGATTACTACTACAGCCTATTTGCGTCCCACTGCTGGGCACAGGCCTCCTCTCATCACGAGAGGGTTTGGGCTATAGTCCCCACGCGGGCCCAGTGCGGATTAGGGGAATAAACGATTGAATTTAGATAAAAGCAGGACGATTTTTTTATGCCAAATTTTCTTGATTCGATTATATTAACCATAACTTCTTCATAAAATGCCAAAACCGTAAAAAATATCGTAACCCCAAATTATCCAAATATTCTTCTATGAATTTGTATTTATAATTACCGTATTAATGACTTTAACCGACAAAAAATAACCTCAAAATTACAATTGAAACAACAAAAACTTACCGTAATTAAAAGCACTTTATAAACCATGTTAAGATCTAACCAAGCGTGCTCCGTCCGTCAACCGACAAACTTCACTAAAACTAAATCCCACCAAAACCAATTGCAACAAAAACTGCGGGCTTTTTATCTAAATACAAATAAATTAAACCGTTTCACTTTTCACTGAACACGACACTAGTTAATTCAACCTTTGGTTGGCTTTTTTATAAGTTTGTGAATGAGTCAGTCTTTTGTGAGTAACACATGAAACTTGCAGGATGTCTGTATCCTTTTGTTTGTGGTTGGATTTTTTATGGATTTTAAATTTGCCCTTGGACAGTGGCATTAAATTGTAACCTCATTATGTTGAGTGCTTTTCTTTGTTCATCGATCATTTTACCAACAGTATATTAATTTATTACCTACATCCCATAGTTTGGCACTCCTCTCACCATCAGAAGGGTATCTATGCGAGCCCAGTGAATTGAACACTTGACTTCTTTAAATTACTTACCTACGATATATCTGCAGATTTTCTCACGATGCTTTCCTTATCGGAAAAACTCGTTATAGTAGGAGAGATTCCTAAACCGACATATGACAGCTGGATTTGTCTTGAAAAATTGCTTAATGCGAACAACGATGCTCCTAGCTTAGCCCCATCAGTATAAAGATCAACTACTATCAAATGTCATATCTCGGTTTAGGAATCTCTCCTACTATAGTTAGGTAGAAAATTTAATTTGAATTTCGATAATAAAGGTATCCCTACGTAACTCCTACAATTCACAGCGTTACAAAAAGATCATAGTGGTATAAACACTAGCTTTTTCCAGCGACTACGATCGTCTGCGTGGAATTCGATTACAGCTTTCACGCTGGTATCTACACTCAACAGCAATAAAAACCGGTCACTTTATATGGAAAATACTATACAAAACCCGTTTTCATTGCTGTTGAGTGTACTATGCGCTTTTCCGGGGTTAAAAGCAGTCCCCATATATAGTCTTAACTACAATCGTACAAATTTTCATCATTATCGGTTCAGCTGTCAGACCGGTCTTAGCCTCCGGATAGATATACACAACGGGGAGTGTTCCGAGGAGCTGTTTAGACTGGTGCCAACCGTGTCCTTCTACCAGCGCACCTTACGTCATCGGCAGGATATTCATGCCCATTTCCTGGAGCCACTGAACTAGTCTACGCACAGGTTCTCTAGAACGTTTCTAGCGCGTACAATTAGTATTTGGGATGAACTTCCTGCCTCGTTTTTCCCTCTGCGATACAATTCGGGGCTTTTCAAAAAAGGGTCATCAAATATCTTCGAGATTATATCTTATGAAATAGGTAATTCCATAATGGACGACAGCGGTCGTGCCAATAACTAGGTCATATTTTTATGAAGTATCTAGTTCCTGATCATCGATCGTATCGTGTGATGCCGTGACGGACCCGTCATTCCGTGACGACGACGGCCGTGGGTGCAATGACAAGGGGCAAAAACTTGTCGACGTCTTAAATCTACAGGCATGTTGAAAATACTCGAGTGCGTCAGACATTCCTTAGTGTTAAAAAAATAACGAAACGAATTGAATTTTTGAGCACAGATTATTAGTTATGTCTATGGTTTTGAGTGAGTCTCGGTGTTGCAATGTGGCAGGTGTCGCGAGCGTTTTAAAAACTGCTTTCATATAATTTTATTGTAAGTATTAACTTTTTTTATTTTTTACTCTATTTTTGTTGTGTTAGTTGTTTTTTCTTTGTCTCTTGTGTGTTTTTATCTATTTATAAATAGTTTGTGTGTAGCTGGCCGTGGTTTCACCAAATGGTCCTAACGGAAGACCAGCGCTGGCTTTAATGCCAGCATTACGCTGAGTTGGGACCATTTCGTGACCAACCATATACCCGTTCATTTTATGTTGTTTGCTCTCATGTTCTGTGTTATGTGTTATTGTCACGAATGAATGTTTTTCTTTCTTCTTTCTTTTCTTTCTAAGTACTTCCTGCCTGATAAGACGGATTTTGAGATGACGCTGGCTCGTGAAGGCTTTTTTTAAAGTGATTTTTACCTTATCATTATTTAGAGTAGGCCTTTTGTACTCTCTTTATAATAGATAAATCCATGCTAATATAATAAATGAGAAAATACCTAACTGTGTCTGTCTGTATGTCTCTATCTCTTGCTGAATTAACAGCTGGAGCGATTTAGAGGAAATTTGGTATGGATATAGTCGGACTCCCGCGGAAGGACATAGGCTACATTTTTTTACCCAGAAAGAAGCATTAGTTACCTTACGCGGTAACCGAAGTCCCGATAAGTCGGGACCGAACGCCAGAGGAGAGGTGTTTAGCCACCGAAACCGTACAGGGTGCGGCCCTGGCGCTTCAACGCGTAGACCACATCCATAGCGGTGAAGGTCTTCCTCTTGGCGTGCTCGGTGTACGTGATCGCATCGCGGATCACGTTCTCGAGGAACACCTTCAGGACACCGCGAGTCTCCTCGTAGATCAGACCGGAGATACGCTTCACACCGTCACGCGCGAAGTCGCGGGCAGAAGCTAGAAAATGAATAAATGTCGCTTACACGGAATTACTATAATTCCTAGTTAACGAATGAATCAAAAGTTGATCTACATAAGTACATCGAACAGTCACTTAACGACCAAGGTTACCCCTATCGCTATATGGGGCTATCAAGTATGTTAGGTACATTATTTGGGTAAAAAAAAACATTTGCCGTGGGACAACAGTTTAGGACCCGTTGTTACGAAAGGCCCTAAATTATACGCTTGTTTACGTAGAAAGTTGGGCACGTTGCTGAATGTGGGTAAGATTTATGCTTATGTGACAATTTGATGTCAGAAGCCTACAAATATCACTAAATCAGCCTATTTATCTCCAGCAGGGTACGGCGTTCCCAGAGAAGTTTTGGGGTACTTACTACTACTACTACTACAGCCTATTTGCGTCCCACTGCTGGGCACAGGCCTCCTCTCATCATGACAGGGTTTGGGCTATAGTCCCCACGCGGGCCCAGTGCGGATTGGGGACTTCACACACATCTTTGAATTACTTCGCAGATGCGTGCAGGTTTCCTCACGATGTTTTCCTTCACCGAAAAGCACATGGTAAATTCGAATTGAATTTCGCACATAAGTAAACTTAGAGGTACGAGCCGGAATCGAACCCCCGACCCTCGGCATGAGAGGCGGTAGGTCGAACCACTAGGCCTAGGCTTTTTGGGGTAGGTACTTATTATTTTAATATCATTGGTACTTAATAGGCAAACGAGCGCACAGCCCACCTCATGGTAAGTGGTCATTGCACCCCATGGACACCGAAATCCTATCATCTTAGGAAACCACATAAGATATAATCTAATGTTTTTTTTTGTATTTTTACCTGACTGCGTCAGAAGGAGGGTTATGTTTTTCAAGTGTATGTACGGTATGTATAACTCTTTGGCACGCTCTGTAGCCTAAACGGCTTGATGCATTTTAGCTTTGTGAGTTGTCGTTACCTTGATTTCGAGAGTGAAAATCAAGTATCATTTTGGACTGTCTTTGGCATGCTCCGCTGGCCGAAAATGAATGACAAAAACAGAACTTTCTAGAAGGTGCCAGAATTAGGCTTTCCGTACAAATGCTGTGCCAAAGGCCTCGCTCCAGTGAACTGCAGGTTATTTCGGGAACTAGGTCGTCCGGGTTTGAACTGGAATCATACGGCTAGGAGTTTCTATGAATTATTGTTATTTATAAAATTTCTTAGAAAACTGCAGAAAAACTTATGACGTAGCGTTGGCGGAGGTTGTGCGTCGAAAGAAAAAAATAGTTTTGTGTTATTACCGTGTATTGTCATACCCATGTCCAATTTCATATTCCGTTCAGTGGTTAGTGTGTGAAAGCGTTTAAAATCAACAAAAACTGTGTTTTATGCTTTTAAATGTTCATACACTACAACGCGGGGCCGCGGTGTTACTTGTTACCCGCTAAAATACAGATAATCTAAACATATAAAACTCAAAGGTGACACTGACTGACTGACATAGTGATCTATCAACGCACAGCCCAAACCACTGGACGGATCGGGCTGAAATTTGGCATGCAGGTAGATGTTATGACGTAGGCATACGCTAAGAAAGGATTTTGCGAAATTCTCACGGGAACGGGAAAGAAACGGGATTTTACATTTAATATTTCTGCGCATACGAAGTTGCGGGGAAAAGCTAGTTTTAGATAAAAATAACGTTTTCCTGTGTAGGTACAAACATTATATCCATTCCAAAGTTTTATTGATACCTAGCAATCTAGCAATGCTTTCAATATTTAATTTCGGTGACTAAAAGTAGGTAACATTGACAAATTGTCACTTTTTGTAAAATTGATAAGATATACCTTTTGTATGTAGGTACAAGTACATAATTAGGTAGGTAATGGTAGGTAGGTACAACATTCATTTACATCACCACCACCCTAGGTCTGTAATGTACTATTACGTCACCCTTGGCCGGTGGTAAAGTGGGATTTTCTGCCCGCTACGCGGAGAGAAAATCTCACTTCTCGGCCAAGGCAAGACGTAAAACTTTTGACAAACCTCGGGCGGTAATTCGTAAAGCCCCAGATCGCATATTTATGGCCCTCACCTTCGGTTCGGGCCACAGAAACCTGCGATCTGGGACATTTACGAATTCACCACCCTAGGTCTGTAATGTACAGTCAGCAGCAGAAGTAGATAAGCTGTCCAGGTGTTCAAAACGACCTACACACGACCTTATTCTTAAGACGTTAAGGGCGTGTTTGGGTCATTTTGAACACCTGGACAGATTATCTACTTCTGCTGCTGACTGTACTATTACATTTCAATTATTCGCTAGATTCACCAGTTCTCCAGCCGCCTTCAAAGACAGACGGCCCGGCGCTGAGCGCGCTGCTCGCTCGATTGCGCAGGTTAAGCAATGTTCACCCATGCCGGTAAACGGATGGGTGACCGCTTTTTCCTTTACATTTTACATGAAGTTTGTGAATTTGATTTTCGTGAAGAATGAAATGAATTTTACGATTCTTTTTTATTTAAGCTTCATTGTGTTATTGAAATAACGTTTAAGATTTTTCCTTATTTTCTTTTAACATCCGGTTCTTTTTTCTATTATTTGTTATTTGAAGCTGGGAACAAATGAAAAAGAGTTCTATAGGAAAGTGTACGCACAGGTAGAGTAGAACGGCTAAAAAATAAGTTTTAGAATGTAATCACTTCACTTGCTTTTTGATCTTTTTCCTCTTCTTCATCTGGGTTTCGGCTGTCGTTAGTTTCTTTTAGACTGTACGTAGCTTATTTATGTTTATTTATTATATTGGTGTTATGACTATATGACTATACACGGTGGGTCAGAAAATATGGCAAATAATTAACCCACAGTATCGGCTATCGATTCTAAGTATATTGTATAGGTCTTTAATTTTTTTCGAGTTAGTAAAAAAAAATATTGTATATGGGATTGGTTGTGTGAGCGACGCATGAATCGTATACAAAATATTTTTTTTACCATTTCAAAAAAAATAAGGACCTATACAATATACTTAGAATCGATAGCCGATACTGTGGGTTAATTATTTGCCATATTTTCTGACCCACCATGTATTGTTGCGGCGCTTCTTCTCAAGCAATGGGTCTAGGAAGCGCTAGTAAATTCTTTTCTGACGTGTAAAAGTGCCCCTATGTGGCCAATTTGCTGAATAAATGATTGAATTTTGAATTGAATTTTGAATTTTTGAATATACAAGATGGAGTGACGACCTTGCAAAGGTCGCGGGAACGCGGTGGATGCGAGTGGCACATGACCGGTCTGAGTGGCGCGCCTTAGGGGAGGCCTATGTCCAGCAGTGGACGTCTATCGGCTGAAATGATGATGATGATGACTATATATTTATTATTATGTATGTTTATATTTATGAGTTCTGGTTGTATGTATTTATAATATATGACATATGGTCATTACGAGCACCGCCTACCAACATATCTCTTTTACTTTATATCCACTACCCAAAGGTTGTCTGGCAGAGACCGCTCTATTAGCGATAAGACCGCCTACTGTATACGTAACAACATGTTTTTCTGATCTTTTTGTTCTGTCCTTATTTCCCTATTGTGTGGTGTTCAATAAAGAGTATTGTATTGTAATTTCCTGTATAATGCCATTTCACGTTATTTTATTCTACTACTACTACTACAGCCTATTTGCGTCCCACTGCTGGTCACAGGCCTCCCCTCATCATGAGAGGGTTTGGGCTATAGTTTGGGCGGGCCCAGTGCGGATTGGGGACTTCACACACATCTTTGAATTACTTCGCACATGCGTGCAGGTTTCCTCACGATGTTTTCCTTCACCGAAAAGCTCATGGTAAATTCAAATTAAATTTCGCACGTAAGTAAAACTTATAGGTGCGAACCGGAATCGAACCCCCGACCCTCGGCACGAGAGGCGGCAGGTCGAACCACTAGGCCACCACGGCTTTTTATTTTATTCTACACTTCAAATATATCTACCTCAGTTTACAGTCACAAAAAGCAATAGAGCGTGAGTGACAGATAGTTCTTTTCAGGTACATGTAGTTATAGAAATATCGATTTATCAGAAGTGAAAGCCTCCAGTCACAAACCTTTGTCAATTACACTATACTTAAACATCCCGACCATTCCACACATTTTTAATTACAACGTGCTTTTGCAAACTCACCCTTACGCAGGTACACGATCGCTACAGACAGCAACACAAGTAGCTGACTTATGAAGCGATGGAGTTAGACACAAGTCTTTGTTCCCCGGGCATAAGAGCGTGTGTAACAAACTTTGGTAAGAACAATTCACCTTTCGCTGCTGGTTGTACGTTACCATGGTAACGAACCGGCGCGCGCAGCAGTCCCTAGCCAGCTGAACACCGGAACAGACGTCTCGCGTTTTGAATATAAACAAAAACATTTTCGAAATTCAAATGTGATTTGCCAATTAATTTGGGCGCCATTGTGTAGTGGGTGATGGTTCCATGGCGGGCGGCGGCCGCGGATCGGTAGGTGTTGATCGTTGTATTTTCAGGGTATTTCATGATGACTTGATACTTTGATGCCTGGATGTATGCAAATGCCAGGTAAGCGCGAGTTGGTTTGGCAGACGATGGGTTCCGTAGCAACCAAAGCATGCTTCATGTCTGGTAATATATTTTGAATAATAAGTTATCATAGTATTTGCTATTGTTGGCATATTTCCTAAAATACACACACACACACACTAAAAATTTCTGCCCAAAATGAAATCAAATCCTAATCTATAGTTAGGCTGCGCTTCCACCATATAAAAAGTTAAGTACCTACCCAAGTAGAATATTTGAACCGGACTAAATCTTGCGGCTATTTTTGCATCGTGAGACAATTTAATTGCTTTAGTTTTAGATTTTAACTGTAAATTTATAAATGAGCAGTAGGTAATAGTTATCAACAGCTAAGTAGGGGGAAATGAGCTCAAAAATATTCTCTCATCCAATTTGTGGCCAAGCGCCTGCGCAGAATTTAACAGCAAAGTTACAAGTACAAGTAGGTACTAACACGATCATGAATACGCGTTTGACTGCTATTCATACTATATTTATGGGCGACCGGGCTTTGCTTGCTCTGATAAAAATACTGAAAAAGAAGTTACCCTAGACATGAGACTAGACCTATTTTGCAAAATTCTTCCAAATCGTTAGAGCCGTTTCTGAGATAATTCCTTACAGACACACTGGTTGCAGTGCTGCCATTGTTATGTAGGTATTATTATATGTAGGTATTAAGTTAACTACTTGTAAATAGATTCTTATTCAAATAGACATAATATTCAAAGGAAGTAACAAAATTAGGTATTTCATCGTCGGACAGGTTTCATTAAATTTCCTTTTGAATGTTTTGGCCTTTTCCTAACTCAAGATCGAGATTACTTTATTATTTTCCCTTTACTTCTATTTGAATATTACATAACGTAGCCCGAGATATTTTACTCTACTACTAATACTATTATTACTACTACTACCACTAAATACAGTCTATTTGTGTCCCACTGCTGGGACACAATGCACAGGCCTCCTCTCATCGCGAGAGGGTTTGATCTATAGTCCCCACGCGGGCCCAGTGCGGATTTGTGTCCCACTGCTGGGACACAATGCACAGGCCTCCTCTCATCGCGAGAGGGTTTGATCTATAGTCCCCACGCGGGCCCAGTGCGGATTTGTGTCCCACTGCTGGGACACAATGCACAGGCCTCCTCTCATCGCGAGAGGGTTTGATCTATAGTCCCCACGCGGGCCCAGTGCGGATTTCTGTCCCACTGCTGGGACACAATGCACAGGCCTCCTCTCATCGCGAGAGGGTTTGATCTATAGTCCCCACGCGGGCCCAGTGCGGATTTGTGTCCCACTGCTGGGACACAATGCACAGGCCTCCTCTCATCGCGAGAGGGTTTGATCTATAGTCCCCACGCGGGCCCAGTGCGTATTTGGATAGTGATTTCACTCGTAACTATGGATTTCTGATTGTATGCATGCATAGCTTTATGTAGGTAGGTATGTTATACAATTATTTGCAGATTCGCTTTATTAGATTTCCAAACTAAATTAGTTTTAACTCCCTGTGATCGCTTAATCCATTATAGTGCAGGGGACAATTGCAATACGACTCATAATCGATTGATAAGTTAACGAAGCTTATTCCGTTTTCTATCTGAGCTGAGAAGCTTTATATCAGCACATATCAATCCTGAGTGACTTGATAAAGCTTATCATTATTAGCGTCCAACGTATTGCGTATTGATATAATAGGGATGACGACAACTTTTTTTTCCATAGTCTATAGGGAAGATTATTGAAAAGTATTGGACACGTATTTTTTCTTTTTTCACGTAATCAAATTTATACGGAGATATATTGAGTTGAAACGTCGCGTGACGTCAAGGTTAGGTACGATTTATACCTAACGGTAACGTAGTTAGCCCCCACTCTCCAACTTTAATGCGTTTTAACTTAGTCATTCTTTGTTAATTTGATAAAACAAAAAATAAGTGTCTAATATTTTTTTATTACCTGACTGACGGACTAATTAGAATTTCGATTTCTTCACCCTGTCGTCATCCCTATTGGAGTGATGCTGTCACAGACTTTTATATGGGGTCGTCGTAATTGACAATCACGCGATCAATTAGGACACCTATTCAGGACAAATACCTATGTTTCATCGCGCAAAATTCGCTCGAACTCGCGACGATCGCGTAGTAGTCGCATTGTGTTCGGACGATCGCTTAGGGACGTCGGCGACGGCGACTTTTTCGAAACTCGCGACAGCTTCGCTACTAACGCGCGTTAGTAACAGTAGGCGAGGCCATACAGCTAGCGACCGCATCGCGACTGTATCGATGCTAACGCGAGACAGCATCGCTACAAAAAATCGCCGTGGGCGAGGGCCTATAAGCCGACAAAGGAGCATGCGTCGCAACTCGACATCTTATTTACGTCCCACTCAAGGGTACAAGCATCTAATAGGCTGGGTTTGCCCCATGAGGATTTAGATTAGGGACTATACACACATCTTTGAAATACAGGCATTTGCGAACAGGTCTACTCCGCACATGCACTGCACAGATTGCTTAATTCCTTTTACTCTAACAAACATCTAACAAATAGCTTCTAAATGCTAACGCCTCGGCCACGACTTTACACGCCAGCGGCAGCGGTGGGCGTGTTACTGACACATTGCGCGCGACGGTCGCTAACCGACGCACGGCGGGCGGCACGATCGCGCAATGTGTCCGTAAAACGCTCCGCTGCCGCTGTCGCATAGAGTCGTGGCCTAGCGGTAAGGCTTCGCTCCGGGACCAGCGACAAGCCAACGACACAAATGTGCGCCAAGCCACGTAATTACGTACATAGTCAATAAGCGCGCGACAAGACTTACAATTATAAACATTATCATTATAATCGGCATAATAATGTTTAATTTTGCGTTTGCGGCCCGTCACGATGTACAAGTAGTAAGGCTTTGGCGCGTCCTCCACAGTTTTATTTTTTTAAACAATTATAATTTTATTTTTTACTCAGAATTTGACGTCTCCAATTGTGCTTCCTGTATTTTGAAATGTTTAAGTATACAAAACTCGACTAGAATATTTTTTGTAATTGTCTGGTCAAAAGTTATTGTAAAATCAATTTTCCCCAAAAACACCTCAATTCTTTGGCGTACTTGAACAGTCTCGCATTTTGTTATCATTTTACCTAGACTAGCCCCATCTCGCGTCCCTGCTTCCTTTAATTGCCATCTAACATCCGACTGGTGCAAACCTGAGCATAGTTTGACGTGTTTCGGAAAAATATTTTATACATAAAAACAGCCAAAAGTATACACTTTTGCAAAATAACATTCACTTCATCGAAACTTAATTCAAGAGTACTCTTTTGTCATAAAACTTGAGCAGCAAAGGAATAAAACATTTTCAACGAAAGAGCCAAACTAATAAAAAGGTAGTTCTCAGTTTATTCCTTTGTTTGTAGCCCGGTGGAGGCGAACAACAAAGTACTTGAAGAGGTAGACAACGAAAATCTTTGAAGTTTTGTATTAATATCTATTTGACAAACAAAGGTAGTTTTAGTTTCATTACGACGAAAAATAAGAGAAAAGGAAATGGTTCATTTTTCATTTAGTGATACTGACGACGACGAACAGGCAGGCGGTCGACCTACTGACGGTAAGTGGTTACCGCCGACTATAGAATTTTTCCAAAGGCATCACTAATGCCACTCTCTTATTGAAAAACCCCAAATTGTAGCGCAGGGGGGAAATCGTGGCGGGAAGTTCGTTAAAATACTAATTTCATTTAGTTATTTTCACCAAATAACAACGACTCCCCTGGTGTTTTTAAATTACCCCTTAGTATTCTGTGCTGAATTGCTGTAGTAATTTTTGTAGGTGGCAATGATCATTTTCCACCAGATGCCTGCGTGCCTCATCCGGTACCAGATAAAGAATACTTCGTTTCATGAAACCAACACAAACATGTTATTGGTAGGGAAATGAGCACGCACGTCACCTGATGGTAAGCGGCCACTGCGGCCCATGGATATAAGAATATCATAATGCGTTGCCTACCCTGAGGCCTAAGATGGAATGCCTCTGTTCCAGAAATTTCACCAGCTGCCGTACACCCTTATCTGGACAGAATAGTTCCGGTAGGGGGTTAAGGCAGCCGGTGAAATTTCTGCATTCCATCATCGGTGTCCATGGCCGCAATTACCACTTTTACCATCAGGTGGGCTGTGCGCTCGTTTGCCTATACCATCGAAAAAAAAAAATAGTGTGAGGACTGCTAATTGGCGCCAGGTTAAAGAGTAAGACGTTGGAAGCTATCCAGGCTATAAAGCTAAATACTCTTTAGTCTTTACAACAAAAAGATATCATTGAATTATTCTACTTATACAAATAAGAGACGGCAAAATAACTCCACGTATCCCCCAAACGTAATTACATAAAGATATCACATATACAATCGAATATCCCGCGGCTCAAATTGGATTTCCGATATTGAATTGCACGGCGCCCGCGACGTCGGCTCCCGGTCTACGTTTATCAACGCTGTGTTTCAATTACTTTAAAACGTTCGCGTTTTTTGGAGCTCCTGGACTTTTTTCTATTCTCAATTTTGGAATTGGTAAAATGTGATTCTGGAATGCTTGATGAATGATTTTTTTACTGCTACAGCCTATTTGCTTCACACTGCTGGCCACTCCTCTCATCACGAGAGGGTATGGGCTATAGTCCTCACGCGGGCCCAGTGCGGATTGGGGACTTCACACACATCTTTGAATTACTTCGCAGATGCGTGCAGGTATCCTCACGATGTTTTCCTTCACCGAAGAGCTCAGTGGTAAATTCAAATTGAATTTCGCACATAAGTAAACTAAGAGGTGCGAGCCGGAATCGAGCCCCCGATCCTCTGCGTGAGAGGCGGTAGGTCGAACCACTAGGCCACCACGGCTATAATTACGCGCGATATTTTTTACATTTTACAACACAAAGTTAGTGTCGTTACAATTTTTAAATTGTTCTTTTATCTTACCAATCGTTTTACAGTTTGAAACATACAATCAAATCAATTAATTGTGTTAACTTATTTTTGTTTCACTGAATAACCATTTTTCTATTTCTATTTCTATTTCAAAAGATTAAAGTGGCGTGCAACAGCCAGAGCGGGTTACAAGCGATGTGCGAAAACCCAGTTTTTACCCGTTTAGACTTCATCCCGGCTGTGACGAGGTTCGCTTCAATCTAGGTAACCTCGTTACGGGGACTGCGTTACGCTACACTGCGACGTACAGACTATAATACTCTCTCGATAGGGTTGCCATCTCGTAAAGTGAAAAAGCCGGACTATGCCCGGAAAAAAGCCGGACAATTTACCTTAAAAGCCTGACATCACCACAACATCCAAAACTAAAAGCCAAAGACAAAGTTATAAAGATATGCCTTTTTTTAAATGTCAGTCTTATTACATGGCGAATTTAACAGTTGTTTTTACACCGTGAAAGAATTTTTAGAACAAACTGAAACTGTAAATTTAATGTAATTAATAAGTATTTTTAGTTTTAAAATTATGACATTTTTTGCATGCTGAACGCAGCTAAGTGTGCGAACTGATAATAATAATATGTGACATCTTTGTAAATACCCACACTTACAAGCAAATAAACTATTTCATTCATTCAAACCCCATTTCTTCCCGTTCGCGTTTGAATTTCGGGAAATTCTCTCCTAGAGTTCCCTTACACTCCTTAAGGAACCTACATACCAAATTTCAGCTTCCTTCCTTCGATCAGTACTGACATGACAGTAGTGATGATGATGATTGCTTCGCTTGAGGCGCTAACAAAAAGCCAAACAAAAGCCGGACAGGCCGGACATATGAATAGGGATGACGACAACTTTTTTTTCCTTAGTCTATCAGGAAGATTATTGAAAAGGTATTGGACACGTATTTTTTCTTTTTTCACGTAATCAAACTTATACGGAGATATATTGAGTTGAAATGTCGCGTGAGGTCACGGTTAGGTACGATTTATACCTAACGGTGACGTAGTTAGCCCCCACTCTCCAACTTTAATGCGTTTTAACTTAGTCATTCTTTGTTAATTTGATAAAACAAAAAATACGTGTCTAATATTTTTTTATTACCTGACTGACGGACTAATTAGAATTTCGATTTCTTCACCCTGTCGTCATCCCTATTTGGCCGGACACAACTCGAAAAAGCCAAACATGTCCGGCTAAATCTCTCGATCCCCATGTCCGTAGCGACTGATGTTTTCGTACTTATGATTTTTATTTGATTTTTTAGGGTTACGAACCTCAAAAAATCAAATAAAAATCAAAAATGAAATCAAATTTCTGGCACAGAGGCATTCCATCTTAGGCATCTCAGGGTAGGCAACGCATTCAAGATCTTATGATTTCTTAATGGGGGATCATAGGATTTCGGTGTCCATGGGCCGCAGTGACCACTTACCATCAGGTGGGCTGTGCGCTCGTTTGCCTATACCATAGGTATAAAAAAAAGATAAAAACGGAACCCTTATAGGATTACCTACACGCGTGTCTGTCCGTCCGTCTCACAGCCCAGTTGCTCCGAAACTACTGGACCCATTGAGTTGAACGTTCTATTTCTATTTTTACGTAAATGAGTGAATTTAAACCGATTTTGGGGGTATGAAGGTAAAAAAAAAACAAGTTTTCCGATCTATATTGTGTGACATATCAAATGAAAGTAATTTTTATGACTGTCTCGATTCATGTTATTTAAGGAAATAGGGGGAAAATTACCATTCCCTCTCACTTGATTTCCCAAACTATGAATAAAAAAAATGCAGCTTATAGATCTGGACCTAAAGAGAGGAAATCTAAGAGAATTCTATGGTACTTGAAATAATATAGAAAATAATCAAAGATCTCCAGGCGAGTTTAACTCCCTTCTTGGTCGGTTTTTTAAATGGACGTAAAACGGATGAAATTCAGATTCGGATGTACGGTGTATTTCAGGCAGGCATATTGCCTGCCTGAAATACACCTTCGAATAGTTTTGTAAAGTTAGTCGGTTAGTTAGGTAAAATACGTATGATATAAAAGTTCTGTCACATTGTCTGACCTAATTAATCCTAATCTATATATATACTTATGTACTTTTCAACAAAATACACTCAACAGCAATGAAAACGGGTCACTTTGTATGGAAAGCCCTATATAAAGTGACCCATTGCTGTTGAGTGTATTCGGAGGCTCCTGTATAGGAGTACTTTCATTCAATCCATTATTCCGTGCCATAGCTTTCGCGAATCGATCTGGAGCTAAACCTGTCATTGAAAAAGAAGCCCTAAATAATAATTAATGTATTTATTAGTACTTATTAAGTACATCCAGATTACTCGTAGGATCGTAGTACAACACTATGTAGGCCTACATTGTACAAGGTACCTCCCTTGTACATAGTGTTGTACCAAAAGCACCCAAAAGTTTTCCTTTCATAACTTTGTGCTAATTATTTACGAGTAGGTAAGTGAGTTTTCGCGAAGTTGCAATATTGCCAAGTTATCTTGTACGGGATAATACTTAGTTACGGAGCAATCCCGTTCTGCCCAATCAAGCGGGCTCCCGGGATCTTGTTAGACACGTTCCTTGCGGATTTCCCGGGAATAATGGGGGGAAATTGAAGAATTCCCAATGTTGTTAATGTGCTACTTGTTTATTGCAAGTCGAGCTTCAATAGTTTGTTTTTACATATGGTATATTAGGTGGACAAACGAGCATTGGCTTTGCCTGATTGGAAGCAATCAGTGCTGCTCTTTAATTAGTTTATTTTTCCTTGATACCACCACCCACCCCAACAGCCTATTTAATGGGCACAAGCCTCCTCTCATCACGAAAGGGGTTGGGCTATGCATTGTCTCAAACTTACGCGATACCCACTCATATTAAACACACTAAAACGGGACTTAATCGTGTAAAAAAACTATAAAGGCCCTTACGGAAAAATCTGCGGTGCGGACATTATTAGTGTTGTGTGCCGGCCTGTTGACATTCCGAGTGACATTAATAAAAATCAAGTGCGGGTAGTTCGAACCACCCCCATTCGGGATCACACGCGTTTGACGCGTTACATCCTTAATTCTGTAATAAAGTCTGCGATGTTTTCCTTTACCGAAAATCTCAATGGTAACTTCAAATTGTATTTCGCACATTAGTAAATTCAAATCCCCGACCCTCTGCATGAGAGGCGGTGGTCAAACCACTAGGCCACCACGACTTTTCCCTGATACATTAGTAAACTAATGTGAACTAAAAGAAAGTCTTATTCAATGCCATCGAGCCAACTAATCGAGTTTCTTTTCCAACGCCAACTGAGTCCGACCTAACTAGTTCAATTACTTTGGTTAACTAAGTTGGTCGCAAAGGTCGCAATCCCAGTGGATTTTTTGTGGAGCCGTTCCTCCACCGAAAAGCACAATGGTTAATTCAAATTGAATTTCGCACATAAGTAAAATTAGAGGTGCGAGCCGGAATCGAAACCCCGACTCTCTGCATGAGAGGCGGTAGGTCGAACCTCTGGGCCACCACGGCTTTTTAACAACCGAACATCTTATGTTATTTTAATTACTGATTTCAGTATAACAATTGCTGTTAATCCAAGCTAAATAAATTACTTAATTATACAAGTATGGCAAATAGTAACACCATTGCCATGGTATTTGACAGGCATTCCTATGATTGATGGTGAAATGCCGGCCAGGTTGCTAGTAGCTGTATCACGTATAATAATTTAGGTTCCTTTTTATTTTCTATTTCGAGCTCAGGTGTGTCTTGGGTATAAAAAATTCAGCCGGGTAGGTATTTGTCAGTAATCCGGTGTTGCGATCAATATCCGGCCGGTATTCTAGTCTTAGACTGATCAGTCGCTGTTAAAACTGGCGAAGTCTAGTAGTATTTTGGTCTCCAGGGTCATAGAAAGCTATAACAAACATGTATAAGACTTGACTTTTTAATTTAGTTCAGTCTATATTAAAATAAATAAATATCTTGGGACATTTCACACATATTGACCTAGCCCCGAACTAAGCAAAGCTTGTACTATGGGTGCTAGACAACGATATAAATACTTATATAGAGATATACATACATATATAAATATTAAACATCCATGACTCGAGTACAAACATTCGTGCTCATCACACAAAGTTTGCCCCGAGCGGGACTCGTACCCGCGACCTTCGGAACAGAAGGCAGTAGGGTCACTACCAACTGGACCAATCCGGCCGTCATTTATATCAAGCGTACTTGATGACCTACTTTTTATACTGTTATAAATCCATATCACATATTCCATGTAATATTAATATTATAATTACTAATATTGTTAGTCCATACTATCCATATTAATCCATATCTAAATATATAAAACTCAAAGGTGACTGACATAGTTATCTATCAACACACAGCCCAAACCACTGGACGGATCGGGCTGAAATTTGGCATGCAGGTAGATGTTATGACGTAGGCATCCGCTAAAAAAGGATTTTGCAAAATTCTTACGGGAACGGGAAAAATCGGGATTTTACTTTTTAATATTTCTGCGCTTACGAAGTTGCGGGGAAAAGCTAGTTAGTCTGTTGCCTCTTCACGCTGCAACCACGGGACCGAATGAGATGAAATTTGGCATGGAGATAGTTGGGAAGGACATAAGCTACTTTTTATACCGAAAAAACGCATAGTTCCCGCGGGAACGTGGTAACCGAATTCCACGCGGGTGAACTCGCGGGCAAAAGAGTTTTTAAATAAGTATTTATAAATCGGAACCATTCCAAGCGAGCTCAAATTGTTTCACCTCTCACCTTCAAAATAAACTCCAAAGCTCAATTTGTCAAAACGAATCTGTCTGACAGTCTGTCCGCCATTAGCACAAAAACTCGCATTAAAAGGGTCCAAGGATTAATTTCAAATTCGGCCTGGATGTTGAATTCATTTTTTATATTTTTAAACGAAGTTTTTGTTTTCCCTTTAGAGGGATTTAAATGCGATTTTGCTCCCTCTCCATTTCTGCCCCGCTTACCCCTGGGAGCAAAGTATGTTTTTGCTGTGAATTTTCCAAGTTGGCAGATCTTAGATCAGATACTTTTGTATTAACAGCGTATCATCATTTCAGCCGAAAGACGTCCACTGCTGGACATGGCCTCCCCCAAGGCTCGCCACTCCGACCGGTCCTGTGCTACTTGCTTCCACCGGTTTCCCGCGACCTTCACGAGGTCGTCGCTCCATCTTGTTGTAGGCCTACCGACAGCTCGTCTCCCGGTTCGCGGACGCCACATTAACAGCGTATAACCATGAGAAATTAATATAAACACTCAAGTTTCAGTAGCGCGTTCATGAAGACTGTTATTTATAAATTATAAGTTTGGATAAAAAAACGCGCTGATTCTGCCTATTTAGGATGTTGCTTAGTTTTATGACAATGATGAAGTATCTACTCGGTTTCTCATAGGAGTGAGTGAAAAACAGAGTGTACACGGTTGCAATAGTACATTTTCATGCAAGTGCGAAAAGTTTGTCATTTTATCACGAGTCCTAAGTTATGTTGGCGCGATAAATAATAATAAAGTGAAAATAACAATTTTGCACGCGTATCAAACGACTTTTTTTATACATTTGCGAAAAAAAGAATAAAGAAATAAATGAACAGGATGAAGCTCAAAAAACTTTAGGTAGGTACGCACTAGTTAGTAAAAAACAACAATTCAATTAAATTCAATTCAATCATTTATTCAGCAAATTGGCCACATAGCGGCACTTTTACACGTCAGAAAAAGAATTTACCAGCGCTTCCTAGACCCATTGCTTGAGAAGAAGCGCCGCAACAAACTCAAGCAGAAGGCCTTTTTTCAAAATTTACAAAATTTTACATTACATGTATAAAATATACATATAGGTACGTACTAAAATTACATTGAAGGGATGTATAGTCCCTAACTTAAACTTAAATCTAAGATCTTAGAGATGTCTAGTCTCCAAGGGTCCAGAAAAAAAAATTATGGAGATGGCCTCCATTCTCAAATAAATATAAATTCCATAGATGTCGACAGTCTCAAAATGTCAATAAATAATGAAATACATCATGTATAAAAGAGTTCATTAATACATGTCAATAAGAACATGATGAGGTCTCTCGCTTAAAATGTTTGACTTAGTAATATATTTAAAGCTAATGATTATTTTTACAACTTTAAGCACGCTCACTAGCTGTCAAAAAACAAAGAGCGCTCGTTCGGAAAGGACAAACTTTTGGAACGTTAAACAGGTATCCAAAACGTTTACTTTTTGAGCAACTGTATTAAAAAAATATTTACACCTTGGGCACATAGCTTGAATCTCTCGCTAGCTCAAATGTTGGAATCTTTCGCTTCGCTCTGGATTCAATCCATCACCCGCAGTAGGTAGGTAAATATACCATTTTGCTCTCTAGTTATACAATGTACTATTGTGTAGTTTTTAAGTTGTAGCTTAATAAAGTGGTTACAATTAATTTGAATTTACCACTGAGCTTTTCGGTGAAGGAAAACATCGTGAGGAAACCTGCACGCATCTGCGAAGTAATTCAAGGATGTGTGTGAAGTCCCCAATCCGCACTGGGCCCGCGTGGGGACTATAACCCAACCCTCTTGTAATGAGAGGAGGCCTGTGCCCAGCAGTGGGCCATAATTAGGCTGTTGTAGGTAGTAGTAGTAATAAAGTGGGGATAAAATTCAAGTATACCGACCGACCTACATGTTTTACCTACATTGAAGATATTTTTTGAGAAAAAATACTGCGGGGCCTTCAAAGTAAACATAAGAACGTTTTGACCATTTTTAGAATTTTTGTCTGTCTCTCTGTCAATTTGTTCGCTTTTCACGCAAAAGCTACCGGACCTAATTTAATAAAATTTGATAAAAATTGCAAAACTTTAGTTACTTTTTTAATATTAGTTTATGGTAGAGATCTTCTACTATCTAAAGTCCCGCGCCTTCACATTTCAAAACGCTTCAATGTATTTAAAAAGCACCACCAACACTCTCAACACATGTGTGCGTGCTGAGACAGCCATCGACTATGCGTCGAAAGTGTTGGTGGTGCTTTTTAAATAATGATAAAAAAATTGAAGCGTTTTGAAATGTGAAGGCGCGGGACTTTAGATAGTAGAAGATCAAGTACTTACATACATACTAGTGATTAAAACTAGAAATTTGTTCAATATTAGTAAAATTTTGTATATCTTATTTAGTATTTCTTAGTTTAGTATATCCCGTGAATGAATCTTACATGTTCAATACGACTTTTGACATATACTGCGACTTGTAGGAGAGAAAGAAAAATCTTGCCTTGCCATCATAAACGTCGCACAGAGAACTCCCACTTTTACGCTCTCTCCAACAGCACAATTAAAAAAATATCTTTTTTTATTTTTTATTCTAGCCTATTTGAATGTCCCACTGCTGGGCAAAGGCCTCTCCCGTGACTTTCCAAAAAATTATCTATAACACAAAAAAAAATCGGTTCATCATTTTGGGAGCTACGATACCACAGACAGATACACAAATACACATATACATATAGACACAGACACGTTAAACTTATATAACACCCCTCCCTTTTTGCGTCGGGAGTTAAAAATAACAGTTCTTCCCCGGAAGCTCCCCGAATCCCTAACACTTTCCTTAAAAGGCGGTGAAGTTTTATCAGAATGGCGACAAAGCTCGTAGCCGCGGGCTTAAAGACCCTCGATGTTAAGTGACACCTTCATAAACTAGGGGCTTTCGTGTTCTCAGGGAATGAAGGGTTTTAATTATTTGTTACAATTTTATCGTTGTCAAAGTAACTTTCTGATTACTTGAGGTGAACATTTATTTATTTAATTATTTATTTAAACTTCATTGCACATACAAAATTAATACAATTGGCGAACTAAATGCCTAAAGTCATTCTCTACCAGTCAACCATAAGGCCAAACAGGAAGAAAACATGTACATGTGCCTGCAATGTTTTTTTTTCTATTCGTTGAGATTAAACCTACGAGTACGTAAGTAAAAGATGAAAGTTCCCAATCCGCACTGGGCCCGCGTGGGGACTATAGCCCAAGCCCTCTCGTGACGGGAGGAGGCCTGTGCCCAGCAGTGGGACGCAAATAGGTTGTAGTAGTAGTAGTACGTAAGTACTGTGCGCATTGAGTGCGCACTACTATAAATTAAAAAGATATATCACTACATAGTATAAAACAAAGTCGTTTCCTGCTGTATGTCCTTATGTATGCTTAGATCTTTAAAAGTAAACAACGGATTTTTATGCGTTTTTTTTTAAATAGATTGATTCAAGAGGGTGATTTTAGTATGCTATATTTGTTGTAGTTTAACATGGTTTAACGCGCAATTCCCACGGGAACGCTATAATCGAATTCCACGCGGACGAAGTCGCGGGCAGAACCTGTAGGAATCTTAATACTAGTGGGTCTGATAGCTGTCGACATCGCTAGCACATCCCTAGTCTACTTTTGCATAGCATTTTGAAAATATTCCAAAAATCGAATCGACAAAAAAATAACTTAATCGTTGAACCTGCTCACATAATTTCACGAGAACCGGTTGTAAATGCGCCCTGTAGAGGAGAATAAAAAATAAAATCAGTTTTTTCAAAAAAGAAATTTTTGGAACACGCTTTTATTGCTGACTGTAATTTTCTTTGTAAATCCTTCATCTTCAAGACAAATAAAACGAGCCCAATTTCGATGGGTTTGTGTAGTTTTATTATGGAATTCCTATGGCCACCTTCCAGCTCGATCATCATAATATTGCATTGTCACGCGATTTACATATTCGTGCAAAATTTCAGCTCAATCGGAAATCGGAAAGTGGGTCAAATTTAACTTGCAAGATTCCATTACATAGTTACATACAGGTCGACCTAATAAAAGCGTGTTAAAAAGAACCTGACATCCGGACATAAGTGCGAAAGCATTTTTCCCCAGTCGAAACGGAGACGCTCCGCTCACTCGGTCTAATACACAGCCTATAGAATGTAAAACTTGTCAAGGACTTCAATTTTCCGATTTAACACGTTCACGGACACTCCGCCGAGAGCCGTAAACGAAGACCCTCATGAAATATGTGTAAATATGTATAAATATGTGTAAATATGTAGTTAGCAGCCTCTCCAAAATTGCTGTGCCCACCAGCGTCCACATTGATCCTTATACAATGTATATTATTAACAACTGTAACACATGTGGAATGCAATAAACGATTGCGTATTGAGTATATGGCACTACGGCTACAGGCGGCAATTTAATTAGCACTAAAAGTGCAACTCCGTCGATAGCAGACTATTGTCCATAGTATTAATAGGAAGCAGGTGACTCTGTGCCGTTTTAGGCTGAAAGACAAACCGCTAGTGCCACGGCAAACACTTTTTCTGTTGCACACAAGCTACCTCTGTCACACACACATCGATAAGCACGTGTTGCGGCATCCCGCCTGTGGCCGATCGATTTACTATAGACGATTTTGGCTATAGCCGTCAGTGCCGTAACACATATCTTAGGACTCGCTTGATACGAATATCCGCCTCCAGGCGTACGTCTATGGCCGTTACTGCCGCAACACATACTTCCAGTATAGTGTAATATGACAATCCGTCTTCAGACGTCGTGCTATTTTGTATGGGAAATTTCTGTGTCATGTCAAAAAAATATTGAGATCGTCTGTGTCCGTGAACGTGTTAAAAAGAGCCCAAACCAAACCCGGTCGTTCCGTCCGGGCAAGGTTTACCCTTGGAAGTAGCTTTATTGGACTTTTAAAGTTGAATGTTTGTGATAAAATTCTCCTCTCTGGAAGCAAAAACGGAATGAATTGTCCTTTAATAAAGTACTATTAAGCCAATAGCTGTGAAGATTCATCTTGAAAATGAGGAAAGAAAATTCACCTATTTTTTCGCGTCGTTCTCTGTTGATTTGAGAATATTCAATTGCAATATTTCTTTTCAAATATAGCTAATACTTTCTATGAGTAAAATAATGACGTGCTAGTGTCGATATTCCTAATGTATGTATAGTCCATTTCAAATATGAAGGCCCGATGCACTTGAAACTTAACAATAGGTCTCATAATTTTTGTCTTTTGTTATCTAATTAGGAGTACTTCAAAATGGCACGCGTCGGTGCAATCTGCATGCAACTAGCGTGACAAAAACATTTTGGTACTTGAAAATAAAAATACGAAATATTAGTTATTTACGGTATTGTTTAATTATAATGGCATGGCATCTTTATAATAATTGAATTGTTAAAACAAAAAATGTGTCAATGAAACATTTATTTTATCTATAAAAGTAATTTTTTAAATTATGTCAATTAAAAAATAACAATCAACTTTTTTTTATACCTACGGCGGAGGTATCTAGGTTTTAACGGGACCGGGAAAAAACGGAAACTTTGCAGGGATTATACCAAGGGATAAGGCTTTTTACAATCATAATACACTCAACAGCAATGAATTCGGGTCACTTTGTATAGCATTTTGGATTCATTGTTGTTGAGTGTAGTACGCGTAGACTTAGAATTTGCGTACCTGACGATACTTTATACAAATAGAAGATTTTTATAATATAATAGTTATAGAAGTGTGTTATAAAACAGTTTAACCACGAAAAACCCTATCCCGTTGACTTATCGGCATAAAAACTATTTAAGCACTAACAATATTATTTCCAGGGTCCCAAACTAACTCCATACCCCATCATAATCAGTCCAGCCTTTTTGAAGTGAAAGAAGGAAAAACAAAAATAAAGTCGCCATCATAATACAAATAGGAGAAAAGGAGGTGATCATAAATGTCTAATACGCGATCTTATTGTAAAGTACCGTGGATGTTGAAATATTTATGATCACCATTGTTTTTTAACATATAATTATCTGACAGTGACTGTAATATGTAAGCTTGGAATTATTAATTTGGTATTTGTTTAATCTTCACCTTAATCAATTCTACATTACGGAACCGTCGGCTCCCCTGATAAGTAATTAAAAAAACCAAATTCAAAAGATCAAAATTATTTATCCAGCAAATAGGCCACATCTGGGCGCTTTTACAGGTCAGAATACCTAGTATATTTTGATACGAAAAGTTTGTCATTGTATCAGGTATCCCTAGTTAAGTTGGCGCGAGTGTTAACACTAGGGACAAGGAAAATGACAATTTCGCACGTGTATCAAACGACATTTTTTAATTTCGAAAAGAGGAATAAAGAAATAAACGAACAGGATGAAGCTCAAAAAACTTTACGCACTAGTTCGTAAAAAAAAACTTTAGGCACGCCCACTAGCTGTCAAAAAAACAAAACACGCTCGTTCAGAAATGACAAACTTTTGGCATGTTTACTTTTTGAACATCTGTATTAAAAATGAATTTACCAGCGCTTTCTAAGACTCGTTGCTTGAGAAGCGCCGCTCCAAACTTAGCAGAAGGCCTTTTTCAAAAATTCACATTACATTTGCATTTTAAGTAAGTCACCATGTTAAACAGTAATGGCAACAAGTAATGAACCACAAACATTAAACATCGTTCCAAGCAGTTACAGAACACGACAGGAAAAGCTTGTTATCGTAAACACGCTTGTTTATGGACGGAATTCACTCTGAATTTGCCTAATTGCTTTGAAGGGTGTCGACTCGGGGCTGGAAATTGTATCGCGTGACTTTTCAACTAAGAAACAAAGTAAAACCATTATTATTCTTCGTTTACTTAATCATTTCCATGCAAAGGGATGCCCATGTGCCAAAATTGCGGAGCCAAGATATTTATTTATTCGTTTACTTTGGACAACACAAATACAAGGTTCATATTTTGTAAAACACATAAACACAGTCTTTACAAATTAGACACTCCAACCTATGACTAAAAATAGAATGAAATATGAAGGCATGAATGCAGCAGGACAAAAAGGTCCGACTCAGTTTTTTGACCCGACTGAAATATTGGTAAAATATTATTACTTTCAGCATATTTGTATAATTGCTAGTAAACGACTTTTTCTAGTATTCCTCTCTAATAGGCCTCAGTTCAGTTCAATTGACAACACCAGCCAGCAGTTCTGCTGCAAGGACCCAAACTCGCCTACTGGGGGAAGTGGGGGGCCATCTATGTGATCAAGGGTTTGACTGGAAGATGCATGCTATCACTTCGTGGTTGCCTAGACAAGCAGATGCCGAACTAAGCTACTGCCCGTCTTGCGGCTAACCGCCTAAAGTATACTTACCATGCTGCCCCCAGGTTCTGCCTATGAAAAGATCTCTGAGACTGCTTAGTATTCCTCTCTAATAGGCCTCATATTATTATATGCATATGGATATTACCTATATGTACATTCATCTACTCGTATATACTAATAATAAGTCGTGTCTGAAACTTGAAAATTAAAAGAAACTATCAATTCGAGTGGACTATATAAACGATAGGTACTGAACACAAAATAATATTTTTTAGAAAAAAAAACTGTATGTTTGTATATGTATGTCCGGATTTAATTCGAAAACTACTTGGCAGATTGCAACTAGGCTATTTTTGATCCCGAAAAAATGCATAGTTCCCGCGGGAATGCTATATTAACGAATTCCACGCGGACGAAGTCGCGGGCAGAAGCTAGTATTAAGTATAAACATGTCTAACTGTAGGATACTAAATCATATAAATATTTGTACTTTGACTTTAACTAGAATATAAAATTAAAAAATGCTTGTTTTTAATAATTATTTTAACAGAAATTTTACTGTCTTAAAATAGAGGTAGTTGGGCATTTTTACTTAATCTTGTACCCCAATTAGTGTAAATGTCAGAAAAAAATTAAGACCGTGTCAGTTTTGTGACCATCATTAAGCATTAAGTTTAATGGAATTATACATTTTCATATGATTTATAAATTGCTTAATGAATAGCCTTTAAAAACCATCGAGAAAATAGTTTGCTTTCATATGAATTTCGTTCTTAATTGTGGTCACAAAACTGATGCGGTCTTGATTTTTTTCTGACATTCTCACTAATTGGGGTACAAGATTTAGTCAAAATGCCCAGTTACTCGGCTTCATAGATCGCAAGAGGGTCTAAGAAAAGCTTAGCCCAACAAATACCTAGTTGTTTTTCTTCTGTAAAGGGCGTATATTTACACATTTTCTTTGTTCCGTTTGTATCCAAGAATACATGAAAATCATAAATTACGTAATATTCGCTGCGTGTCCCGCCGTCCGTAGTCACAACAAAGTGCTACGGCGTAGACAGTCTACGCCGTAGACGGTCTACGAAACAAACAATATACAATAAAATGTGAAGGGCGTTTATTGAGGCAGACTGTCACACCCATCTACACTATATTTACTATAACCGAGCGAGTATGACCGAATGTTTTCTCCTCTACGGATCACATTTCTCAACCGATTCTCAAGAAACTTTGTGACTAGGTTCCAAAATTATATTTGTATATACTTTTTGTCGATCTTTTGATCCCGGCAAAACGCATAGTCCCCGTGGGAACGCGATAACCAAATTTCACGCGGGCCAAGTAGTTTTTAATAATAAAGTAAAAATAAAAGTCTAGTGCAGGCTCTGAAGGGATATTCGTGTGGAAAAATGTTTTGTGATTCGTCTACCTGAGACCCTCGACTTTATAAAAAGCAATATTGCCGCGCGCGCGCATTGCACTTTATAATTGACACCACCCCCACCAACAATTAAGTTCTACTAATTAGCTTACCCAATTACGGATTCTTCGGGAAAATTGATAATTTTGGACGGGCCATAGCATGGCCAATATACGAGTTGCAATGCTGCGGTTCGGCCTAAATTGTTGCAAATTTAATGGACTTTAAAAGTCTTAGGTCTTGGTCGGTCGCAATATGCATAGTTTCTGAGAATTAGAGCAATAAGTACGAAAGTTGTCGACATAGCCCAAAGAATAAGCTCTTTGAAGTGGCAGTGGGCCGGTCACATCGCGAGAACTGCGGATAGTCTTTGGAGTAATCGCGTTCTTGAGTGGAGACCACGACAAGGCAAACGAAGTGTAGGGCGCCCTGTTGCCAGGTGGAGTGACGATTTGCGCAAGGTCGCCGGTGTAGATTGGATGCGGCACGCCTTGGACAGAGCTCATTGGCGTGCATTGGGTGAGGCCTACGTCCTGCAGTGGACTACTATGGGCTGTTGATGATGATGATGATGATGAGAGCAATAAGTGAACAAGGTCCCTTAATTATAGGCGGTCTTAATTCCGTCAGGTCGGTGTGAGGCGCGCCGCACCCTCATCGGGCGAGATGACAGATCTGCGATTTGATTCACAGGCCAACGTTTAGTGTTTGGACTTTCACTTTGAAGTGTTTATTCCGAGTCTATTTTGTTACGATGTCAGTAGTGGCTTGTCAGTAGTTTGACATTAATGGACACTACTTTTATCGGCAGTGCGTAAACTATGAGTATAGCGTTCTTAAAACATTTTGGCTATCAAAATCTACATGTCACTGTAAAATTGTAAGATTGGCTAGTTTATAACTCACTTATAAACAAATTATTGGTATAAAATAGTTTGGTAAGTAGGAAATAAATTCTGTGTAGTTATCAGTATAAAGTAAATACCTCACTTTTTTTTAAGAATTTTAGAAATTAACGCCCCGCGGCGTTCCGGGTGTATAGAAAAAGGAACTGTAGTTTATGTTACATCCGTACTTATACTTTTTTATACATATATATAAATAAATGAAAAATAAAAAATAGTCTTACTAAGAAGATTATAAATTGACGGGTAGGTTAGGTTAGTTACTTTATAATCTAAAGAGTTAGATTACACACTAACTAAAAGTTTACTATTTTACAGTGACATATACACATAACATAAAATGAACCCAACATACCTACTTATTTTCTGGTATTATATAAGAAGCCATTGTGGCCTAGTGACCTTAGACCGCCTCTCGTGCAGAGGATCCGGGGTTCGATCCCGGCTCGCACCTCTGAGTTCACTTTTGTGCGAAATTCAATAAGACTACTAATGCTTACAGCTTTTCGGCGAAGGAAAACGTCGTAAATGCGAATCGCATCTGCGAAGTGATAAAAGGATATTATGTGTGTGAAGTCTCCAATGACCTCGCGTGGGGACTATAGTCCCAACCCTCTCGCGATGAGAGGAAGGCTGTGCCCAGCAGTGGCTATTGTGGTGATAGCACAGAATACGTATTTAATAGTGCTACATACAGATTATTAGTACTATATACAGAATGGCCACGGAATCACCCGCCTGAATCTAGCCGGCGCACAACTCGCGCCCAACTCGCCCTTACCGTCATTTGTTTCAACCGGAGATGGAGAGTGAATCGTTGGCCCGCGTAGTGGTACACACACATTTACAAGTGTACAGACGTCCTCGCACGCAAACTTTGACACATCATTCGAATTGTGTTCGAAATCGTGCTTTTATAGGCCGTGTCCGCCGTGTGGTGATAGTGATTTTCTAATAACGAACGCTAGAAATGTACCCGAGTTCTGAGTACGTTTTTGAAGTTATTTGAAAAAGTGATTTTTCTTCACAAAATCTCTAATTACCGCGCCCCTGCCCAGTGAACAACTTCCTGGCGCGATTCCAGCTGCTACGACCCGCTGGAACATCTGGACGGGTAAGTACGGGGTCGAACGTTAGGCGACAGCGTTTTTGACACTTCTAAAATCCCTTGTATAACGAGATAACAACCAAACCTATATGTACTCGTACTATGGCTATCCATGTTTGTATTAGATAGGTACTATCATATAAATTATGTAATTTGACATCAACTGCGAATTATGATAGGTGTATATTGGGGAAATAAATGAATCTGAATATGTATACCTGCATGTATTTGAAAAAAGTTAATATCTCGATAGCTGTGCAAGATTGCACCTATTTATAGATATTTTATAGTTTTTTATTGTCTATTTTTTATACTCCTTTTGTTTTTATTGTATTGTCATTGTGGCTTTGAAGGGTATTAAATCCATATCAACCAGCGGAGTTCTTTTTAATGTTACAGTCCACTAATAATAGCATCTACGTTTCCATGTATCAAGTGTTAATTTAAGTTTTTCAAAGATTAAAGGTCAAAGATCAAAGTGGAAAGGTAGCACAGGACCGGTCTGAGTAGCGAGACTTGGGAGAGGCCTATGTCCGACAGTTGGATGTCTTTCGGCTAAATATTATGATGATGATAACAGATCAAATCGTTTAGTTATGTGAACGTCGAGATTTTTTTGAAGACAGATGGCTACTTAATACAAAATAACAAAACTTGCTTTATTTTCCAAGTTTAATGTGTTCATTGGCTTGACCATTGTAGAAGTTTTTCTCAGTTTGGGGCTGAATTGTGTAAAAAATCACTCCTGACGTTTTTTTAAGAATGAACAATTGAATGAACAGGTGATTTATTTTTATCTAGATACACTTTTACTTTTATTTCAAAACTTTTTTTAGTTTAATACTACTCTTACAATCGTTGTATTGTATTTTTTTTATTATACCTTATTTAAAATCGCTCCGCATATACAAAACCACAGCCTTACCCCAGTTTATTAGTAAATCAGTTGTTTGACACGCTGTCCTCCATTTATAATATTCATACAAAGTGAAAAGGTCATATCATCAATCTGAGGTCAAATCAATTAGAGCTTTGACTCAATCTCCACAAAGCTTAAATTGTCAAGGCTCGTGTAAATTTGGAATCTTTTGTTTGTTTGTTTGTCAAATAGTTTGGTGAGACGGCTACAATAGATTGTTGTTTACTACAATGACTACAATAGACCTTTGCTTGTGCCTGTTGTTAACCGACTACGATAGAAGGGGGTTATGTTTTTCGATTGTATGTATACGTATGTATATTTCTTTGGCACGCTGTGTAGCCTAAATGGTTTGATGGATTTTAACATGCAAGATGTCGTTAGATTCGTCTTAATTGTGAGAGTGACACTGGGTATATCAAAAGTGCAAAAAACAAAATGGCTGACTTTTGGAGGAATTTTAAACGTTTCCAATTTTTTTTTGTCAAAGCCTGTCGAGTGGGGTATCAAAATAAAGGGTTTAATGGACGGATTACAAAAATATATATAATGTGACATCAGAAGTTTCTTTGCAGTCGAGGATATTTTTTTAATCGAGGTATCATAATAATTGGTCCCCCGAAAATTTTTAATCATAATGACGTTATTAATAATCAATCCACTAAATAATATATATTGTAACCATAATATTGTTCATCATAATAATCAATCTTCCGAAAGTTAATAAGTATAGATATTGAATTGAATGGAACGTGTATTGGAACGTTGCAAACTCACAATTTCGTTTACTTATATTTAAAATAACCTCGAAGGCTTTGGCGGGAGCTATATGTACAGTCAGCAGCAGAAGTAGATAAGCTGTCCAGGTGTTCAAAAAGGACCTACACGCGCCATTAACGTCTTAAGAATAAGGTCGTGTGTAGGTCATTTTGAACACCTGGACTGCTTATCTACTTCTGCTGCTGACTGTACATGTATGAAATTATGAGTATCATGAATTATGTGAAACAATCATTATAAACTAAAAATATTATGAAGAATGATTGTTATGAATTTTACAAATTTTATGATGAACATTTGGAGTTCCAATTTTCGGACTAGCAATTTTATGTAAACTTTGGCGCACCCGTCGATAGGGGACAGTTACCTCTCACCATCAAGAGGGCCGTATGCTTATTTGCCACTCTTATTGGAATAAAAACAGGAAGCCGTAAAACACAACTGACCAATATTCTATTCATAGTGATACGATACTGCGTCGATAAAGTGAACAAGGCCTCTAGGGCGAAGGGCGGCTATCGAGGCTAAGGCGCGCCCTTGAGGCGTCGTGGCCCAATTGCTAAGGCGCGGCGGTTCTTGACCAACCACCACTACAACCTATTTGCATCCCACTGCTGGGCATAATCCCCACCTTACTTTTTGGGCTACCATCTTTGAATTACTATCTCCATATTACGCATCTCCATGCGTGCAGGTTTCCTCACAATGTTTTCCTTCAGCGAAATGGTAGTAAAGTAGAATTGAATTTCGCACTTAAGTAACAGTTATTCGTTTTTTGAAGAAAAAAAACCGACTGCATAGAAACTTTTTATATGTACCCAGTGTCACTCTCATAATCAAGTAGAATCTAACACCTCACGTGCAAAAGTCAAGCCGTTTAGGCTACAGAGCCTGCCAAAGAAATGTTATACACACATACACTTGAAAAATGTTTTTTCAAGAACAATTTCTTAAAAATAGGCTCACAAGATTTATACGGTGCAATCCAAATATTGCCCTCATACATTTCTTTTGGGATCCACTATGGGGATACACTAACTCTATTAATAACTAGCTGTTGCCCGCGACTTCGTACACGCGTAAACATTAAAATATAAAAATCCTATTTTTTTCTTGTCCCCGTTTAGGCTACAGAGCGTGCCAAAGAAATATTATACACACATATATTTGAAAAATGTTTTTTCAAGAATGAACAGTTTAAAAAGGTAGATAAACTTTTACTCTTGTTTCAAAACTTTTTAAGAATACTTACTCTTACAATCGTTGCATTGCTTAATTATATTTAAAAAAAAAACTCAAAATTGCTCCGCAATTCCGCATGTACAAGGTCTCAGCCTTACCCCAGTTTATTGAGTAAATAAGTTGGTTGTGACACGCTGACCCCCATTTATACTATACTAATAATAAGTCATAAAACATAACCCTCCGTCTGGCGTAGTCGGGTAATAATACCGTCCCATCGCTCCCGCTACCGCCTCCTATACCTCTCATGCCTTAACCCCATTGTTAGTGGGTTTTATGACCAATATTGAGATAAGATCCGACTCAGCGGCTTTATAAGTGCCTATGACACGCGATACAGCCTGATATAGCCTCCACCTACAGGGTGGAAAGTCAATGGCAATGACCCTGAAGGGGAAACAGCTTATATTATTATCAAACTAGGTTCTGCCCGCGACTTCGTAGCGCAAAGTCGGTAACAACCCAACTAGCAACTCGCGCCCAACTCGCCCTTACCGTCATTTGTTTCATCCGAAGCTGGAGAGTGAATCGTTGGTACCAGTACTGGTACACACACATTTACAAGTGTACAGACGTCCTCGCACGCACACAGACGTCCTCGCACGCAAACATTGCGCAAACGCAAAACGCAAACATTCGAATTGTGTTCGAAATCGCGCTTCTATAGGCCGTGTCCGCCGTGTGACATAGGGGCACTTTTACACGTCAGAAAAAGAATGTACCAGCGCTTCCTAGACCTATTGCTTGAGAAGAAGCGCCGCAACAAACTCAGCAGAAGGTTTAAGAATAACTAAGCAATTTCAACGTTTTATTCGATCCAGACCAAATTGCTTTGGTAAAATGATTCCATAAAGGAATGGGGACTATCGTTTCTTTGCTCACCAGTTGGCGCCACTGTAGACTAAGGTCCAGAGGTATAGCTGTCAAAGGCGACTTTATAAAATCGGCGCCGAAACAAAGTTTTAAATCTTGAATCTCATTAAGTTTATTAATTATAAACAACTATTATCATATCGAGTAGTTATGCCGCAATGTTGTGCAGTTCCGTTTTATTCGGATTTATTTTATTTTATTTCAAAGCGTTCACATTGATCGCCAAATAACAGATAGTTTTCTTGAAAATTATTTAAGAAGTCCATAAGTAAAATAAAAAAAACACTACTTCCTAATCTAAAAGTCCTATACTACGTGGCATGGTACCCAAAATGCTGGCAGCATTGCCACGGTGAATGGCAATGCTAGTCTCTGTGCGAGATAGAGGCCAGCTTTTTACTAGGTACAGAATATACACTAACTAATATTAATAATACGTCGGTAGAAAAGTCGCGTTTGTATTCGTCTATGGCCATTATTATTATTACCTCAAGAACTACCTACTTGACGGATTGCCATAAAAACACCGGTATCCAACTGAAAAGGATTTATATCCATTTTCTTAGTCACACATTACACAATTACTAGTTAATCAACATTACAAGGTGATAAGTACATTCGTAAATGATATTTGCATAGACAGTAGCGCCTCACGTGGCAATATTTGGAACTACAAGCAACAGTAAAGGATCGCAATCTTTATACTTCCAAAAGTGGACACCAAATCGGGTAGGTTGGGGGCGCTGCGGTCGCCACAAGTGTCAAAGCCACCTAGGCGGATAGTCTGCAGTAGCGCCTTCAGATAGCGATGCTGAGGCGAAATGGCAGCGAAAACGGCTGTGAGGAGAGTGTGTTTTGTTTTGTTGCTTATCAAATCCGCTGGACACGTTTTCAGCTGTTTCGCCATATAAGGGTGATTCTTATTCTTACGTTTTTTTGTGTGAGTTGTAAGAATTCAATATATTTTTGAGGAAAATCAGTAAACTTTATATTAATTTACCTAGTAAAGTACCTCTAGTATCATGTATGATTATTTTTTTTTTCATAAAATTATTAGAAAGATATAAAAAAAAAATAACAAGTCCAAAATGTCACGGACCGTGTAGTGTGAGATCCCCGGATTTGAAAACAAAATGTTTTTTTCTGTACAGATGGCATGTTATTTTCCTAAATATTACTGCAATTATGAAAGAATAATGTATTTTCTATAAGACTACATAAAAATATATATAAATATCAATGACAATTTATGACTTTAAACAATATGAACTTTGTGAGTAGTTTTTGTGTCACGACCATGTGCGATAACATAAATATGCGTTACTCGGTAGAACACTATCTTTGATGTTGACAACCCTTTCTAAGTTTTTTTAGAACAGCAACACTGTCTTCTTGTCAGATTTGCAAAGTTCTGAACGTAATGAGTATCTCGCAAAAATTTGTTTTCCATTTTATTTGAAAACGGGTCAACCTTAACACGTCAACGCCGTGTAGTATTTCTGAAGGTAAGTACCAGTGTCACCCTTTTGATTGAAATATAATTTGTACGTCATATAGCGTATTTTAAGATAATTACTTAAGATCTGCGAAATCATGGGTAGTTTTTCGGTTACATTGAACACGTTTCAAATTGTCATGGCCATGGTATGGAAAAAATGTCACGACCGCGGACTTTTTGAGTACACGGTCGTGACATAATATTGCGTGGTCGTGACATTATATGTATTTCATTTTAATAAGTGACAACATTTCAAAATTTTTGCAAGGCGTAATTCGAAAACCACTTCGGTATATCAATCTAAAAAAGTTTCAGGTTTTTTCGTTCATTGATTTTTAGATAAAATCGTGTTTTAGTGGTACCTGGTGCGTGACGTCATCTCACTCACTCTCGCTAAAGAGCGGGTGTTACGCGCAGAACTATGTATATGCGCAGAAAGAGCTAATTAAGTACTACGTCATTTTTGACTTACGCTCTTTTAGGATGAGGAGTGTTTAAATTTTAATTTTATGTATGAAATTGACGACTTACGAAAAAAATGAAAAAAATACGTGTCTTTTAATTTTTTCCTACTTTCTAACTAGCTAATAAAATAGCCATGTTAAAAAAAAATGTTGTCAATTAAATGGTTTTTCTGGCTCTGCTATACATATTCTTTGGTTTCATCTGTACTTTTAAAAAACATCCATTTTATTGAGTAAACCGATTTTTCGCTATTATGATTATGTAGATGCCACGAAAGAAGAAAAACAACCCAGAAGAAAAAAAGAAAGCAAGGCGTGAATACGAAAGAAATAGACGCGCCAAAATAAAAGCAGATCCCGTCAAATCACCTTACTATGAGGAAGCAAAAGAAAAAGAACGTCATACAGTATCACAGCCTCGTTCAGTAACGTCACGACCGAGGCACAATCTGTCACAGCCATGTTTATGTACCTATTTTTTTTACCTTTCCTGAGGGCTTTAAGGTTGTTCACATGCATCAAAAATATGCTTTTGGTATATACTTTTGATGCACATCGCTATAAGCCGTAAAAAAAAAATTTTTTTTTTTACAATATCTGGACAAAATTTAAGAATCACCCATAAGATTGCGCTCCTTACCAAGACACATTCCACACTCCATATTGTTTCCGTTTTGTAACGGCTACAGGGACTCTAATACATAACGAAAGGACCCTCTCCTCTCTAGTACCTAAGTTAACTCTATAAATAGAGTTTATTTCAGTTCCCACTTTATTCGATCCCCTTTAAGAAAAAGTTTCCAAATTAAATACCTTTTCCAACATTTCCCACATGCGCCGAAACCCTGTGTCTGACATGCTACGTTTTGTTATTTGAGATAAAAGTTTTTAACGGTCAAGTACTAAAAATAGGTGCGCAACTACTTTTTTAGTAACCTAACACCCATCTGCTTTTTATCACCGGTTTTAGATATCCGATGGAACTTGATTCCAATAACCGCCTAGTTTTTTTTCAAGGGTTCAAGGCATAGTACATTTTTCCTGGCCCTGTGAGGTGGAGTCCACAATGATTGTGTTAGGAATATTTGCAACGTACTTACTTGTGCTTTTCCATGAATTTCTGTCAGTAGTATAATTTGTATGAGGAAATGGATAAGCAAGTACCAAAGTTTTGATTTTAGCTTGGGTCACAGGGCGGACTCGGCCTATAAAAGCACGTTTTATAGGCCGAGCCTATAAGAGGACGTCTGTGTGCGTACGAGGACTTCTGTACACTTGTAAATGTGTGTGTACCAGTACGCGGGCCAACGATTCACTCTCAATCTCCTAATGAAACAAATGACGGTAAGGGCGAGTTGGGCGCGAGTTGGGCGCCGGCTAGTTTCAGGCGGGTGTTTCCGTGGCCATTCTATATGTAGTACTATTAAATATTCTGTGTTTGAGTATCAATACTGAATAAAATATTCCTTTCCAGGTGGGTGCGGAGCCGGGCGCCGGGATGCGCCGCGCGCGCGCGCCCCGGCTCGGCGACATTCCCAGGTATTACTGTTTTGGGCAGTGACGTCACAAGACAAGAACACAACTATACCTCCATGCACGACGATCTCCTCCTCGACGATCCTCCATACAAACCGAACCTAAACTGCACACTAATATATGTATTATGGTGTGCAAATACGTGCGGCTGTGTTCGTGATTGCCCAAATAAGACGCGCACGATCGCCGCGGGCGGTGAGAGGTATCCTATGTTGGTGCGGGGTTGGTATGATAAGTAACCCATTAGACATAATTACTGAAGTTATAACAATAATAAAAATCTGAGGGAACAAGTAACCAGCTAGATTATTAGGAACATTAACTTTTCACTCCTCCTATTCGAAAAGGAGTACTTTGTTCCCCGTTTAGAGGGAACAAATTCGCATTTTGCTCCCTCCCCATTTCTGCCTGCAAACAGGGAGCAAAGTAAGATTTTGCTCTCTAGGGAGCAAAGTACGATATCGTTCCCTGCTGCTACTGGTTTTCTCATTGAAGGAGTGAAAAGCAGTGTGCAACACGGTAGCAAAATTATTCAGACCTTCGCTCCGCTCGGGATTCTATTCTGGAATCTTTCGCGTCGCTCTGGATTCAATCCATCACCCACGGTAAAATATACCATTTTGCTCCCTAGTCGCACAATCTACTATTTCTAAACTTTAAATACTTCTGAAGTAAATAATGATAAAGTGTCTTTGTGATTATAAGTACCGATGTAATCTTAGACACTCACGGAAGGTAAGTATGTAAGGTTAACTATTAGTGATTGAAAAAAAAGAAAGAAAGACTATCATGTGTTCGTGACATGGCAAACACGTAAGTATAAAATATTGATTGTTGTAAGCCGTGGTGGCCTAGTGGTTCGGCCTACCGCCTCTCATGCAGAGGGTCGGGGGTTCGATTCCGACTCGCACCTCTAAGTTTACTTATGTGCGAAATTCAATTTGAATTTACCATGAGCTTTTCGGTGAAGGAAAACATCGTGAGGAAACCTGCATGCATCTGCGAAGTAATTCAAAGATGCGTGTGAAGTCCCCAATCCGCACTGGGCCCGGGGACTATAGCCCAAACCCTCTCATGATGAGGGGAGGCCTGTGCCCAACAGTGGGACGCAAATAGGCTGTAGTAGTACTTAGTAGTAGTAGTATGATGTGGATCTGGATATATCGTGTGCACGAGGTAACACAATATGGACCTACAGCATGACGCATCCTAGAAGGCGCACGGCGAAGCACTTAAGCCGTTGACACAGTGTCTATTTTTGCTTATTCCACGCGCCTTCTAATTTGTGTAAACTTTTACCTAAATAGTTTACCTTTGCATTCTGTCTATAGAAAGTAGCGTGCTCAAGGTGCGTGTAGTAAGGTGCTCTTTCTATCTGTTAATTAATTAATTTAAATAAGCTACTAAGCAAATTAAACATTTTAAAGAACTCCTGAATATCTCCAAGAATTTAATTAAGTAAGTTAATACAGACTTCTGTTTACATGAGTAAAGTTATAGAAATTAGGGATTATAATGAATACAATACAACTCCCCGAAAGTTTTACCAGTCCGTACGAAGAGCAGCCAAGATGAACACGTGAAGATAAGAACGAAATTAATTTGGTTATCCAAGAATCAAGAATTCCCACTTTGAATCTCAATATTTTATTTAAAATAGCTGACTCCGCGGACTCCGTACCGCATTCGAATTTTTTGGTTATGAAAAATAGCTTACGTTACGCCCTATACTGAACGTGAATATACACACCAAATTTCATAAGAATCGATCGAGCCGTTTCGAAGGAGATCAGTTACAAACACTGTGACACGAGAATTTTATACATTAGAAGACTAGCTTCTGCCCGCGACTTCGCCCGCGTGGAATTCGGTTATCGCGTTGCCGCGGAAACTATGCGTTTTTCCGGGATAGAAAGTAGCCTATGTCCTTTCCCGGGACCCCAATTATCTCTATGCCAAATTTCATGCATATCGGTCAAGCCGTTGAAGCGTGAAGAGGTAACTGACAGACAGACAGAGTTACTTTCGCATTTATAATATTAGTATGGATGTGTTAAAGTAAACTGAGGTATCGCCACTCGACAATAGATGGCACTGGATAACATCTAAATATATAAAACTCAAAGGTGACTGACATAGTGATCTATCAACGCACAGCCCAAACCACTGGACGGATCGGGCTGAAATTTGGCATGCAGGTAGATGTTATGACGTAGGCATCCGCTAAGAAAGGATTTTGCAAAATTCCCACGGGAACGGGAAAAATCGGGATTTTACTTTTTAATATTTCTGCGCATACGAAGTTGCGGGGAAAAGCTAGTTTTAATACAAGAAGCAAACAGCCCGCGCCAACTAATCTAATGTAACTTGTTTGTTTGTGGAAGCCGTGGTGGCTTAGTGGTTTGACCTACCGCCTCTCATGCAGAGGGTCGGAGGTTCGATTCCGGCTCGCACCTCTAAGTTTAATTGTGTGCGAAATTAAATTGAATTAACCACTGAGCTCTTCGGTGAAGGAAAACATCGTGAGGAAACCTGCATGCATCTGCGAAGTAATTCAAAGATGTGTGTGAAGTCCTCAATCCGCACTGGGCCCGCGTGGGGACTATAGGCCAAACCCTCTCGTGATGAGAGGAGGCCTGTGCCCAGCAGTGGGACGCAAATAGACTGTAGTAGTATAGTGTAGTAGGAGTTGTTTGTACTTCCCATACAGGGCAATTAAACGGGACCGTAAAGAATGTGCTGCACTATTTCTGTAGAGCGTTTCTCATTGAGATATATCACCCTTTATCTGTTCAGACCATCTCCTGGGATGCATTTCGCCTTTCATTCTATTTTTGTTAGCTTTTACAGTCCGTCTGGCTTTCTGTATTTTATACGAGTACAATATGTAGGTACCTAAGGTATAATCTTGACAATGTTTTGCAGGTATAGATCTTCTACTATCTAAAGTCCCGCGGCTTCACATTTCAAAACGCTTCAATGTATTTAAAAAGCACCACCAACACTCTCAACACATGTGTGCGTGTTGAGACAGCCATCAACTATCCGTTGAGAGTGTTGGTGGTGCCTTTTAAATAATAATGAAAAAATTGAAGCGTTTAGAAATGTGAAGGCGCGGGACTTTAGATAGTAGAAGATCTCTAAAGGTAATAATACTTGTCATTTTGGAAACAATTGTCATGAAAAATTGATCCTGAATAATCCTAATTGATATCCATACTATCCATACTAATATTATAAATCCGAAAGTAACTCTGTCTGTCTGTCTACCTGTTACCTCTTCACGCTTCAACCGCTGGACCGATTGAGATTAAATTTGGCATGGAGATAGTTGAGGTCCCGGGAAAGGACATAGGCTACTTTTTATCTCCGAAAAGCGCATAGTTACCGCGGGAGAAGTCGCGGGCAGAAGCTAGTAGGTAATAAATAGTAGCCAGACAGAGTTAATAAATAAATAAATAAATATCTTGGGACATTTCACACATATTGACCTAGACCCATACTAAGCAAAGCTTGTACTATGGGTGCTAGGACAACGATATAAATACTTATATAGAGAAATACATACATAATATATAAATAAATACTAACACCTATGACTCGAGCACAAACATTCGTGTTCATCACACAAAGTTTGCCCCGAGCGGGACTCGAACCCGCGACCATCGGAACAGAAGGCAGGGAAATAATAGTATTTTTAATTACTTTATTACATTTTAGCATGTAAAACGCAACGTAACTTTCCGCACAGCTGTAATTCGAGGAATACTGATTACCTTGACATTTATTAACCCAAGTTGCGAACTTTATGAATATTTAATTCACATTCATTTTCTCATTTAGAAGCCGTTGGAGGTGAACGTAAGTAAATTATGCACTTGGTTGGCCAACATGACGGGTGTAATTAGTTAGGTGATTTGGTTTGAAACATGCTAATTTCGTGTCATGATTGGCTAAAAACATTTTTGAATATTTGTCACTGACATCAGGGATTTAGGAAAAGAAGAATATAGTCCTTTCATTCAGAAAAGGAATATTTCTAAGGAGTATTCAGTAGTTAGAATCTTTAACTTTTTATTGCAGCTAGGTTTAGAATTCAATTTTAAACCAAGCTGCATTAAATCGTCCACTGTTATAGAAAAGTCAACACTAACGTGAACAGATACAGATACAGATACAGATATTTATTGATAAAATTACATTTCATTTTACATGTCCTCTTATTATTTACATTAATAATTATTTTAAAATAATTTTACATTTTATCACTTGTGTTAGGGTTAGGTAAGTATTAATTTTTAAATCACAGTTAATATGTAAGTATGCATTTGATACTACTGTTTTACAATTTTGCCATTTCTAATGACTGAGAAAAAGTCGTCGATGTTGTAACATGCTAAATCTAAGAGTATTTTCTTTAATTGTGTATAGAAACCAATGTCCGTTTTGGAGTTTTTAATCTCAGTTGGTATACAGTTATACAACTTAGGTCCGATGACTCCCAGCGCGCGCCGAGCTTTCGCGAGCCGCCTGCGCGGCTGCACCAGCAGGTGCTTGTTGCGAGTGTCGCGGCCGTGAACCTGTTCATTAGTTTTATAATGCTCGAGATTTGCTCTTACATATTGACATGCGGCTAATATGAAAACAGATGGCAGTGTTAATATTTTGTATTTAATGAACAGGTTTTGAGCCGGAAAATCAATGGGCTTTCGTCCTATTACGCGCAGGGCACGTTTTTGTAATTTAAAAACAGAACAAGCATTGTTTAGTTAGAAAGGAGCTACTTATAGAACAACTAGCTGACCCCGCGGACTTCGTGCCGCCTTCCAATTTTATTTTAGGTATGGGAAATAGCTAACGTCCTATTCTCAGACCTACTGAACATACACACCAAATTTCATAAGAATCGGTCGAACCGTTTCGGAGGAGTTTGGTTACAAACACTGTGACACGAGAATTTTATAGATTAGAAGATTTTTGTATTAAAAGCTCGCAGCTATTTGAATACTGACATTTCAGTCCGGTCTGTTCCTGCTTGCAAGGACGTTTAAAAATAATCATTAGCTTTAAATATATTACTAAGTCAAACATTTTAAGCGAGAGACCTCATCATGATCTTATTGACATGTATTAATGAACTCTTTTATACATGATGTATTTCATTATTTATTGACATTTTGAGACTGTCGACATCTATGGAATTTATATTTATTTTACAATGGAGGCCATCTCTATATTATTTTTTTATGGACCCTTGGAGACTATACATCCCTAAGATCTTAGATTTAAGTTTAAGTTAGGGACTATACATCCCTGCAATGTAATTTTAGTACGTACCTATATGTATATTTTATACATGTAATGTAAAATATGTAAATTTTGAAAAAAGGCCTTTTGCTTGAGTTTGTTGCGGCGCTTCTTCTCAAGCAATGGGTCTAGGAAGCGCTGGTAAATTCTTTTTCTGTCGTGTAAAAGTGCCCCTTTGTGGCCAATTTGCTGAATAAACGATTGAATTTTGAATTTTTTGAATTTCAAATAAAAACCGCGAGCTTACAAAAGGACAGTCCTGAAGCTCGAAGGGCTTTGACGAACTTTTATCTTAATAGAAGCTTTGTGGAGTAAGTAAATCGAGATCTCCAATTTAATTTTCGCATTCTGAAGATTCTAGATAGCAAAATACTAATTTTACAGCACCCAGAGACAGGAGGAAGCCGTGGTGGCCTAGTAGTTCAACCTACCGGCATCTCATGCAGAGGGTCGGGGGTTCGATTCCGGCTCGCACCTCTAAGTTTACATATATGCGAAATTCAATTTGAATTAACAACTGTGCTTTTCGGTGAAGGAAAACATCGTGAAGAAACCTGCACGCATCTGCTAAGTAGTTCAAAGATGTGTGTGAAGTCCCCAATCCGCACTGGGCCCGCGTGGGGACTATAGCGCAAACCCTCTCATGATGAGAGGAGGCCTGTGCCCAGCAGTGGGATGCAAATAGGCTGTAGTAGTAGTAGTATTAGAGACAGGAGTGACAACAAGTTGATGTTTAATGAGTATTCATTTAAGTATATCATACACATAGGAACAATAATAGATACCTAAGTAAAATTACACTCAACAGCAATGAAAACGGGTCACTTTGTATAGGATTTTCCATACAAGCCCGTTTTCATTGCTGTTGAATGTAGATCAAGACACAGAACTTATATTTTTGATCTCAATAAATTGAATTTTGGTTTATATAAAAGATAAGTAACATTAAGTTAAACTAATGTAATAAGTTAGTCACAGTTATTACGAAGATAATCCTGCTTTTATGGAAGAGCGGTTTTTGATTAAACAAATAGTACCTATACCTAAGGAAATCCTTGTTCATTATATTTTCCAAAGGAAGACATGATAATTTAACGTACATAGTATTGTTAATTATACTTATTAATTATATTTATTATAATATAGAAGGTCTAACAAGTCGTCGGTTGTGTTCAAACAAAACGGCACAGAGGGGGAGGGGGCATGACATGACTTCTAAGTGACCAGCTTAGAAGCCCATGGATACAGAAAGTTCTCGAATGTCGTATTTTTAACACATCATAGAAGCCTCATTTATCTTATGAATACTAATACCATTGTAATAAAAGTAATAAATCACGGTATAAAATTGGATTTATAGAGGTACTTCTAAAAGAAAGTCAAATAAAAAGGCCTTTAGACCAAGAATTGGTAGATTTTAGCAGACGCGGCTGTAAGTTCCCACTTTTCGTCAACGTAGCATTTTTGTAAAGCCCTAGTTGCTAAGTGAACAGGGAGAATAGCTTTGAAGAGTAATTTTGCAATATCGCACAGGAAAATATGAAAGGTTTCCAGTGTACCTAATGCTTACGTGTGTGGAAAATGTGGGGGAACTTAAAATATAAGAAGTAGAAATAGGAGGTTTATTATATTTAAATAAATATTCAAAAACAAAACACGCAATGTTATACGAAAAGTAATAGCAGCTGACTCAATACACAAGGTGTGCAGTGAAAGCATGTTCGTTTATTTCTATCGAATCAGAACTGAACACCTACTCTTTTATTACTTGTCGCTTTTTTCGTTTGTCATCATTCTTATTATATGTTGTATGTATGTGTGTTTATGTATTTACTTATATTTATGTATATTTATACTATATATTATGTGTGTAGTTTATTTATTTTTATTTAATTTGCTTCTATATGTTATATTTTTACAGTGTGGCTACTTGTAAGTAGCCTCTATTGCACCGCCACAACATTTTCCATTATGTCCAAAGGTTTAACTGGTAGAGAATGCCTTATGGCATTAAGTTCACCTTTTGTATTAGTTTTACTAATGTGCAATAAAGTTTAAATAAATAAATACTTAGGTCCTGAACGCACCATACGTACAGTTGCGGTCGAAAAATCACAAGCTGTTATTCCGCTAAGGGGCCTTCTAAAATAATCTTCAAATTCGGTTTCACAGTGGGCACATAAAAAAACAACAACATACAGACGCTATCACAGATTTAATATTAGATTTAAGTTGTACGAATGCAGTCGGTTTTTACGTATTTGTTTACGTCATAAGGTGTTTATAGCTGTTGCACTTTTACAGGGTTTTATGGTGCGTGCTCTCATGCGATTTATTATGAGAGTTTACTGATGCTCGGTTTATAAATAAATGATAAAAGGTTTTAAGATCAGAGTCATACACATTTTTTAGTATGAGTTAAGGTTACAAATCTTTCCGGTGGACAGCCCAAAGTTAAGGGGTTTAAAAGCCTAATTTCTTGCTGGGCCTTTACATACATGTGCATACAAATCCTCTCTTGTAACCTGTATGATAAAAACATAAGTTGTTAAGCCGAAAGACCCCTGTTTTCGCGTTCTGTGTATGACCCATCAACGTCCTTAGAAATACATCATCATCATCCAAATATGCAGGGTCCAGCAAAACGTTATGACGATATTTTAACCACAGTATCAGCTATCGATTCTAAGCATGTTTTTTAGGTTTTTAACTTTTTTCGAGTTAGTGAGTATTTTTTTTTTCGTATGGGATTGATGGTGTGAGCGACACCTGTATCCCATACAAAATTTAATTTTTTACCAACTCGACATTTAAAAAAAAAAAAAACATGTTTAGAATCGATACTGATACTGTGGTTAAAATATTGTCCCAACGTTTGGCTGGACACTGAATAAAACTCTTCCGTTACTGACTGAATGGTGACAACGCAGCTGAAATTACTGGTTGCAGAGACCTAAAATTTGGCATGTAGGTTCCTTGAGGAGTGTAGTGTAAGGGAGCACTAAGAGAGGATTTCTCGAAAAAAAAAAATTTACATACATATATCTTATTTATTCTATGATACATGACATACAGGGTCAAGCAAAATGTTGCGACGATATTTTACCCACAGAATCAGCTATCGATTCTGAGCTTGTTTTTTAGGTTCTGATTTTTTTCGAGCTGGTAAAAAAATTTTGCCCGGGTCTCAAATCATACCAAATTTCATCCAAATCGGTCCACTCGTTGCGACATAAAGGAAGGACAAACAAACAAACAAACACACTTTCACATTTATAATATTAGTATGGAAGTATGGATTTTACCTATGCATCAGTTGACACATAGCAGACTATGAAGTGAATAACCTATTTAGAAAAAAAAAATAGTTTGTCCTTCGCATGATAAAGTTCTATAAAAATAAGCCTTAAATCAATCTATAGACTACACATAAAATAGAGTAAGTATACTTTTGCGTGTTTATAGTTAACCCCGTGGTGGCCTAGTGGTTCGACTGCCTCCCCTCATGCAGAGGGTCGGGGGTCCGATCCCGGCTCGCACCTCTGAGAAGCTCCTTTTGTGTGACATTAAATTTGAATTCACCACTGAGCTTCTGGGTGAAGGAAAACATCGCAAGGATGCCTGCACGCATCTGCGAAGTAATTCAAGGACGTGTGTAGTCTCCAATGCACAGGACCCGCTTGGGTCTATAGCCCAAACTCTCGGAGCTCTCAAGGAACCCAAGTCGTATCCCAAGGAAAAACCCAAGCAGGAACTCCGTTCCCGATTTTGCACGTACGCGGCAGAAACGCCCTCAGTATTTACTTTGACCACAGAATATTTAATAGTACTACGTACAGAATGGCGACGGAATCACCCGCCTGAATCTAGCCGGCGCGCAATTCGCGCCCAACTCGCCTTACCGTCATTTGTTACATCCGGAGATGGAGAGTGAACCATTGGCCCGCGTAGTAGTACACACACATTTACAAGGATACAGACGTCCTCGCAAGCAAACATTGGCACTTTATTTGAATTGTGTTCTAAATCGTGCTTTTATAGGCCGTGTCCGTCCTGTGCCTCGACTGTACAATTTTCGCGGTCAATGTTACATTTATTTACAGTAACTACTACTTGGCTTGTATGGAAAATCCTATACAAAGTGACCCGTTTTCATTGATGTTGAGTGTAATTTTACTTAGGTATCTATTATTGTTCCTATGTGTATGATATACTTAAATGAATACTCATTAAACGTTAACTTGTTGTCCCTCCTGTCTCTACTCCTACTACTTCAGCCTATTTGCGTCCCACTGCTGGGCACAGGCCTCCTCTCATCACGAGAGGGTTGGGCTATAGTCCCCACGCGGGCCCAGTGCGGATTGGGGACTTCACACACATCTTTTAATTACTTCGCAGATGAGTTCAGGTTTCCTCACGATGTTTTCCTTCAGCGAAAAGCTCAGTGGTAAATTTTAATTGAATTTGGCACATAAGTAAGCTTAGAGGTGCGAGCCGGAATCGAACCCCCGACCCTCTGCATGAGAGGCGGTAGGTCGAACCCCTAGGCCACCACGGCTTGCAGCACGGCATTTACAGTTACAATAAGTATGTATTTATTAGTGCCATGTAATTTACATCGCGCTCGATTGCGCCGGCAGCCGCGGTCAGTGATATCATCGCGTGAAACAATCTTTATTAATTAGCTTCGATTCATGCTGTGCCCACAGTCGTGTTACGCAGAATAGCAATATCTAAGTTATAACAGTTATCTGACGGTTTTTTATAAGGTATATTTTGGAGAGTGCGCTCAGGAACTTCACGATCTTATACCACCATCTACTTTTTATCATCGGACTACTAGCCGACGGGAGGGTTTCCATCCTCACGAGTCGAACAAAGCGATGCGCTTAATCTTTTCTTGTTCGCACTGCTAAACTTTGGAATTCCCTCTCTGCGTTTGTAGTTCCCAGTTCCTATAATCTTGGTGTATTCAAGTCTAGAGTGAATGGCATCTTCTGGGTAAGCGTGTTCCACCTTAGACCCTATCATTACTTTCCATCAGGTGTGATTAGGGTCAAACGCAAGCCCAATCCTAATACTACTACTACTACAGCCTATTTGCATCCCACTGCTGGGCACAGGCCTCCTCTCATCACGAGAGGGTTTGGGCTATAGTCCCCACGCGGGCCCAGTGCGCATTGGGGACTTCGCACACATCTATTACTTCGCAGATGCGTGCAGGTTTCCTCACGATGTTTTCCTTCACCGAAAAGCTCAGTGGTAAATTCAAATTGAATTTCGCACATAAGTAAACTTAGAGGTGCGAGCCGAAATCGAACCCCCGACCCTCTGCATGAGAGGCGGTAGGTCGAACCACTAGGCCACCACGGCTTGTAATAATCCTAATAAATAAATAAAAAGCACTGAGTCATTTTTAGTTTATTTTTACATTCGGTACCTTACAATAAAGCTCTAAATAGCTACTACGGCAATAGCTATAGTTCAAAATATTGAAAAAACCGCCTTCCAACTTCAACACACTGCGAAGCCTGTGGCCAGAGAACTGGCCATGACAATCTTATAGTAAACTTGTCATTAAATTTATATCGCAGTCTGAGGAGATTGAAGGCTGTTTTTATTTTAGACGTTGCTTTACTGCTCCTATGCCGTATACTACGCAGTTTTATTAGCTGTCAGCTTACAATCAGAGTGTAATAACCAGTTTAAGAGCTGAGGCAGATGAACTGACGGCCCAAATATTTGATCATGGGTATAGGTTTGCGCTGGCTGGTTTTCCGCCATTCGACGTCTAATTTGCGTGCCTATTTTGCGTGAACATTTGAAGAAGAAGAAGAAACATTTATTCGGTACAAAACACACGACATAACATAAATAACAATAAAATCGAAGAAAACAATAACATTTGCGTGTGATTTGTCACGAAATGGTCCTAGCTCAGCATGTGCTGGCACTGAGGCCAGCGCTGGTCTTCCGCTAGGACCATTTGGTGAGATCACGGAAAACCACGCTGACAATAGAAAAATATACATATAATGAATTTAACATATTAATATTTGTATTTATTTAATTGGATATGAAATAAACACAATAAAGTAAAAAACTGAACGCAGCTATAACAAAATAAAAAAATAAATAAAAAAACATTTGATCATATTTAAGATTGTTTAACGATCAATTTGGTTAAAAAATAAAAACGTACCTAAGAGTCAGTTAGTCAGTCAGTAAAGGGTGTACACACACTGATTATTTTAATATTTGTTATTATAATATAACTAGCTAATCCCGCGGACTTCGTACCGCCTTCAATTTTTTTTATTGGATCTGAAAAATAGCTTACGTCCTATTCTCAGACCTACTGAACATACACTCCAAATTGCTTAAGAATCGGTCAAGCCGTTTCGGAGGACTTTGGTTACAAATACTGTGACACGACAATTTTATATATTAGACTAGCTAAGCCCTTCGGGCTTTGCACTGCCTTGTTTTTTTTTTGGGTATTTAAAATAGCTTACGTGTTATTCTCAGACCTACTGAACATACACTTCAAATTTCATAAGAATCGGTTGACCCGTTTCGGAGGAGTTTGGTTACAAACACTGTGACACGAGAATTTTATATATTAGATAAAAATCTACAACAGTTAAAGTTGAACTGCAAGTCGCTGTCAAGTTAAATAATAAGTTTATTACTTTGCGTCGATTCTCTTGAAAATACTTGATACTAACTTTGGAGACACTCGACGTTTTCAATTCTATTTTTATTTCTAACTTGTTGCTCTAAATGCTCTGCTATTTTTGATTTCGAATTCGCCAAGTTTAGTCGATATTGTGGCACTTGGCTCTGATATTAAAACCTACTCAATCATTGATCTATTATAAGTAAGGATTCACAATCAGCCGGAGAAAATGGTCCATCGAAACGGGTGCCCGAACAACTCGGGCAACCGTTTGGCGCTCAGTAAATTTGACACTTACGTCTTATAGTGTTAGGTTTACATTTGTATAAAATATTTATCTTGACACATACTATATAGAGACGTTATTAGCATATTGGAACGTATTGTCTAATGTCAGTTTGCTCCATATATTTATATTTTCACATATTCTGTTAGGCACTGTTCTTGTAGGTCAATGTATTCAACAGACGTTTGAAATATTTTACTTGGTTTCTTCATAAATAGCATAATAAATATCACTAAGTATGTACTGTACCTTCGTAGGTACCTACACTACTTTATCTGTAACAAGCTCTACATTCAACTTTTTCTCCCACAAACGCCTAAATACTCGATCAATCAATCAATTATTTATTCAGCAAATTGGCTACATTGGCGCACTTTTACACGTCACAATAGTATATTTTGATGCGAGTGCGAAAAGTTTGTGATTTTATCACGAGTTAACACTAGGGACGAGTGAAAATGACAATTTTGCACGTGTATCAAAGGACATTTTTTAATATATTGGCGAAAAAAAAAGAAATAAACGAACAGGGTGAAGGTCAAAAAACTTTACGCAATCGTTCGTAAAAACAACTTTAGGCACGCTCACTAGCTGTCCAAAAACAAAATACACTCGTTCGGAAATGACAAACTTTCGGCACGTTAAACAGGTATCGAAATATTTACTTTTTGAGCACCTGTATTAAAAATAAATTTACCAGCGCTTCCTAGACCCATTGCTTACTGTCCAAAACCATTACGTTAAATACATGTTTTTACAAAACCTTTAGTCGCTATTTCTACACAACAAAGCAGAAAAACCAACAGTTTTGTTTCAGCAGTCAACCGTCCATTTCATAACTTACGTTCATTTTCTCGATGCTCGTTAGGTACTTGCCGATTTCGGCCGAATTCCACAGTATCTCCTATATTAGTTTCAGTAAAAATTGAATCCCCCAACTTACAAAATAAGGTGCATATTAAAAGCACCAAGTATAACACATAGGGTGAATTTTTCCAGCTATATCAGTGACGTCAGCTTGAAGAGATGTTATCCGAGACCGAGGGAGCAGAAGGATGTAAGTGAAAATTACCTTTTACCCGGATGGTGGTGTGTTTTTATATTTACATCACCCTTGGCCATAAAGTGGGATTTTCTGCCCGCTACGCGGAGAGAAAATCTCACTTCTTGGCCAAGGCAAGACGTAAAACTTTTGACAAACCAGGGGCAGTAATTCGTAAAGCCCCAGATCGCATATTTATCTTCGGTTCGGGCCACAGAAACCTGCGATCTGGGACATTTACGAATCCACCACCCTAGGTCTGTAATGTACTATTACATCACCCTTGGCCGTAAAGTGGGATTTTCTGCCCGCTAAGCGGAGAAAAAATCTCACTTCTTGGCCAAGGCAAGACGTAAAACTTTTGACAAACCATGGGCGGTAATTCGTAAAGCCCCAGACCGCATATTTATGGCCCTCACCTTCGGTTCGGGCCACAGAAACCTGCAATCTGGGACATTTACGAATTCACCACCCTAGGTCTGTAATGTACTATTGCTCGTCTCTCTTACGTTCCTACGAGTAGGTATAATGTAAGTATATTTGCACGTAATTTCCATTAGGTAAATATGAGAGTAGAATGTCAGTTTCAGTTAGTTTCGTTTTATTACTAAACCACTTTCCTGTTGTTTATAATAATAATAATAGTTCTTTATTTTCAGATATCCAAGATCCATTAGTTAGTAACACATGACATGATAAAATCTTACACTAATGTTAGTAGGTTCTTATCATAAGTTTATTTAAATAAAAATATATTGGGGAGTCGGGTTTAGCTCCAATCATCTCCAGTATTCCATTGGTGCTGCCCCGCACTCTGCTGACCAGTGAGGCGGCTCTCTTGCGCATGATGGCGTGAAACCCATCCGTGCGCGCATCCGCGAACATTTGAGAGGGGCTACAGAAGCGAGGCAGCCCCATCAGAATCCGAAATCCATTATTACATTGGACTCTCAGGGCACTGAGCGATCTTTGGGTACAGTTGAACCACAGGCTGCTCGTATAAAAACTCTGACAGAACGCTTTGAAAAGCGTGATTTTAACTTGGTCAGAGCATCGAGCAAACCTGCGTGCCAACATGTTACTTCTCACCGCCAGTGCCCGGCGCTCCCTCTCAATATCCAAATCAGCTTTAAGGTCGTCGGCGAGAATGTGACCAAGATACTTAAACCTATACACTCTAGACAATGGAACTCCGTTCAGCAGAATCTTAGGTACTTTTTCTGGAATCTTTTCGGGTTGCTTGCCGGCGGCCTTAAAGATCAAGTATTCACTATGTTTATGTATCAGTAGTTAAGTTGATTAGGTATTTGATTAAAATCATTCTATTTTTATTTGCTTACCTACATTGTTTTTGAGTTGGTTTTTGAATAGTATCTAAAAATTTCATAAAATTTTGCTTCCTAGTTTATCATTATGATAATCAATTTCGATATGCTTAATGTAGGTACTTAATATCTTCCGTTACTAAGTATAACTGTAGGTCTAGTGTATTTTTTACACCAAAAATGCAAAACGATGTCACGAAGTTATTCGAGTAAACTATTCACGATCAGTTTAGTTTTAACACGCGAGTGTAAGCTTCAACTTCGGGCTCGGTTTGTTTTTACCTCTTCTCACATGAGTGTAAATCTTTATTTGCGCTAAACGCATCGAACGCGTTTTAGATTATTCATCATTTTTGTATGAGAACACAAACAGCACCCCTAGCGGCAAAACATGGAGTCAATTCAGCGAGTGACATTTACTTTACGAAAACGGATGTGAATTCGTTTACACGTTTTCTGACTAACTGCGAGTGTAAGCTCGTATTTGACAGTTTGAAAAGTAAATTAAACGAAACGCAAGAAGTAAAGTTACTCACCCGACTTTATCACGTGAGAAGGTGAGAACTTAGGTTTTCGAACCTGTCGAATCCAAATTTACTTCAAAATTTTAGATTTTTTAAGTGAAATAAATGATATATGTATGTCGTCTATGTCTTAATATGCTTGTATTGTGTTCTTGAGATAATTTTTACTTAGTATGTTATTTATTTAAGCTTCTTCGCATACGTATAAGTGTGTCTTTCTTTTTTAATGTTGAGATACTCCACGTTTGTGACGAATATACCTATAACTATGTACTTCGATTTGGTTTAACAAAAAACTAAATTACATAAATTACTCCGGGTTGCCTAGAAATTTTAGAAAATGTAGGTAACTTGGCAACACTTATGGCCATTTTGACAATTTTGACAGAAAAAACCTGAAGAAACGCAAACGCGATCGAGACGTTATAACTCACTGCCTTCCGTCACATATTTGACATTGTCATGATTGACGTTTACCAAGCCTCCTCAAATTTGATATTAATGATAATTTAAATGTTTATTATTGAATAATTGCCGGCCTGAGGCCAATATTTTGATAATGGCGAAGTGTCCAAGACAGAAACCCTCAATTTTATAGTGTATAGCGGATGTCGCAAAGTGATGGTGACAATACATGAACGTGTGCGAGAACGGTGTTGACAAATGCACTCAAAGGTTAAAGATGAACCTTTTACGAATAGTTTACTCGAAGTGTGTTGAGTTGAGTTGAAAGATGGACGTTGACGTTTGTTGAGCCTCACCAAGTTTACTTGATTTATCTTTTATATCGTACATTAATTGTTTCCTCCATACAATGCTCGGCCCGTAGGCCATACTTGAAAGTGGCAAAATTGTCTTGCATATACTTAGAAAGAAGCCATTATATAAGAGAACAGAAGAGAAGAATTATATTTTAAGATCCATACTTTGAATTGAGCCAAATTTCTTGTAATGTAGAAAGAATTGGCGCAGCTCGTGTTACTTTTATCAAATACAAAGGAGAATGCGTGCATAGAAGCAAGAAACAGTAAGTATTAGACATAATAATAGTATTTATTTTTATTTGACATATGCAATATCCACTGCAGAGGGTTTGGGCCCTACACAGGCGCAGCTTGGATTGGGGACTCACACATGTACCTACATTCTTGAATTACTTCGCAAATGCGTGCATGTTTCTTTACGATTCACTATGTTTTCGTTCACCGAAAAGCCAAGTAGTAGGTAATTTTGCACAAAAGTAACTCACAGATGCGAGCCGGATTCGAACGCCCGCCGATCCTCCGCATGAAGAGTTCTATAGGTGATGGTATGGGTGAAATGGTTCCGAATGGAGGACCGATCACCCGACTGATCCAGGCAGTCGTCCCCTTTCATAAATAGGTGATGGTGGCCTAGTAGTGGGCCACCATCACGGCTTCAATTAAATACCTAATATACACTTACATTTTCTTTCAGTGTTCCTTCTGGCTCTGCCCCAGCAAGTCAAGTGGAACTGTGGCAACTTTAAGACCAGACCCCGTGGCTGAGCCAACTGCTGATTCCTACCAGAATTTCATCAAGTTTTAAGTAGTTTAAACACTAATAAATCATGCTATATATTCCATTGAGTTTATTATTGGTGTTATTTATTGTAAGTATGTATATTTCTTTAGCAAATGTCAGCAACTAGCAACTGATCGATCAAAGCACAACCGAAGCTACTAACCGCAGAAAGCTGAAATTTGGCATATAGGTTCCTTGGGGAATTGGGGGGTGTTACTAAGCATAATTCCCGCGGGAACGCTCCGAATTCCACGTGAATGAAGTCACCGTCGGAATAAGCTAGATTGATATAATGCTTTTAGGTATTCGCATCAGTCAAGAATGTTGGCCGCTCTATTTAGCTATAAGTACCTACTAAGCCACAATTTTGCATTTATAGTATTTCCCTTTACATGATTTATTTAACGTTAATCTACCACATATGTAGCGGGAGTGGTGATGATGAGAACAAACTACTTTCTTGGTTAGTTTCAAGTTGATTTATTTCATAATAATTTAGAACGCTTAAATGAGTGAGGCTCACAAGAATGTGCCGTCACACACTGGAAATTCTTGTGAGCATCACCCAATATGTACTTATGTCTACCAAAACGATAATCCATGACACGGCCTATCTCTCTTCCGTGCCGTGCCTTGTGGACGATGCCGATGGTGCTGGCACAATCCTCCACGCCTGGAAAGACTATTCCTATATCGACTACGTCGCGATGTACGCCTGTTCATCGTTCAGCAAAAAGGCTGGTTTCAAGCGACCGATTGATTCGCACTTTTTGCCTTCTCTATTAATCAGGTTCCCATGCTTTGCTCCTCCTCTCAACCACTATAAATGGGCCATCATAAGGCGGCGTTAGAGTAGGGCGGAGTATGACGCTTCTTGTGAACATTTCTGTAATTGGCCTTTCCCTTCTTGGACCGAGACAACATTAGCAATACTTAAGTATCTTCCCTTAAACATCTCTGTAAAACTATCGTAGGAACAGTTCCTCATTAAAAAACATTCCTGCGGTAGCCTAATCGGTATTCCATATACTTTCCTCGCAGCGCTATATCCGGTTTCTTCCTGTAAACTATGCTTGTAAACAACTCCTAAGTCCCAACTATAATATGGTAGGAAACTCTTCAACCGAGTTCTCTCTTTCGCTTCTTGCCCAAATACTAGCTATAATTCCCTTCTTGGACCGAGACAACATTAGCAATACTTAAGTATCTTCCCTTAAACATCTCTGTAAAACTATCGTAGGAACAGTTCCTCATTAAAAAACATTCCTGCGGTAGCCTAATCGGTATTCCATATACTTTCCTCGCAGCGCTATATCCGGTTTCTTCCTGTAAACTATGCTTGTAAACAACTCCTAAGTCCCAACTATAATATGGTAGGAAACTCTTCAACCGAGTTCTCTCTTTCGCTTCTTGCCCAAATACTAGCTATACAGATAGCCATGTAGGCAATACCAGCAATTTTGTAAGGCACTGAAAAGTCCTGCTGCCGCGTGTCTTCTAAATTTTATCTCCATGTTTAGTATCTTCAAAAATGTTCAAACTATTAGCCTGACAGTGACCTTGACAGATCGAATTGCGTATACTACTGCGTTTCTGTCATACTAAAAGTCACTCGAAAACGTGAACGTTTTCGTTTACTCACTTACTCGCTCGTCACTCATTCGTATTAATCAAAATACACTCGCTAAACCTTGTTACAAAACGTACCGTTAGGGGCGCTGTTCAAGTTTTCATACAATCTTGATGTAAACGCAAACGCGGTCGAGAAGTATTTTCCAGGTCCGAAAAATACACTTGAGGTACTGGCTAGGGTGGGTTGATTCAAACCATTCGTTAAAGTTAACGTTAAATATTTTACTATGGGACAAAATGACGTTTCTGTATGGAATGACATCTCGGCGGCCATATTTAACGACCAGGAGTCCGTCAACTGTGCTTGAATCAACTCTTTTCATCAGTCAGTCATTTAGGAGACTGACTGATGACAACGCACAGCCAAAAACTGTCGTAGAGAGCTGAAAGTTGGCATAAGTATTTGGTTCTGCGCCCGTCTTCAAGCTCCATCATCATCAGATCAGCTCGTGGGTACCATATTATTGAATTGTCATCATTGACCTATAATAAGTAATAACATATGGACGAACAGTGCCGAACAGAATATGTCAAAATATATGGAGCAAACTGACATTAGAAAATACGCTATATGCAATATGCTATATCCAATATGCTAATAACGTCTCTTTATAAGGAAGGCCAAACGGGTGCCCAAGCTGTTCGGGCACCCGTTTTGACGGGGCCATTTTTCTCCGGCTGATTGTGAATCCTTACTTATAATAGATTAATGATTGTCATCCAAGTTACAAATACCTGCCAAGTTTCTTCATACGATACTTAATTAGAATTAGCGTGCAAGATTCCTTAATAGTGTTGTTAGTTACACGACGACCTAATAAAAGCGCTGTAAAAAATACAAAGCCTCGACGTTTGACATTTTCTCCAAAAAATAAAATAAATAACCTTTTAGTTATGTTTGTCTCGAGACATTTATTTTTAGTCTACTCACGTGTGATGTTAGTGTGTTACCGCCCTAAAAACGTCGGATAGTTCGGAGAGGCAATATATCCCACCCACACACGCCGCGGAATAATCGTCTCTTACACCCGTAATATAAAGTATCAATTTTCGTATACCATCTGTTTCCAGTTTGGTTTTGTTAAATAACTTAATTATTTACTTATCTGTTTTAGGCGAAACATTTTATTCCTGATTTTCATTTTATTTTTATTTTGTATTCTTTCTGACGATCTCAATGTGAAATTCTCTTATTTTGACATGTATGTAAATTATGATGTACCTAATATGATATTGAGAAATAAATGTTTAAGTAAGTAAGTAACACTTTATTGTACAAAAACACAGTACTATAAAAATTAAAAGAAATGTACAAAGGCGAGCTTAACCCTATAAGGATTCTTTTTTATGTTTATGTCTAGATGTCTATGTCAAGTTTTGTTAAGTTACTTATCAAAAAATATATAAATACTTAAAGCGTATCTGGAACGGTTAGAATTTCAAACATAGGGTGGTAGGTATCTGTTCATAAAAAAGTGGCTTAAATCATTTTCAAGCGTCTGCGTGATTTACCATTTAAGATAATTTGATTTTCATACAAAAAACAATCGACAAAATCAACAATAACGTAACTCTTTTATACAAATGAAGTTCAAATTTCAAATCTGTTTATTTCCATTAAAAAGATAATAAATTACATTTTATAAACACCTCGCTCAATTTTTAGGGTTCCGAAGTCCACAAGGAACCCTTACAGTTTCGCCATGTCCGTCCGTTCGTCCGTCCGTCTGTCCACACTATAGCTCGGAGATGCTTAGGTCTAGAGAGCTGTAATTTGGCATGAATATGCATATTAGTTACGCTGACAAACTGAAACAATAAAATTTTGAAATATATTTTTTTATAGGGTACCTCCCCTACTCGTAAAGTGGGGATGTAATTATTTTTTCTTGCGTACCCCATGGTGCGGCATATTGTTGAATAGGTCTTAAAAAAATATTGTAGGTTTGTTAAAACCATTTTTTGATTAAGTGATGCGTTTGTGAAATATTAAGCTTTAAAGTGCTATTTTTTGTTAGAGTCACGTGTCCCCCCCCCCCCCTGCCAGCTAAATGGTGGTATTTGGATGGCTGAAAAAAATCACGGTTGTGGCATATATAACGTAGTAGAAAGGAAAACTATCACAGCTAAGTAGGCTGTACAAACTTACGAGTAATAGTCGACCAACTTATGAAATGATTAAAATACCAATGAGTTTTCTCGAGCGGCAGGGGCGTCGGGCGGGCACGTCATACCACAGTCTAGATAGATGCTAATAAGTCTTAGAAAGGTACTGTGGGCATCCTCAACTTCGGAACCCTATACTTTGCGCGTGGTCCGACACGCACTTGGCCGGTTTTTTATGTTTATGTCTAGATGTCTATGTCAAGTTTTGTTAAGTTACTTATCAAAAAATATATACATACTTAAAGCGTATCTGGAACGGTTAGAATTTCAAACATAGGGTGGTAGTGGTAGGTATCTGTTCATAAAAAAGTGGCTTAAATCATTTTCAAGCATCTGCGTGATTTACCATTTAAGATAATTTGATTTTCATACAAAAAACAATCGACAAAATCAACAATAACGTAACTCTTTTATACAAATCAAATTCAAATGTCAAATCTGTTTATTTCCACTAAAAAAATAATAAATTACATTTTATAAACACCTCGCTCAATTTTTATACAAGATTACGTGCTGCGGAGTTGTCGCATGTTCGCAGTAGTATAAAGGCAATAAAGGTTAGTATTATGTAATAGGTAACAATAGGTAGGCATTTTGTTTTCATAAATAAGTTATCTTTGTTGATTTCTGTATGAAACAACATTTTTTTATTGAATTGATGTTACGCAATATACTTAATACCCGAACCTAGGTATATGCGCACAAATGTATTAATTAACTAAAAGAAGGTTATAATATTAAGTCGAAATCCGCACGCATCTGCAAAGTCATCATCATCATTTCAGCCGATAGACGTCCACTGCTGGACATAGGCCTCCCCCAAGGCGCGCCACTCAGACCGGTCCTGTGCCACTCGCATCCACCGCGTTCCGGCGACCTTTACAAGGTCGTCACTCCATCTTGTTGGAGGCCTACCGACAGCTCGTCTACCGGTTCGCGGATCTGCAAAGTAGATGTGCCTAATTGAAAGATGTAAATTCATATTAAGAGGGTTTATCCCGAAAGTTGGCAACGTCGCATATATACTATATACAACAGCCTATTTACGGCCCACTGCTGGGCACAGGCCTCCTCTCATAACGAGAGGGTTGGGCTATAGTCCCCACGCGGGCCCAGTGCGGATTGGGGACTTCACACACATCCTTGAATTACTTCGCAGATGCGTGCAGGTTTCCTCACGATGTTTTCCTTCACCGAAAAGCTCAGTGGTAAATTCAAATTGAATTTCGCACATAAATAATTTCAGAGGTGCGAGCCGGATTTGAACCCGCGACCCTCTGCATGAGAGGCGGCAGGTCAAACCACTAGGCCACCACGGCTAACGTCGCATATCGTCGAGTAAACCCTTTTAATACTACTATGAATTGTAACTTACTTGTGAAGTTTGACTGTATGTTAATTTGGACTAACTACTGACTTTCATCGCAGACGCGAACGTAGTTTTCAGAATTCAGTTTGAAGAAATTATTTAGGTATTCTGAATTCATTACCTACCTAAAAGTTTTTCTACATTTACTGGTTTCATTTTATTAAAATTTCATCAGATTTACAGTGAATTTCAAGAAACAAATTTTAATCTGGTATGATAGGTATTAGTTACGTGACTTTCAAACTATTTGCTTTTCTTCAATACATTTTCTTTCTATCTTTTCAGATACCGTTTTTTTTTCAATTCAATTCAATCATTTATTCAGCAAATTGGCCACATAGGGGCACTTTTACACGTCAGAAAAAGAATTTACCAGCGCTTCCTAGACCCATTGCTTGAGAAGAAGCGCCGCAACAAACTCAAGCAGAAGGCCTTTTTTTCAAAATTTACAAAATTTACATTACGTGTATAAAATATACATATAGGTACGTACCTACTAAAATTACATTGAAGGGATGTATAGGCCCTAACTTAAACTTAAATCTAAGATCTTAGAGATGTATAGTCTCCAAGGGTCCGGAAAAAAAATGGAAATAGCCTTCATTGTCAAATAAATATAAATTCCATAGATGTCGACAGTCTCAGCTTAACGGTAAGACCTCATATCTAATGAATTAAATGAAGGTGTGAGGTTCAAATCTCAGGTCAGACCACCGAGTATGCTTATCTGTGTCAATTAGCTAAAAAAATCTCATACGTGTTTATACTACCTGCTACTAAAGTCTATTTGCGTCCCACTGCTGGACACAGGCCTCCTCTCATTTATACACTTTGCTTTATTTCCTACTAGCTTCTGCAAGCGACTTCGCCCGCGTGGCATCGCGTTCCGCGGCAATTTACGGAATAAAAAGTACGATATAGAACTCTTTCTTTTTAATATTGAACTCTTTCTCAGTAAATGTTCTCAGCTTCACCCCAAGGGTGACTGGGAGAAAATGCTTGTAGCATTAAGTCTACCTTTTGTACACTGCATTTTTTTGTTTGTCCAATAAAGAGTTCAAATTATAATAATAATAATGCCCTTTACCGGGACTCCCATCTATCTCCATGCCTTTCATCTAAATCGATCTAACAATTTTAAACTGAAAGGGTAACATTCGCATTTTAATAGGTAATTTAATATGGATTCTGGGCTGTGTCTATCTATAAATTACGTATGTTGATAGATACACAATAAATCTGGTGCCGGAGCTCTGTCATGCGAGACACTCGTAGATTCCATCCCATTTCGCCATCGCAATGAAAACATGAATCACTGAGTGAACGAGTAAGGTTTGAGCGACGATCCGTTCACTATTATTTTTTTATTCTTCTAGACGCCATCTTCTTCGTTCTACTGTAATTGTTTTAGGAATTTGAAGAGAGCTTCCGTCGATTTTATTGCGGCGCTTCTGCTCAGCAATAGTATTTTTTCTGGTTGTTAACGACTTTATTGAGTCTGCTATTTAAACATTTATCTGGGAACTAGATAAGTATAATGTGTTTCCCGTATGTATCTATGTGTATCCAATAGGTATCGGTTGTGAGATTTTTTAAATTATATTTACGTCACACCAGGCCGAAAAGCGGGATTTACCGCCCTTGGGCGCTACGAAAAATCCCTCTTCACGGCCAGATGGTGACGTAAAATCGTATACTAACCACGGGCGGTCGTAAAGAAATCCTCAGACCGCTAGATTATAGCCCTCGCCTCCGGCTCGGGCCTCAATTACCCGCGATCTGAGACTTTCTTTACTTGACCGCCCTAGGTGTGTAATGTACTATGGTAGGCAAACGAGCACCCAGTCCACCTGATGGTAAGCGGTCACTCTGGTCCATGGACGCCGAAATCTCATGATTTCTTTAAAAAATCTTTATGAAGTTTTTTTTAACTTATCGACCGCCTATACTTGTCACTATACCTTATTATGCATGTTTTGTAGAATCTATACCATAAGACTATAATAAAAGGGTAATTTTCTGTCTCTTTCTAACTGTCTGTCTGTTTGTTAGAGTTAATCTCCGGGAGTACTGGACCGATTTGAGTGCGGAGATAATAAATAAGTACCTTAAACTAATTATACGCGATGAGAAATTTCTTTAAAAAATAGTACATTATTGCAGAGGCCGCCAAGTAGCGCATTGCCGGACGAGTCAGTTAGAAGGCTGAGCGAAGACTTCTATTAGTACGAGTCCGGCAATCGCAATTGCGGCCGAGGTATATATAATGCTTTTCTCAAACAGCGAGGAAATACGTAAGGTCAGTCGGGGCAAGTGCGCCAGGATGGGGTAAGTGCGCCTAACATAAATATATCGAAACCTATAAATATTACTCAACTAGTACTTGGCTGTTTTACAAGGCATAGGGGCGAAATAAATTTAGGCGCACTTACCCCACATCAGTATTTACTACTTCCATGATCGTAGATGATTTGGCCATGGAAGTTGTACTTATTACCTCCATGGATTTCAGTTTCGGGGCAAGTGCGCCAGGATGGGGTAAGTGCGCCTAACATAAATATATCGAAACCTATAAATATTACTCAACTAGTAGTTGGCTGTTTACAAGGCATAGGGGCGAAATAAATTTAGGCGCACTTACCCCACATCAGTATTTACTACTTCCATGATCGTGGATGATTTGGAAGTTGTACTTATTACCTCCATGGATTTGTCAGTTTCTCTACAGAGGTGTCTCAAATAGCAAGCGAATTAAAAAAAACACACACACGACAATAATGTTTTTGCTGGCCAAGGCCGGCAATGGACAGCCTCGCGTCTTCTTTTTTTGAAAGTAACACGAACATTTCCGAGCATGTTTGAGAAAAGGACATTTTAATTTAAGTTATAACTGTTTCCCTTATGTAAAGCGAACGGCACGCCGCAAGCGGCCGCCCACTAACTAGCCGTTAGAGTTGAGAGGGTGTATTCGAAAAGTTAGCAACGTCGCAAATAGCTGTCAAATAGTTCGCTGTTTAAATTATTAATTTGATCAATATTACTCAATGAAAACAGGAATAATCGCTATTATTGAACAAAACAACAATAGTTCATTGCTGGGCCCGCGTGGGGACTATAGCCCAAAACCTCTCGAGATGAGACGAGGCCTGTGCCCAGCAGTGGGCCGTAAATAGGCTGTAGTAGTAGTAAGTAGTAGTAGTTCCTTGCAACAATTAATATCATCGCAATTTTTTTAGAATTAGGGAAGTAATATTGATTGAAAACTTTCCATCGCATTTTCCATGCATTTCACTGTAATTTAAAAAATTTAAAGCCCGTCCAGCATACATAAATCGATACGCGTTATTCAATAATAGAGCGATAATATTATATCTTTTTTCGATCAGTAATATTGAGAAATGAATGAAGTCAGCGAAATAATTGACAGCTATTTGCAACGTTGCCAACTTTCCAAATAAACGCTCTTTATCGTCGTTTATCCGCCAGTTACCGTTAAGCACATTTACTTGGTCTATAAATACATACAGTGAGTCTTCTAGTTTTTTTAGATAACTTTGAAGTCGGTTATTAAATGTCAACCTACTTACCTTTACGATATAATTAATATCGTTACGTATCGTGTGTATATATATTTCTGATGTGTTTAAAACCGTAATAATATAAGCAATCTAAATGCAGTAAGATTATGACTGTAGTAGGATTTACTTAATATAATATTTACTATGTTTTATAGAACGAATCACTTTTATTTAGACTTTATTAGTGCTTTACCGAGTGTCATGTAGTTATTATTATGGAGGGTTGAAGTAAAGGAGCGCAATCTTTATAGTTCCAAAAGTGGACACCAAATCGGGTAGGTTGGGGGCGCTGCGGTCGCCACTACAGTCAAGCCACATAGGCGGATAGTCTGCAGTAGCGCCTTCAGATGGCGCTGCTGAGGCAAAAACGGTTGTGAGGCGAGTGTGTTTTGTTTTGTAGCTTATCAAATCCGCCATATAATATTGCGCTCCTTACCAAGACACATTCCACACTCCATAGTTATTAGGGCGAGCTGTGTAAATAATGTAATCAAAATGAAGTTCGTTCATTGCAAAATGCAATTTTATACTTTAAGGAATTATTACGAAAATGTCAAATGTCATACTTTAAACTTTTCTCAGTTCACTCACGCTATTTGTCATTTACCTTGAAAATGATATCAAAGCGTTGCGTGTTAAACTTATTTTGTTCTAAAAGAGGCATTTGCCACGTAAAATGAGAATCAAATTGGATTTTACCCTCTGTGTGTGGAATAATTTTATATCTGATGTAGAAAGTAGACCTACTATTCTTCATACAAAGGTTTTTTATTTAAAACTTCTTGTTAACCTAGCGCTCTGGACAGCGCTCCGAGCGAACTAATGTGACCCACAATTACGAATGGGACACATATCCCATACCTAAACACTAATAGATAGGCGCGTACAGATTTCCTCACTATGTTTACCTACACCTGCCTTCACTAAACAGTTCAGTGATATAAAAAATACCCCCTATTCGAGATATATTGACTTTGTTAAAGAAAGCAATGGCCCAGAATTTACTTTAAATCAACTTCATTACAACTATAAAACAAAGTCGCTTTCTCTGTCCCTATATCCCTATGTATGCTTAAATCTTTAAAACTACGCAACGGATTTTGATGCGGTTTTTTTAAATAGATAGAGTGATTCAAGAGGAAGGTTTTAGTATATAATTTAAACACTCAATTCCCGCGGGAACGCTATAACCGAATTCCACGCGGACGAAGTCGCGGGCAGAAGCTAGTTTTCTAATAAAACTACTACTACTACAACAACAGCCTATTTACGGCCCACTGCTGGGCACAGGCCTCCTTGCATCGTGAGAGGGTTGGGCTATAGTCTCCACGCGGGCCCAATGCGGATTGGGGACTTCACACACATCCTTGAATTATTTCGCAAATGCGTGCAGGTTTCCTCACGCTGTTTTCCTTCACCGAAAAGCTCAGTGGTGAATTCAAATTGAATTTCGCACATGCATAGTTTCAGAGGTGTGAGCCGGATTTGAACCCGCGATCCTCTGCATGAGAGGCAGTAGGTCAAACCACTTTAGGCCACCACGGCTATTTAAAAACAAAATAACTGATACTTATTTTAGAATTACACAAAACCGACGTACATTCGAGTTCATTAATATATGATCACTTTTGGCCCTTATTACAAGGGAGCAAGGTGTAAAAGGAGCCGTGGTGGCCTTGTGGTTCGACCTACCGCCTCTCATGCTGAGGGTCGGGGGTTCGATTCCGGCTCGCACCTCTAAGTTTACTTATGTGCGAAATTCAATTTGAATTTACCACTGAGCTTTTCGGTGAAGGAAAACATCGTGAGGAAACCTGCACGCACCTGCGAAGTAATTCAAAGATGTGTGTGAAGTCCCCAATCCGCACTGGGCCCGCGTGGGGACTATAGCCCAAACCCTCTCGTGATGAGAGGAGGCCTGTGCCCAGCAGTGGGCCGTAAATAGGCTGTTGTAGTAGTAGTAGTAGTAAGGTGTAAAAGTGTGTATATATTGGAGAACTCAACTGTACCTGCCCACTTTGGAACCTTGTTATAATAGGTTCCAAAAGTGGATAGCTACAGACATCTTTTTGCAGCCGCCGAAATTAAATAGCCTACATTTTTGGACAGAAATTTTGCCTTTTGAAAATAAGCAAGTACCTCCGTTGCTGGGTAAACAATAAACATCTTAAATTCTCAACGCTAAAACGTAATAAAGTGACCTTGTGATCGGAATAAATTATTATTTTATTAATCCTTAATTGCTATGTTGTTTTCATCGTAAATAAGCCGTAACAGATACCTACTACGTACCTATTTTATCTTGATTTTTTTAGTACAAACGAGCGATCGCTTTGATTTTCACATAGAGACTATGTATTTACAGATTATCTGTTTGTTTATGGACAGGACGTGGCATCTTCGCAATATGGTATAGCTCAAGACGCCGCTGACAAGAGCTATAATAACCTAGAGCAATCAAGGCAGGCAATTGTCTCGGTGGACAATGACTGTTTGCATTGGAGGGAGCGAGAAGCACGACCGTGGCATCTGGGCGATGTACGTAGAAAATAAGAAAAATGAAGATAAAAAAAATCCCACATTGCATGAACAATATAAACTAGCAATTTTTTTGGTATGGGTATGGCGGAATAGTGTATATAATTATAGAAATCTGCGTTAAGAAAAATAAACTTATAGAACCTTAGATTTACTTAGATTAGATCCGATCATCGCACATTTAACCGATTTCATGAAATCCTTTTTATGAAATAGCATGTTATTTAAGTAAGTATATAGTGAATATTAACATATTTTACTCGCCTTACAAAATCAAATAGTTTTCATTTAAATACTGTTTAAATGAAGTCAATTTAGGTTTTGTCAGCGCCTTAATGAGGCGACGGTTTGACCTACTGCCTCTTATCCAGAGGCTGGGGGGTCAAATCTTCTTTGCCACTGAGCTTCCCTGTGTAGAAAAACATCGTGCGGAAACCATCACGCATTTTCAAATCAACCAGCACACGTGCTTAAATTCCTACGGGATAAAGATGAATACGTTGTCCCATGTAGGTATACTTATCCATTGTAGCACCCATAGCCTTGCTGCCAGGCCAATTTATGTGAAGTGTCCGAAGATATACTTAGTAAAAAAGCCGTGGTGACCTAGTGGTTCGGCCTACCGCCTTTCATGCCGAGGGTCGGTGAGATTCAAATTGAATCTCACCGAACATGAGCTTTTCGGTGAAGGAAAACATCGTGAGGAAACCTGCACGCATTTGCGAAGTGATTCAAAGATGTGTGTGAAGTCCCCAATCCGCACTGGGCCCCTTCCCTTGGGGACTATAGCCCAATATATAGGGGGGAGGCACAGGCATGATGGGGGGAGGCCTGTGCCCAGCAGTGGGACGCAAATAGGCTGTAGTACGTAGGCCGGTCCGAAGATATTTATTTATTTATTGAGATAAGTTCTGTCATTTATTTATATTCATATCTAATCTATGTAGGTATTACGGTACACTGGAATCGTGTGTAAAATTGTAAAAGTGACCAAATGTGGCCTATTATTTGCTGAATAAATAATTTGATTTTGATTTTTGATAAAATATCAACGAAAGTTCAGTACTTTTTGTGTGACAATATTCAAAAATCCAAACAATCCTTTATTCATTACATATACAATATTAATAAGTAGGATTGTTAAAAATCCGGTTATTGTATTTAACCACCAAAAAATCGACATAATTGTACCGAAATGTATGGTATTGGAATTGGAATGTAAGGCTGCGTGTTCATGGACTGTAGAGCGTGTAGAGCATAGAGCAATGTTGTGAATGCGCGCCTCCTACCAGAGCAACTGGTTTTTGGACATAGAATAAAAATAAATCAACTCGTTAAAATATTTGTCATCTGGAAATCTCGGAAACCCGATACGACCCGAACTGTCGATCAATTATCCATTTTAATGACTGACATATGACCATTTATAATGAAACTATTATTAAGAAACTGTGTTAAAAATAGAAATTGCACATAAGTAGATTATATTAATTAACGTTAATCTTACTGTGTATACATAGTTTAGAGCATCAGTCTAGTCTTGCTCTTTATTCTAGTTGCGACTGTTACTTGTTTTGTGTGCCTTATTTTAATAAATAGGTAAATAAAAATTGGCAAGATACATAAAAAATACAGGTGAATTGGATTGAAATTTTTCTCATCACTAATCAGTAAAAGATTAAGAAAACGATTATTATATTTTATTCTTCATATATTTGACCTCAATTTGTCCGATTACTTTTGTGATTGGACAACTTTCATAGCAGAGAAAAAAAACAAAAGGACCTCTTCAAAAACAGAGATCTTCATCAAAGTATTGGCAATAGCAACTCTACATAACGAAGTTATGTGTCTTGTAAGCTTGCCGAGCGTCTATATCCGAAATTGTGGGCATCATGGCGGGAAAGATTTAAGCACAATAAGGCGTGGATGAAGTGTTTTTCCTTTTCGCACCCGCTTCGATAGAAAGTGACAAGTATAGGTACATTCTGGATAAACACTCGTGTTTATAAACATGTTACGACCTATTTACGAGTGTGTACCAAGTGACTGTCGCGTCTGCATAGAGCACGCAGAGTCGCAGAGCTCTGCACTTTCGAGTTCCAAGCTCACGCTCAGAGCCGCATGGCGCGTTGACCGGCGCGCACGTGTTTTCTTTTTATTTTTCTTTTTACGTAGTTGCCAACCGTCCGCACCGAGTTTTGTTTTTAAATTTAGTTCCACAAACCAAAGCTAGAAGGTGGCCAGTGTTAATTTGTTTTTTTTTTCAAGTGTTGTGCTGTGTGTGCCTTTCGAAATTCGAAATGAATGGAGTTTTGGACGAAAGAGAGTCGATCATTGACAGGTTTGTTTTTTAACATAGTGACTTAACTAGGCTATTCTTGTGTATGGTTTAAGTGTTTATTTAAAAAACAAGTTTCAACTGTTATTGTTCTACCTATAAATACTGTTCATTTTTTAGTAGTTGCCCACACATTCCTTTAAGTAGGAAGGGTAATACAGATTTTTATTACCTACCATCTTTATGGAAAGCATCAATTGATTAAAATTATATTTATTTAACTAACCACCTCAGTTTCTTTACCTATTTAAGGCATTCACTGCCACTTCTGTTTTACGAACTTTCGCCAGGTGCCACATCTGTCATTAAGGGAACATTGCAACGCACATGTGCGTTCAAGGCACTGCGGGAAAGTCAGCAAAACGCACATATGCGTCGGTGGCAGTGAATGCGTTAATGTCCAACTCTCCTTGAACTTATCTTGGAGATTAAAATTTACTACCGATTAAATTAAATTAAATTAAAATCTACCACTCAAGTGATTACTGACAACAGCATTCCTAACGAAATAAACCTGACTTTGTTTTTACCGCGGCTTCAAATAATCCAGTAGGTAGGTAGAGTTGTAAATAAGATGTAAAGTATTTTTATGTAAATTTTATCGATAACATCAGATTGTTATTCAATTGGCATTATTATAAATACTATGCCTTGCCTTGCCTTATCTTTATACTTACGTCAAACGTGAATAGGTAGGTACCATGTCTAAAAAGAAGAACGGAAAAAAACATACTAGTAAAAAAACAAATGGAGATTTTTTTTATTGAATAAGATAGAGGTCAGTTAGATATTGGGTCAGTAAATTAGTTTGCACCATCCTAATTATAATACCTTTGACATTTTTTCTGGGTAGTATCCGAATATCCGAATATTTTTCTGGGTAGTATCCCCAATCCGCAATGGGCCCGCGTGGAGACTATAGCCCAAACCCCCTCGTGATGAGAGGAGGCCTGTGCCCAGCAGTGGGACGCAAATAGGCTGTAGTAGTAGTAGTAGTAGTATCCGAATACCTATTTAAGAAGGTCCGAAAAATAACCACTAAATTCAATTAGAATTTACCACTGAGCTTTTCGGTGAAGGAAAAACATAGTGAGGAAACCTGCACGCATCTGCGAAGTAAGTAATTCAAAGATGTGTGTGAAATCCCCAATTCGCACTGGGCCCGCGTGGGGATTATAGCCCAAACCCTCTCGTGATGAGAGGAGACCTGTGGCCCAGCAGTTTGACGCAAATAGGCTGTAGTAGTAATAACTAAAATAGGTAGGTATAATGGTTTCAAATAACGACATCATATTCAAAACTTTTATACTTACCTAACGATTTTATTTCGAACCTAGACTCTGCCTTTAATTGGCTCACTTGTCGACAACTTGCGAAATAAAGAATAACCTATCTTTTTTTCTAAAAAGAAATTAAATAGAATTAGTTATAAAACACTGCCTACCAACCTCGGTCCGCTTTCTTCCTCTCCACTATCCAAAGGTAGAAGGTAGAGATCGCTATTTAGCGATAAGACCGCCTACTGTATACCATACCTCTGATGTGTTTGTAACCATGTACATTATTAGTAGGTACCTTTTTCTTATGTGTGGTGTTCAATAAAGAATATTGTATTGTAATAGTACATTACACACCTAGGGCGGTCAAGTAAAGAAAGTCTCAGATCGCGGGTAATTTAGGCCCGAGCTGGAGGCGAGGGCTATAATCTAGCGGTCTGAGGATTTCTTTACGACCGCCCGTGGTTAGTATACGATTTTACGTCACCACCTGGCCGTGAAGAGGGATTTTTCGTAGCGCCCAAGGGCGGTAAATCCCGCTTTTCGGCCTGGTGTGACGTAAAGAATATTGCGTTTCTGGCACCAAAGATCTGGCACTCATTTAAATACACGCCTACCGAATTTCGAATCAGGAACGTGTTAGGCTAGGTCAATGTAACGGCTTTAATTCGTATAACGGCTAATCATTCGCCTGTATACTTACTGAATCGTTAATTAATTACCGACAAATCACTCAATAATTAATGACTATAATTTTCCAGTCTTTGGTTACATTCAAACTCATCAATCTCCTTTTTACCGTAAGCATAATATGATAAAAGAAATCGAATCGAAGTAGAACTAGTAAAAGCAATGTTATTTTTTCACAAACGACGTGCAAACAACAAAAAACTTGGCAAACATGTCTAAAGATTGAAGTGATTAGGTATTTTATTAAATAGGAAGCGTTTGATGTTTTACAGTACATACCTACTACAGAGATAAATAGTTAATAACTAATGTCATAACATATTATACATATATTATTCATAACTTATGAAGTCTTGACTAAAACCCGGTGGGATAAAATCAGTGTTCCATCATAGTTATTAGCTTATACCTACAGGGGCTATATTGACAGCCTTAGATAGGGATCTCCCTGTTCCCTATAGGATCGCTCACGCGTCAAGTTGAACTTTAAATCTAGCTGCTTAAAGTTAAAATCTAGAGCGATCCTATAGGGAACAAGGAGATTCCTATTTTAAGACTTCGAATACAGGCCCAGAATAGGTAGATACTTTTCTTTACTCGCATGAGAGAGCTCTAAAATCAAACTTTGATAGACATCATAGACATTAAACGTAATATTTATTTTATCTAGCTTAAAATAGAAATCATTAGCAAAATTTCTCAAGTCAAATATTTACATTATTATTGCGCATTAATAGTACATTACAGACCTAGGGTGGTGAATTCGTAAATGTCCCAGATCGCAGGTTTCTGTGGCCCGAACCGAAGGTGAGGGCCATAAATATGCGATCTGGGGCTTTACGAATTACCACCCGTGGTTTGTCAAAAGTTTTACGTCTTGCCTTGGCCAAGAAGTGAGATTTTCTCTCCGCGTAGCGGGCAGAAAATCCCACTTTATGGCCAAGGGTGATGTAATAGTACATTACACACCTAGGGCGGTCAAGTAAAGAAAGTCTCAGATCGCGGGTAATTGAGGCCCGAGCCGGAGGCGAGGGCTATAATCTAGCGGTCTGAGGGTTTCTTTACGACCGCCCGTGGTTAGTATACGATTTTACGTCACCACCTGGCCGTGAAGAGGGATTTTTCGTAGCGCCCAAGGGCGGTAAATCCCGCTTTTCGGCCTGGTGTGACGTAAAAGAACTTTGTTTAGGACTAGCCCCCGACGTCCGTGTGGAATTCCGTAACATCGTTCCCGCGGGAACTATGCATTTTTTCCGGGATAAAAAGTTGCCTATATATTGACCTGTATTATAATTTGACCCCCTGCCAAATTCTGTGGCTATCTGACCGGTAGTCCTCGAGTTAAACAGGATGTAAAATACATACTTTTTAATAAAAGCTTGGAATATGAAGTTCTTTTAATTGTATATTCTATGCTAATGCATGGAATATACAATTTCATTAGGCACGAGCTTTCGCGTTGAATAAGAGAAAACGTTTTTCCTCTTCTAAATATTTTCCAATCTCCATGATTTTTTAGTATGTTATTGACACAATGAAATATTAAGTTTATAGGTTTTTTTTTTAATTTGCAATGGATACAAAGTTCTTGTAAATTAAAAAAAAAGTAAACCTATCTAATACCTAGTTTTATATTGTGTCAATAACATGCTAAAAAATCATGGAGATTGGAAAATATTTAAATGAGTTTTCTCTTTTTGTAATTTTTGTATGGACGAGTACCGTATACCGACCGGCCTAGTACCTTATACCTATTCTTCTCTCTTAAGAGATGCATGGTTTCCAGGATAAAATCCAACTTATTTCCTTCATAGACGACCGGAGACGGCCGGATTGGTCCAGTTGGTAGTGACCCTGCCTTCTGTTCCGATGGTCGCGGGTTCGAGTCCCGCTCGGGGCAATCTTTGTGTGATGAACACGATGTTTGTATCGAGTCATGGATATTTAGTATTTATATATGTATGTATTTCTCTATATAAGTATTTATATCGTTGTCTAGCAACCATAGTACAAGCTTTGCTTAGTTTGGGGCTAGGTTAATATGGGCGAAATGTCCCAAGATATTTATTTATTTATTATTTATTTATAGAGTCCCAAAATATATCTTTCACAAACATGTAGGTACCTACCTAGTTAATCAAATTTCAGTAAGGTTTGGTTTCAGTGAGTCAAAAGTTTGGTCCAAAGGGAACAGATGTCATTGCGTAAGTTTCAAATTTGTAAATATCACACGTCATCTATCAAAGGAGACTTTATCTCAAGTTATCAAGACCTATACCGACTACCTAAATAGAAGTCATACAAATTCAAATGCGTATGTTAATATTTTGTACAAGTATGAAATTACTTACGAGTACTTCAATAAGTTTTAAGTGTAGAAAGGTATAATATATAGGTACTTGGTTACCATGTTACCTACAACATCTGTAGGAGGCAATGACCCCGCTCTCTGTTCCGAAGGTCGCTAGTTCGATCTCTAGAGCACCAGAATGTCTTACTTTTGTGTGTTTATCGGTACTATCTATTTGTAACACCTATATGACATTTTGTTGAGTTTTACGTGGCTATATACCTACCTACCTATCACACCACAATACCCTCTGCGTGAAATACTGTATACCTACTTTAAATTCTCACCAATTGACAACATTAATTAAAAGTTTATTCAGAAAAGAATAAGTAAAAAATTAAAAATAAACTATAAATAGCATTTAAATATATATAATTATCATACCTATTATCTGCATTGTTTCCAAATGAATTTATTGCATTAGAAAACTAGGGCTTACCTATTTCAATGTGCAATAGTTTTTTTGTTGATGCCTGCAGTAAAAGGCCTACATTACTTACGAGTACTATGTTACGTAACATACGTGTTATCAGAAGATTTGAAACAACCGGCCACGAGAGAGGTAAGTTATTCTGTAAGCAACAATTTATTGAATTGGACAGGCTATAATTATTGGGCGAGGTCCGTTCTTCCGAGACGTTCTTAGGTCCCAGACGAGAGTTTACCATGGAAAAATCAAAAGTGACGGATTCGTAGAGGCGTCTCGTAGAGAACTAGAACCTCATACAAACACATTTGTATGAGGTTGGAATTAAAACGCCAACTCCCTTATTGACGATTAAAATATCCATATCCATATTATTAATATTATAAATGCGAAAGTAACTATGTCTGTCTGTCTGTCTGTCTGTCTGTCTGTTACCTCTTCACGTTTCAACCGCTAGACCGATTGAGATGAAATTTGGCATGGAGATACTTGGGGTCCCGGGAAAGGACATAAGCTACCTTTTATCCCGAAAAACGCATAGTTCCCGTAGGAACGCGATAAACGAATTACACGCGGGCGAAGTGGAGGGCAGTATATATATATATCACATATATATACACATATATCACATCTATAATATATATATCACATCGATAGTTTTTTGACAGTTCTCCCGCAAAATGTTTCACACAAAAACGTATAAGGGTGAATATCAGATTTCATGTTTTGCACTTGTCCACCCATGTTAACTTCATGAAAATTAAACTATAAGTGTCAGGCTTTTTTTTGGGTAAAGATCTTACTGGGAAGCAACATTGCCATCAACAAAAGCAATGAATAATAATTCAGAAGTAATAAAAAAAAATTTTTGAACTTTAAAAATCTAAGCTCTTTGGCGCGTCCACCACTGTGTTATTTTTTTTAAACAATTATAATTTTATTTTTTATTCCGAATTTGACGTCTCCAATAGTGTTTCCTGTATTTAGAAATGTTTAATGATACAAAACGCAACTAGAATATTTTTTGTAATTGTCAGGTCAAAAGTTATTGTAAAATCAATTTTGTCCTACCCAAAAACACCTCATTTCTTTGGCGTACTTGAACAGTCTCGCATTTTGTTATCATTTTACCTAGACTAGCCCCGCCTCGCGTCCCCGCTTCCTTTAATTGCCATCTAACATCCGACTGGTGCAAAGCTGAGCATAGTTTGACGTGTTTCGGAAAAATATTTTATACATCGCCGTTTGCGGATTTTTTTCCGCTAAGCGCCTAATTTCTTCGGTGACTGAATTTAAAGTCAAATTCTACTTGAATTTTTTTATACTTTTTTAGTGAATGTATGCTGCGATTATCTACATCTATAGTTTTATTTTGAAGTTATACTTTAAATACTTACGGATGTATAAAAATATTTATACCCTAATCTCATTTCTTTGGCGCTAATTTCTTTGGATTTCTTTGGCATTTAGTGCCAAAGAAATTAGATTTAGCCATAGAAATTAGAAGTTTAGTGTCAATTTTCCTAAATATATATCACAAATATCGCTTTTATTAGATTTCATTGTTTTTGTATATTGTTTTATTCATTATCATTCCTAAATCTATCAATAATACTAAAAAAAAAAAAACTTACGCTAAAAAACCATCAATAAAACGACTCTGTTCATTATAAATAAATGTTATATTGGGAGAGTTATATAAAATATAGGAAAATTTGCAATTTATTGTGTTTATATACGTAATATAAAAAATGCAAAAAAAATGTTTCAACATTTTAAATAAGTAACACTTTGTCGTACAGAATAACATAAAAATGGATACAACTATATTGTACAAAGTCGAACCGATTCAATATCTAAATGGCAATTAAAATTAAACAAAAACTAAACAATGAAAGTTCTTGTTACTAGGTAAAGAAACCAAAAATGGAAATGACTAAAAAAAGGCAAACAAAAGATGACAAGTTGTAAATGAGCAAAGAAACGTTTAGAAGATATTAAAAACAATCCTTTTGGTTCATCAAAAATCATGAACAATTCAAACAAGAGATAGTTACCATGAAAGAATGTTTTTATGGGTACCTATAACTTTTTAAAGGAATTTAGATTTAAGAAAGTCTGTAGCACAAATGATGTGCAAATAAGAATAAGCTAATGTACATATTTACTCGCTTTTTTGGTTTAAATCATAACCAAAAATATCGAAAGTTTTCTTGATACTGTTATTTCATTACTTACACATGGTTGTAAAAAAAATGTTTTTTTTGGACCGCGTATTACATTTGTAAAATGTGCTACAAATATTTTATGTTTAAAATACATAATATTGTTCAGAGTTTATACCTATGATGGAAAAGATATTTTAATAACACTGTTAAATTTGTGATATTATAAAAAGGACTGACATTACGTAGATTTTGTGAAACAGATTTTTTAATACAGGTAAAAATATGATCTCAAATTTAGAGACTTGACAAAAATCGACGCTTGCGATTTAAATGCTTTAATTTTTAATTTTCTGGTTATCTTTTATACTCTATCTATTTTTTTTGGCGCATTTCTCTAATATACTTGACAAAATTTTGTTCATTTTCTAATTTTATTGGCATATTTTCTAATTTCTTTGGACCTAACCTAATTTCTTTGGCAATCAAATTTTCAAACTGCTAAAACTTAAAAAGTATTGGAGCTATTTTTGGCACAATAAGATATATTTTATTGAATTTAAGTCTTTTACAGGGTATGTTGTCCGAAATACTCGAAATATTGAAAAAAAAATGCGCCATAGAAATGAGAAATTTTCAAACGAAATCTGATATTCACCCATAAGGACATGTAAGTTTATCTAAAAAAATTGGTTGTCTGTAAAGTCGGTATACTGACGATAAATTTATACGTGACAACGTGACGGTAACACTACAACTCTACTATTGCGTCATGTTCTTTCGCGCAATAATTTATAAGACGTTGTCACGTCAAAAATAATGTTGTCAATACGATCTAATAACCTACAAAGCGTGATACGTCAAACGCATGACCCTCTTTTGTGCGGTTCAGGTTAACATCAAAATAATAAAAGTAGCGAGTTTCCACTGCGCGCAACGTCATGAAATATTATGAAAACTTCTGTAAAAACTGTAAAATACATGAAAATTGTGTACTTGCCCAATTAGTTCTTTATAACCGACTTCAAAAAAAAAGAGTTCCTTATTTTATGTGTTAAAACATTATGCCATAGTTAATACTGTTATGCTAAATGATAATTATGCCAAATGACAATTATGTCATGTGAAGTTAATGCGTTAAAATTTTATGCGTTATTCATTATGCGTTATGTATGACATTATGCCAAAAAAAATGCGTTCGGAGGGGCACCCAAATATTCACTTGTGACCTGTATGATAAAAACATAAGTTACCTATATTTTCCTATATTATTATAGATACTTATAAGAATAGGTACCCAAGGACTCCTGTGTTTTTACAAACTGTGTATGACTCCTCTCACAGAAGTGAAAGAAGACGTAAAAAATCGAATGAATGGCCATTTTGTACTACGGTACAAAATGGCCACGGAATTACCCGCCTGAATCTAGCCCGCGCGCAACTCGCGCCCAACTCGGCTTACCGTCATTTGTTTCATCCGGAAATGGTGAGTGAATCGTCGGCCCGCGTCGACACACACACACATTTACAAGTGTACAGACGTCCTCGCACACAAACATTGTCACTTCATTCGAATTGTGTTCGAAATCGTGCTTTTATAGGTCGTGTCGACCGTGTGGTAATGGCTTTTGCATTTCGTAGTGTAGTGGAGACAGCTGGGGAGCTATTTTCGCTCCGGGTCAGGCGAGCGGGTTCAACTGCAGGCTATCGGTGCGAGATAGGCAATAACCCCCTTATCAGTGCCAGAGACACCGAAATACACGTAAAACCGATTGCGATAAGACTTCTCTTTCTTTAAACGTCTACGGAGATATAAGACGTTATTCAAGTAGAGAGGAGATATCCAACGAGAATGAGTCGATTTGTAAGGTATCGCGACTTCTGTTGAAAAAAACAAGATATTGCTTTGTCTGTTTGTTACTTTAATCATCATCATCGTTATTTTTAACCGACTTCAAAAAAAGGAGGAGGTTCTCAATTCGTCGGAATCTTTTTTTTTATGTACGTTCACCAAAAATAAATAGTAAACGTGAACCGATTTCGATGATTCTTTTTTTGTTCGAAAGGTGGTACTTTCAAGTTAGTCCCATATTATTTTGGTTCAGTTCTGAAGATGGAATCCATGAGAAAATGAGTGAACTCCTCAAAATTTGCTAGCACGTAGATGATTTTGGTGTCAATTTCGAAGACTTCAGAGTTACTTATGTATTTCTACAGTATTGTTTGGAAACTGTAGCCGAAATATGTTTTTTTAATAAAAAAATTAAAATCGCCATCAAGCTCCGACTGACTGCGAAGTCGGTGTCAAGTGAACCGACCCAAAGAAATGATAATCATATAGTGAACTTGTCATTGGCATCTCTCGTCTGTCGGAGTTTGAAGGCGGTTTTATTTTTTTTTATTTAAAAATTTTAGTTGAAATAAGTCCTTCATAGTTCCCCATTGCCCATGGAGAATGTTCCTTCGCTGTTTTTATTCATCAGGGTCTTGCTTACTTATTTATTTGGTCTCTCTGGGTGGATTAATCTTTATTACCTACAAGATTGAACGGATATATGTATTTACGTGACCTTAACACACAGCTTACTGTTTCATCTTTAAGTGATGTTAGTTACCAATTTTCCGATATCTCCAGACTCAGACCAATTGTCTGATAAGTATCCAAGTTATAATAATACCGATTTTCCCACCCGCCTGGTTTTTCATTAATAATAATAATGGGAGGACAGATCTCCACAGTTGCGGCCATCTCACATTTCTAGTAAAAGGTACCAAAAGCCTCTTCATGTTGGCTTCGGCCCCATGAATGCGAATGACCGGGTCCCCATGGGCCCGTGACATGTAAATAACCAACAAATAATAATAATAATATTTATTGAATTTCAGACAACGTGAGGTCTACAATTGTGTTAGTATGTTATTAGCCTATGTTAGTATCTTATAATTAACAATGATTTCGTCCTTTGAGTGAGCGCCCTTCTCAGGATGCTGTTCATTTCGCTTATAAGAAACTTTTCATTTAAGTAAAGATAGCATGGTTTTTATTATTCCAATATTCCTACGACCAGACAAGCCTACGAATGAAACAGCAAAATTGGAATGAAAACTTTTCTCTACCATTTCCAGATTCTTGGAACCAATTTGACAGCCAATTTCTTTAGAGTTCAGATATCACGTAAAATATTCGTTTTCTGAAACACTTGAAACGGGAAAAAGTTGTATTACTTTGTTACGAATTCTGGAGATGCAAACTTCAAAAAGCAAGCAGGTATAAAAAATAGCTTAGTCAGTCCACATGAATAACAAAACCATATTGACGTCGTAACAAACAGATTTCTATCCAAATAAGTAAACTGACAGCCTAACAGCCTAAAAGGTTTATCAGTCCATCTCGGAAATGGAATAAAAGAACAGACATTTCGTCAAGGCTTTATTAGAGGACATCAAAGTCGTGTCTAAAACACTCTTTGTTTGGTGATCACTTATTCGTGACTTACATAGTAGAGCATTAGATCTATTGAGCTAAGTACGATAATAAACTTTAGTGACGTTAAACGCAAAGTAACTCTCTTTGTCAATTATTCATTGATTTAAAAAATTGGTTGTCTGTAAAGTCGGTTTACGGACGATAATCTTTTACGTGATAACGTCACGTAACGCTACAACGCTACGTAACGCTACAACGCTACTATTACGTCATGTTTTTTCAAATTTCAAATTCAAATTCAATCATTTATTCAGCAAATTGGCCACATAGGGGCACTTTTACACGTCAGAAAAAGAATTTACCAGCGCTTCCTAGACCCATTGCTTGAGTAGAAGCGCCGCAACAAACTCAAGGAGAAGTTTTTTCAAAATTTCTACATAGTTACAAAATTTACATTACATGTATAAAATATACATATAGGTACGTACTAAAATTACATTGAAGGGATGTATAGTCCCTAACTTTCGTGGACGTAGCCGGCGTTCATCAATTTATAAGACGTCATCATGTCAAAAATACGTTTCCACAATAGATTTACATTTATTTCATGCTGTCATCATGCATATTGTGCAGTGTATGTAGATGGAGCTGTTGTGCAGGTCTCATTGTTATTAAGTATAGTTTGAAAGCAGTCGGTCTGTCTGCTCTGATCTTTATGCATTAGGTAATTAAAGTCAATTTGTGTAAATTCGTCAGAAACTCCATAATTTTGATGCAAAGCAATTAAAAAATCGTGTTTATTTTTAAACTAGCTTCTGCCGGCGACTTCGCCCGCGTGGTATTCGGTCATCGCGTTCCCGCGGGAACTATGCGTTTTCCCGGGATACAAAGTAGCCTATTAGGTCCTTTCCCGGGACCCCAACTATCTCCATGCCAAATTTCATGCAAATCGGGCAAGCGTGAAGAGGTAACAGACATACAGACAGACAGTTACTTTCGCATTTATAATATTAATATGGATGACTAACTATTCCTTCATTAAGTATTTGCATATTTACCTACCAATCACAATCAACCATAGATCTCACAAGAAACACGTTATTGACATGCTTGTAAGATTGTTTCAGCTTCAGAATTTCCAGGCTTGAAAGTTGGTCCCGAAATAAAGAACACTTTCCTAAGTTGTCTGTTTATAGATACTTTACCCTGTGACGGTAACTTTTTTCATTTTGTGCGTACTCGAGTGCATAAAGTTGTTGAAAATCTTTAGCCTTCTATAGCAGAATATTATTTTATCAACGGAGCAAAATGATTAATTTTGTCTGATCTCTCAGTTGTTTTAGAAATTGGTCACATCTATTTAAACTATATGTCACTTATGAATCAGCATTGCGGTCAATCTGAGTAGGGGCGCCGCAAAATTGAAAGAAAATTAGAATGCATATTACCTATCAGAGATATTATTAATTAATCCAAAGTGGAAGTCATTTCAGGTCTAATAATATATAATATAAATAATTCTTATTCTACAGCGAGATTTTACCCGCGACTTCGTCTGCAGGGAATTCAACACTATATTTCAAAACCCCCTTTTCTAGCATACTTTTAAAACCTTTTTCGGGATTACGGGATTTGTGGGATTTCCGGGATTTCTATACAAAATCCTCTTCTGGGGTCCCTCTACTGAGTTTCCGGTATTTCCCGGGATTTCCGGGATAATAGGTAGCCTCTATAGTATATTCCAGGTTACAAACTATCTGTTTGCCAAATTTCATGCAAATTGGTTGAGCAGTTTTAGCGTGATTGAGCTAAACATCAAAACATGCAAACATCCAAACACTAACTTTCAGCATTATAATAGGTATTACTAGTTGTGGTAGACAAAACAGCTGTTTTTCCGGGTTGGATTTCATCATCATCATCATCATCATTTCAGCTGAAAGACGTCCACTGCTGGACATATGCCTCCCCCAAGGCGCGCCACTCAGACCGGTCCTGTCCTACAACTTGCTTCCTGGTTTCGCGTGACCTTCACGAGGTCGTCGCTCCATCTTGTTGGAGGCCTTGGCCTAAGGTTGGGGGTAGGATTTACACTCCCGCACAATATGTTTGTCATGCCTCATGAAAATACTTAGCTGGCTAATAGGTCTAATTAAATTTGAAACATGACCGAATGTCCGTGACGTGCCTAAAATATAATCCGGCCTTGGAAGGCTTCAGTGGACAAGGACGTACCTAAACGTTGAATAAATTTACCTATGTAGAGATCTTCTACTATATCTAAAGTCCCGTCCCTCCAAATTCAAAACGCTTCAATGTATTTAAAAAGCGCCACCAACACTCTCAACACATGTGTGCGTGCTGATACAGCCATCGACTATGCGTTGAGAGTGTTGGTGGTGCTTAATAATAAATAATGAAAAAAATGAAGCGTTTTGAAATATGAAGGTGCGGGACTTTAGATAGTAGAAGATCTCTAAGTTAGGTTAGTTCTTTTTTTTATTATAATAAAATATATATTTAAATGTTGTGAGCCCTTAAACGTTTGCTAGTTGTAGGACCTGGTGCTAGGTCCATCCGGGGTGATACCACCGTCTTTCCCCGCTAACCTGCCGCCAATAATAGCAGTGCTCGCACTGTTGTGTTCCGGTAGGGGGTTAAGGCAGCCGGTGAAATTTCTGGCACAGAGGCATTCCATCTTAGGGTAGGCAAGGCGTTCAAGACCTTATGGTTTCTTAATGGGGGACCATTCAATCTCGGTGTCCATGGTCCGCAGTGACCACTTACCATCAGGTGGGCTGTGCGCTCGTTTGCCTATACCGATGATATGTAGAAAATGAGCTGTTTAGTTTCTCAGCTGTTCTTTTTAGTTGGTAGATTCAACTGAAGTGTAAAAGACCCCAGATGTATTTGTAACTGTATAAGTATATACCTCTTTATGAGTTCATAACCAATTAAACGGCTGCATTACAGACGACACACAATACAATGAATTGATTGAAATTGATCGAGAAGGTAAATTAAATGAAACACTTTGCTACTACACCTCGCGACCTGATAATGAAAAGGTCCTAATCGATTACTATGAGTCTTAACAATTTACATCTTCAGTTCACGGGTTACGGTCTTAATTGAAATAACATTGTTTAAATATTCGTGTTATATGGAACCTTGTGAAATCTAGTCACAGTTGAATCATAGTTATGATATAAGTTATGAAAACGTTGACCCAACAAACCAACCAAGATAGATAGAAAAAAAAGTTTTATTTTGTGTCTATACGTAATTACGTATAGACAGATTCAACTTCTTTTTCTGACGTGTATAATAAATGATCGAATTGAATTGATATGTTTTACGATATGCCGCAGAGGCCGCGTCAAAAATAATTCTTTGCACGGAAGAAAATCATCGTTTTACAAAGATGAATGCTAACTTACAAAGCTTGCATTATAGTCTGAACCCTTCATATTTATTAAACAATCCTTTCCAGCAGTTATAGAACAATTTTCATTATTATTTTGGCCTTCTGTATCCGAGCATAACTCCTAAACAATGCGGCCGCTTCAGAGCCAAATTTGCCACGCTACAAACGTATAGAAAACATTAACCGTGTGAAAAATATGTACTTCATTCAAACTTGATTGAAACGAAACCATTTGTGGGCTTTTAATATATTAATTAATTCATGTTATTGTTTACTTCTCTAGGGTATTTCGTTTGTAATGTGTTGATCATTATTTTCATTTATACACTTCATGTTTTTCTATTACATGAATAAATTCAAAGTAGATATCTAACGGGTCCCCAATCCGCGCTGGGCCCGCGTGGGGACTATAGCCCAAACCCTCTCGTGATGAGAGGAGGCCTGTGCCCAGCAGTGGGACGCAGATAGGCTGTAGTAGTAGTAGTAGTAGTAGTAGATATCTAACGTTTAATACAATAATGTTTATGTTCCCGGCAACTTTTCTCCAGGAACATTTTGTTGGGATAAAAAGTACCGTATTATTTTTGAGTGATGTTAAATAACTATAATCTGTATCTAACTCCACACCAAATAACATATTTATGCCTGATCTACTGTCGTGTAATAGCCTGATTTATATGGGTGCGTTTTGAAAGTTAGAAATATATTACACATAGTATATTAGATAATTAAACATGAAGAAGTCCATATACTATTATAAATGCGAAAGTAACTCTGTCTGTCTGTCTGTCTGTTACCTCTTCATACTTCAACCGCTGGACCGATTTGGATGAAATTTGGTATAGAGATAGTTGGGGTCCCGGGAAAGGACATATGCTACTTTTCATCCCGGAAAACGCATAGTTCCCGCGGGAGCGCGGTACCTAACCGAAATCCACGCGGGCGAAGTCGCGGGTAGAAGCTAGTATAAAATAATTTAAATTGAATTCTCCGTGAGATCTTTAGTTTGAACTGCAATCCCGATTGAAGTTCAAGTGATCTAAAGTATTTTTCTCGACGAGTTGAAATAAGCCGTTAAGTACCTATCAAATTCTCGGAGACCGCCTTCTTCCAAAACCTTAACTTGAGTTTCTTCTGAAAATATATGACATGGTTTTGAATGGTAAATGTCTCATATAAAAGTCTATTTTAACATAGATTATCATGTAATGTGATATTTAGGCTCTCCAGTTAATTTAAGCCCGTCAATAGATTGCGACGTGCGCGAATATGTACACAAAGTAGGTTAGAACCTCTCTATACTACTTCAGCCTATTTGCGTCCCACTGCTGGGCACAGGCCTCCTCTCATCACGAGAGGGTTTGGTCTATAGTCCTCACGCGGGCCCTGTGCGGATTGGGGACTTCACACGCATCTTTGAATTACATCGCAGATGAGTGCAGGTTTCCTCACGATGTTTTCCTTCACCGAAGAGCTCAGTTTAAATTCAAATTGAATTTCGCACATAAGTAAACTTAGAGATGCGAGCCGGAATCGGACCCCCGATTCTCTGCATGAGAGGCGGTAGGTCGAACCACTAGGCTACCACGGCTTGTCCTCCCAAGTAACAATTTCTGGTTCTATAGTAGCCCATAGAACATTTCTCAAAACACCACCTTAGCCCTATAAAAGGCCATAGAAGGTTGAGTAAAGCCGATCTGGCGCAGTTATATCTCCATTTAGTGATATAGTGGAACCATAGCAGCTTTAGTTGTGACGTTTTAGGTCTGTAAAGGTGATGTAATGATGACTCGTATTACAATTTAGTGACATACGGGCCACAGTAACGCTAATGTAGTGCTTTTTTATACTGTAGTAGCGTTCGTTGATTCCCTTATAGTCCTATTTTAGTCTATAGTAGAATCCGTGATTCCTACTGAGGCGCTTTCTCGGCAAAGTTTGGTATTGTGTGTTTTTGCTGTGAACTTCATTGACGGACAACAAAAATAATTCAATTATATAAAGGAGTAATATTCTATCGCGGTAAGTTTATGTTATCTTATTTAGACATTTAATATTTCGATCAATGCTGCAAAAAGCACGTGCGAATAAAGTTTTACTGATAGAATAGTATTTGATTTGCTTAGTATTTTCAATGCGCCCTCGATTAATTGAGTTTTGAATAAAATATATTCATATTATAAAATTAAATTCACAGACATTTCTACTTTAGAGCCATTAAGTACATCCGTGGGTCTTATCGGCTCACTATAGTACCTCCGATTCCTGTCATGTCAAAGTTTGAGTATAAAAGTAACTGTTCACTTCCTTTATGTGCTTTTTTATCCTATGACCGATCTACAAACTCCATTATAGAAAGTTTTGGCCATATAAAAGAGTCATAGTCACAACTATCGTACGAGCCTATAATAGGGATTCAAAAACAATTAGAACACTTTTAAGTACTATAAAAATGTCCTAAAAATCGATTATAAAACAAAACCGCTCTATTACGGCGTCATTATGGCTACTAAAGACCATGTACTATAGAAGTGATTTGTGGAACCACAATATCGCAAAAACCTTGTATAGTAGAACGTTCATCACTGCTAAAACGCAAGATTTATAGCGGTTGTCCGGGAAACCTTATAGCGCAAATTAGATACATAATGGTGATTTCAATCACTCTTATACAGTAAAATAGCTCTTTAGTGGCTATATTTGAAGTTTTTATAGCACTTGACTATAATAGCCCTATAAAATGGTTCTATAAACCTTTACATCAACAATTTATAGGATAATTTGGCTCTTTAGCTTATAGAGCAAGAATGTGTTCCCAAACGCCTTTATACAACTGGTAGTCACCGCTAAAACCTTTATACGACGTTTACTCGACCTTTTAGTGATGATAACCCAAGTTATAGGGCCAAAATGTTACTTGGGCTCTCTATATACAATATCATTAAAATCCGTTCAACCGTTTTTGCGTGATGAAAACCTACGGGCATGTTTATATTAATAGATACTAGATTATAATCATAAAATATAATAATATACTTCTGCCTTGCCAAATAAAAATAAACACGTTATTTAAAACAATTATATTTTAAAAACAAACATACGATCATTGGTCACCATTCAATTGACATCAAATAAATTATTGGATTATTATTGGAACACATGTGTAATCCAATGCTAATGACACTTGTTTCAATAAAAAAAAACCTACAATAACAAGTACGATTCATATTACCTATCACTATTGTTTTAAGATTTGAATTGCAGTGACTCACACAAATCTCTACTTACTGCTTTTTTCTTTTGAATAGTTTCTAACGTCATCTGTGAAACAAATGATTTATTAAATTGTAATGTCATACATCTGCATGCGATATAACTGTACTCATCAGTGCATAATTATGCATTGTTTGTAAGAATTCATTATTACATTTACTCGTTTCAAAAGTGATTTAATCGAGACATTTTAATGACATATAAAAGCATAAAAAATACAGGTTCAAAATATCCACACCATGCTTCGTCATAAATGACGGCACATAAACACACACATTACATTACATTTACTTATTTGTTTCTTTAAACATATTATCATGTATAGGGATGACGACAACTTTTTTTTCCCTTAGTCTATCGGGAAGATTATTGAAAACTATTGGACACGTATTTTTTCTTTTCCACGTAATCAAACTTATACGGAGATATATTGAGTTGAAATGTCGCGTGACGTCACGGTTAGGTACGATTTATACCTAACGGTGACGTAGTTAGCCCCCGCTCTCCAACTTTAATGCGTTTAAACTAAGTCATTCTTTGTTAATTTGATAAAACAAAAAATACTTGTCTAATATTGTTTTATTACCTGACTGACGGACTAATTAGAATTTCGATTTCTTTACCCTGTCGTCATCCCTATTCTTCTATACAAGGGATCTCAGAAACGGCTTTAACGATTTGGACGAAATTTAGACTATAGGGGTTTTCGGGGGCGACAAATCGATCTAGCTACATCAAAAAAACGCCTTCTGCTTGAGTTTGTTGCGGCGCTTCTTCTCAAGAAATGGGTCTAGGAAGCGCTGGTAATTTTTTTTCTGACGTGTAAAAGTGCCCCTATGTGGCCAATTTGCTGAATAAATGAGTGATTTTTTTTTGAACATATTTGAAAAAAACTCTGCTTTAGCTATTTTTTTCCGAGCAAAGCTCAGTCGCTCAAATACTAATAATGAAATCACTACGAGTGCTGTCTGTTGTCACGGTTTATGTGCGAAATTGAGTTTCAATCCATCCTAATCTATCTCTATAAAACTCAAAGGTGACTGACATAGTGATCTATCAACGCACAGCCCAAACCACTGGACGGATCGGGCTGAAATTTGGCATGCAGGTAGATGTTATGACGTAGGCATCCGCCACGGGAACGGGAAAAATCGGGATTTTACTTTTTAATATTTCTGCGCATACGAAGTTGCGGGGAAAAGCTAGTATTAAATATTTTTAAGAGCATTGTAATACCATGATTGCAAAGGATTAATAGTATATTACAGACCTAGGGTGGTGAATTCGTAAATGTCCCAGATCGCAGGTTCCATAAATATACGATCCGGGGCTTTACGATTTACCGCCCGTGGTTTGTCAAAAGTTTTACGTCTTGCCTTGGCCAAGAAGTGAGATTTTCTCCCCGCGTAGCGGGCGGAAAATCCCACTTTACGGCCAAGGATGATGTAAATGATTATGATTATTATAAACTAGCTTCTGCCCGTGACTTCGCGCGCGTGGAATTCGGTTATCGCGTTCCCGCGGGAACTATGCACTTTTCCGGGATACAAAGTAGCCCATGTCCTTTCCCAAGACCCCAACTATCTGCTGCATATACAATTTCATCTCAATCGGTCCAGCGGTTCAAGCGTGAAGCGGTAACAGACAGACACACAGACATACAGAGCTACTTTCGCTCTGTCTGTCTGTCTGTAACCACTCACTTGCTTTTGGCAACTACGGTTGCAATTTCTATGTTCTATGTTCAAAGTCATAGCGCTTTTTTGCGCACGCGAGCAGCTGAGTGGGTAATATATGGATTACCTCCATGGGTTTACTAGACTGTGTCAGTTCTATAAACATGGCTCTTATGTGACGTTCCATTTTGGAGGTCGCGCTTTTTATAGATTTCGGTAAATATTTGCAAGTTGTTTAGATTCGGGTAACGAGTGTGTGAAGAGAACAGTTAGGTACATACTGTGTACAAACCAATGATTGAGAAATACGTCGGTTATTCGTGAACTCGTGTGTATACCTATGGTGTAGGCAAACGAGCGCACAGCCCACCTGATGGTAAGTGGTCACTGCGGCCCATGGACACCGAAATCCTATGATCCCCATTAAGAAACCATAAGATCTCGAATGCGTTGAACCCTGAGGCCTATGATAGAATGCCTCTGCGCCAGAAATTTCACCGGCTGCCTTAACCTCCTACCGGAACACAACAGTGCGAGCACTGCTATTTGGTGGCAGGTTAGTGGGGAAAGACAGTGGTACCACCCTGGACAGACCTAGCACCAGGCCCTACCAATAACAAAAAACAAAATGTTGCTGGTTGAAAAGATTTAAGTACCATCAAAAAAATCCATATTATACAAGGTGTTCATGTTGATATGCGTTTATTTTAAGGAACATGCTTCAGGCCTAATCAAGTTAATTTCTCCAAGAAACCAAGATGCTTGCTAACACTGTTCTGAAAATATTCAAGATTTTTACTTAATCACGTAGAGATCTTCTACTATCTATAGTCTCGCGCCTTCACATTTCAAAACGTTTCAATTTTTTCATTATTATTTAAAAAGCACCACTAACACTCTCAACGCATAGTTGATGGCTGTCTCAGCACGCACACATGTGTTGAGAGTGTTGGTGGTGCTTTTTAAATACATTGAAGCGTTTTGAAATGTGAAAGCGCGGGACTTTAGATAGAATATCTTCTTTTTAGTAGAAGATCTATATTATTATGTAGTGTAAACCAGTGTAAAATCCATCTAAATATTTGCTTTTTATTTACTTATAATAAAGAGTTTACAAATCTCCTTTGTGTATGACAAGGAGGTGAAAATAATGAGTTCGTTTGATGTTTTCGTCAATATAACAATATGAAACTGTGACAGGACCCTATCTCGAAGTCATCGCGATAATGTCGTATGAGAATTTTCAATACAATCTGTCATTTTTGTATGGATCTGTCATTTACCAAATCATTACGAAAAGGTAGTCAGAGAATAGGGATGACGACAACTTTTTTTTCCTTAGTCTATCAGGAAGATCATTGAAAAGTATTGGACACGTATTTTTTCCTTTTTCACGTAATCAACTTATACGGAGATATATTGAGTTGAAATGTAGTGTGACGTCACGGTTAGGTACGATTTATACCTAACGGTGACGTAGTTAGCCCCCACTCTCCAACTTTAATGCGTTTTAACTTAGTCATTCTTTGTTAATTTGATAAAACAAAAAATACGTGTCTAATATTTTTTTATTACCGGCATAATTAGAATTTCGATTTCTTCACCCTGTCGTCATCCCTATTTGTCCCCAGTTGACAGTAACTTTTGTCTAACTCTAAAGGTCCTTGTGCATTAGTTCGTCATGGCAATATTTATTTATTTTGTATGAAAAAGCTAAAAATAAAGTTTTTATATAGCAACTAACATTAAATATAATAATAATATAATTATATTAATTACTCTATTAACTCATATTTCTTTGTACTACAATCGCAAGAATTAATGTAGTTTTTGAGGTTAAAGTGCACTGATCCGATAGCCGTGGTGGCCTAGTGGTTCGACCTTCCGCCTCTCATGCAGAGGGTCGGGGGTTCGATTCCGGCTCGCACCTCTAAGTTTACTTAATGTGCGAAATTCAATTTGAATTTACCACAGAGCTTAGCGGTGAAGGAAAACATCGTGAGGAAACCTGCACGCATCTGCGAAGTAATTCAAAGATGTTTGTGAAGTCCCCAACCCGCACTGGGCCCGCGTGGGGACTATAGCCCAAACCCTCTCGTGATGAGAGGAGGCCTGTGCCCAACAGTGGGACGCAAATAGGCTGCAGTAGTAGTAGATCCGATAGCAAAGACTTCAACGGCTGCAAGCAATATCGTCTGTTCACACCAGAATAAAGCAGTGAGTGTATGTTGATAACGCTTTACGACCCACGCTGCCGAACGAAATGGTCTGGCGTGACGAATGCGTATGAAAACAGATTTTATCTACGGCATTAATATGTATACACATCTGCGTCTTATTGTGATGTAGGAAGTTTTAGGAATGTATACATATTAATAACCTCTAGTGTACCCACGTGGGTAACAATTCAAACTATGCTTATAGGCAAGGCATTATACCTCTATAAAAATCAGTCCTTATCAATGTTGCTATTCTCGATTTCAATCACTTAAATACAACTGATACTTATTAGGAGGCTTTGCGACATAATGAACACCGGGAGTGGTAGCTATCCAGGCGAATACGAACCACTACCATCCTGGCTGTGTATTTAATTAATACAAATACAATACAAATACTCTTTATTGAACACCACACAATAGAGGGACGGAACTGAACAAAAAGATCAGGGAAACATGTTGTTAAGGTATACAACAGGCGGTCTTATCGTTAATAGAGCGATCTCTGCCAGACAACCTTAATCAATTAATTTACAACACATTGCTTTTTTACCATCATCGTTTGTTCTAACATTGATAATAAAAGGTCGTCTGCAAACATGACGAAGGAAATAAAGTGCAACACATTGTTGTTATGCAATCAGTATAGTTGTATAATAGTCATCAACAAATCACGTTGGCATTAACGACCTGGCTACTATAGTAATAAATATACAATTAGTTATGCTACCTAGTACATTCTTGTTCCATTTAATTGTGTAACGGATTGTGATGCGGCAGAAAGTTCTAGAATGGCTTCTGTTCATCGAAAGACGCGGAACAAAAGGGGGAAATGATGGTACAGAATGCCTTTGGAAATTTTTCCATACAAACGTTCTCGACATATTCCTCCCTGGATTTTGATCGTAGATCCATGAATTTTTGAAATAAGATCAATTAATTTATTTATTTATTTCAACACAATTACATTGTCTTACAGCTGAACGCCAAGGCGACAATATAAGCTACAGATTCATTTAGTCAGTATCTGTGTCGGTACGTTTTGCTTTTAGTGATATTTTTGAACTAGGTGACTCCAAACAGAAAACGGCCGGATTTAATAGGCCGCAAAGAAATGCCTGGTATACAAAAACCACATGAATAAACGCAAAAATAAAAACGGTCCGACACAGATAATTTCCTTTTCATCCAGTTCCCAAAATTTCATTACTATTGATTTAATTTTGGAGGAGGAAAATTTCGAGAACGAAACCTCGATTTCTGAGTTTTTTACGTCTGATTTTTCGACGCAGCTGCAGTTGTCCTTATCGCACCTTTTGTCGCTCCGCCCGCGCCTGCGAGACAGCTACATTGATTTAAATTTCTCAAATCTGAAAAGGGGCTCAGCTCACGTATCCTCTTAAGTATGATGATATGATGACATTCTTATCTTTGCGGGACTAATACATATGTCGGTCCAGCGGTTTTAGCTAAGCGTGAAGCGGTAACAGAGCAGACAGATAGACATAGTTACTTTCGCATTTATAATATTAATGTGGATTATTTGTTGTATTCATTTTTACTGATATTTAAAGCGTCGTACTTACTTATTTTATTAATGTATATTTTTTTGTTTACAGGTAATTACTTCATACGTAATTTTGAACATTGGGCACAACATATAAGTTAAAAGATGGCTGATCAAACTATAGGTAAGTATTTGATATACCTACACTACACACATATTTACATAATCTCATGCAATTTACTTAGAAAGTTGCCTTATCTTGACTTGGTTTTCAAGATAGCTTTTCGATACAAGAATTGCATATTCTCGCATACAAGTATAATTTGACCATAAAATAAAGAACCATCCTCTGGAACATACTACAGAAACTCTTCAGAAACTAGGTATAGTTTTCTATATACTTAAATGTTAGATTTAGGTATAATGTCACTGGAAAACTTTTATTTTTGTCATGGAGATAATATGCGACCCTGAAAAGGACATCGGATAGCTTTTATCCCGGAAAAGATCCCTTAACGAGGTTAGAACTTGGCTGTATGTTAACATTACAACTTTACTGTATATAATGGTATGTATTTAGGTAGAGATCTTCTACTATCTAAAGTCCCGCGCCTTCACATTTCAAAACGCTTCATTTTTTTATTATTATTTAAAAAGCACCACCAACACTCTCAACGCATAGTTGATGGCTGTCTCAGCACGCACACATGTGTTGAAAGTGTTGGTGGTGCTTTTTAAATACACTGAAGCGTTTTGAAATGTGAAGTCGCGGGACTTTAGATAGTAGAAGATCTCTAGCCAAGTTTTAAAATTTACTCAATACTCCATCCATCCATCCACACAGCACAAAAGGCTCTATTTAGGTACCTACGTCGGTAAAAGGCAAGTTACGTACTCCTTATTAACTATTGACTCGATACGATTTCTTAATAGAGTTAAAACCCAACGATAGACATTCCTAAAGATATGACATTCTGGCCAATGAGTCACGCCGTGAACCAGTTGGTGCGGTCGGCTCATCGTGTCTGACCATTCTGACCGCTAAAAGGCCCACTTTAAACGACCCTGTTACTGATGATGTTCTGTTTTGTTTGTGTTCATTTGTTTACTCCGAACGTGTCTCCTTGCACAATAATAACAGAAAAGGCTGTGTTTACCCGACTGCGCCAAAAGGAGGGTTATGTTTTTCGAGTGAATGTATGTATGTATGTTTCTTTGGCACGCTGTGTAGCCTAAATGGCTGGATGGATTTTAGCGTGCGAGGTGTCGTTAGATTCGTCTTAATCGTGAAACTGGGTAGGTATATCAAAATTGCAAAAAACAAAATGGCTGACGTTTGGAGGCATTTTAAACGTTTCCAAAAATGTTTATTTTTGTCATAGCCTATCAAGTGGGGTATCAAAATGAAGGGCTAAATTAATGGATCACAAAAATATATATACATGGTGGGTCAGAAAATATGGCAAATAATTAATCCACAGTATCGGTTATCGATTCTAAGTATATTGTATAGATCTTTAATTTTTTTCGAGTTGGTAAAAAAAAAATAATTGTATAGGATTCAAGCGTCGTTCACACAACCAATCCCATTTACATTTAAAAAAATTACCAACTCAAGAAAAATTAGAGACCTATGCAATATACTTAGAATCGATAGCCGATACTGTGGGTTAATTATTTGCCATATTTTCTGACCCACCATGTATATAATATGTGTGAAATCAAAAGTTTTCAGTTCGGGTTTTATGTTTTTGCAAAAAACGAGTTATTGAAAGCCGTGGTGGCCTAGTGGTTCGACCTACCGCCTCTCATGCAGAGGGTCGGGGGTTCGATTCCGGCTCGCACTTCTAAGTTTACTTATGTGCGAAATTCAATATGAATTTACCACTGAGCTTTTCGGTGAAGGAAAACATCGTGAGGAAACCTGCACGCATCTGCGAAGTAATTCAAAGATGTGCGTTAAGTCCCCAATCCGCACTGGATCCACGTGGGGACTATAGGCCAAACCCTCTCGTGATGAGAGGAGGCCTGTGCCCAGCAGTGGGACGCAAATAGGCTGTAGTAGTAGTAGTAGAGTTATTGAATGGTGTCTAGTGTCTGCTTTCGTAATGCCAGCGATGGGTGTTCAGTATTAGTTAAAGTGAAATACAGTGCCACACCTTAAGCTGTGGGTAAGCCCTATCCGTCACATAATGTACAATGTACTCGTACTGTGTTGGTATGTACAAGATTATCCCGCGAACAGCTGTGTACACACAGAGTACCTACCTACGCCACTCGATCCATGTCGAACAGCATCTGTGTACTTAGATAAGCAAATTTCGCAACTAAATAAGTACACAGTGGATTCGGTATGTTTGTATGGTTACGACGTTACTTTGGTCACGAACACAAACTAAACTGACCATATAAATTATGTAGGTATTTAAGTTTATTTTGTACTAGCGACTTCGTCCCCGTGGAATTCGGTTATAGCGTTCGCGCGGGAATTGAGTGTTAAACTATGATAAATTATATACTAAAACCTTCCTCTTGAATCACTCTATCTATTAAAACCGCATCAAAATCCGTTGCGTAGTTTTAAAGATCTAAGCATACATAAGGACAAACAGCAGGAAGCTACTTTTATTTCTTCTTTGCCAAAACAGCTGCCGCCTCTCACGCCTCTGCGACTCTCTAGTCGGGGGCTCAAATCCAGCTCGAACTTCTGAGATTACTTCTGTGTGAAAATCAATTTGAAACCAGTGAGCTTTTTGCTGAAGGAAAACGTCCGCGCGTCCTAAGGAAACCTGCACGCATCTGCGAAGTTAGGTACTTAGTTTAAGGATGTGAGTGAAATCATAAATCCGCATTGGGCTCGCGTAGCTCAGATCGTTTTATGGTGTGAGGAGGCCTGTGCCCAGCAGTGGGACATAAATAAGCTGCTAAGGGGTGGAGTATGTCCAATAATGGATTAGTAAGCTATGGGAGCCTAGTGGCTTAACTTACCGCCTTTCATGCTAAGGTTCGGGGTTTTAACTTTAAGTAAACTGTGGGCGAAGTTTAATTTAACATAGCTTTTTAGAAGAAGAAAAACACCGTGAGGATACCTGCACGTAATCCGCGGACTATCCAAGCCGTCGTGATAAGATTCTCTATAAGTGCATTTCACCATATCATCACCACCATGTTATTTTGTAGGTTCTGTTATTTGTGTAAGTATATATATATATTATATGTATATTTAATTATTATTAAATGTATATTTTATAAATAAATTAATTGAATTGAATTGAATTGAATATATATTGATATTGGGTGTATATTTCTGTATATTTTTATATATATTTATTTAAACTTCATTGCACACAATGTATACAATTGGCGGACTTAATGCCTAAAGGCATTCTCTACCAGTCAATCATAAGACCAAACAGAAACAGTAGACACAGATATACACATATAGTACAGTAGTGTAGTAGAGATCTTCTACTATCAAAAGTCCCGCGCCTTCCCCTTTTTAAAACGCTTCAATGTATTTAAAAAGCACCACCAACACTCTCAACACATGTGTGCGTGCTGAGACAGCCATCAACTATGCGTTGAGAGTGTCGGTGGTGCTTTTTAAATAATAATAAAAAAATTGAAGCGTTTTGAAATGTGAAGGCGCGGGACTTTAGATAGTAGAAGATCTCTAGTATAGTATGTACAGATATAGTAGGTATATGTATACGTATTCTTATGTAAGTTTATAAATAAATGATTAAATGTGTTTAAGATTTTTTTTCCATCTAAGTATATTGATTTGTTAAGGGCACCGACACTTTCTCTGTTTTACCCTATGGTTGATGGGTTCGCCATTTGTACATATTTGTTTTCTTGTGTAAAAAAGTTTAAATAAATAATAAATAAATAATAAGGCGAGACCCGTGTCCCGCGCTAGCAGAATGAAATAGATGTTGTAGTGGTTGTTAGAGTTAGAGGTAGGTTTGTCAGGTCTCTGTGGTCCATACCGAGGACCAAGATTGAATGCCTCCTTTGCGTTAAATGTTTTCCAATTCAAAATTCAATCATTTATTTAGCAAAAACGAGGGCTGTTTGATAAGTAGCGATTTCCTAAATGTACCAATATCACTGGCCGAACATATGTATACCACCGTTTTAAACCATTCTTCAGAGGCGGGAAAATTAAAAAAAACAGCATTCTTTTGTTTTTTTCTGATTTGACAGCGATTCAGTGGAAGCGTGAACGTCATAGATATAAATAATACTTCGTATGGACCCGGCCTAACGTAGATACATGTCATGTTTCCCCACTTCATTGGTGTCCAATCCAAAGTTAAACTTATATCGTGACACTAAAGCTGGGTCACATTTTTCCAACAACGAGACGAGTTTTTAGATACTGAGAAACAGTTTCGAAAAAAGTTTTTTTAAAAACGCTTATTGTGTGTGGGTCGCACGCTCGGTGACAGAACTTTGGATTGGACACCGTGGAAGTGGGGACATATTACGTGTACGTTAGACCGGGTCTATATTATTTACGTCTATGGTGAACGTAAAATTGTTAAAATGGAGAAAGAACAGTATCGGAGTCTCTCCAATTTTATTTTATTAATCATTTACACCGAACATTTACCTTTATTACCGAACAACTTGCAGGCCTGTGGCCCTTACTTTGATATTGGCGAAGTGTCCAAGACAGAAGCCATTAATATATCGGTTTGTAATTAGGTTTTTGTTTTTGGAAGGAAAAACCTGTGATGATGATGAGATAAAAGTAAGAATGCAGGCGGTTTACCATGAATGTGCTCCTTCTGACAACCGTTAGATATTGGTACAATGAGTTTAAGCGGGGGAGAAGAACCGTCTTTGACGAGGATCGCCCATGCCGTCCAATTGAGGTGACTAAGACGATATGGTTAAAAAAATTGAAAATATCGTTTTAGCCGACCGCCGAATTAAACTTCGAGAAATCGTTGATGCTGTAGGTAAACGTTTCAATCGAGCGAGTACAAAACATATTAGAAGAAAAAATTGGGCATGAAGAAAGTATCGGCGAGGTGGATGCCGCGTTTACTCACGGAGGAGCAAACACGGAACCGAGCGACTACTTCGGAGCAGTGTTTAGCAGTGTTCCAACGTAACCCTGAGCATCGGCGGAGAGTTGCATGCCTTTCCGTTTTTTACCGGATACTTTTTGGTGAGTGTTCTCAGGAGTTACATGACCTGGTTCCTCCGTCACCTTTTCATTACCGGACATCCAGACGGGGGGAGAGTTTGCATCCTTTTGTAGTTCATACTCCGTTCATTCGAACAAAGCGCTTTGCATCGTCATTTCTGATGCGGACTGCTGAGGAATGGAACTCTCTACCGTCCTCTGTTTTCCCCGACAGTTATAATCTACAGGTCTTCAAGACTAGAGTGAATAGGTATTTACTGACCCAGTGAGCTACATCTTTGGCCTCATCGTCACTTTCCATCAGGTGAGATGGAGGCTAATCGCTGGTCTACATAAAAAATAAAAAATAAAAAAAACCTGAAGGAGTTTCTGCGTCATTTCGTGACCGTAGATGAAACGTGGGTTCACCACTATACCCCGGAAATGAAGGAGCAGTCAAAGCAGTAGATTTTACCGGGTGAACCTGCTCCAAAGAAGGCAAAAACCGTCCCATCGGCTGGAAAGGTCATGGCCACCGTTTTCTGGGATTCGCAGGGTATTATACATATCGACTACTTAGAAAAGGGGAGAACGATAACAGGGCAGTACTATGGCAATTTCCTGGATGAATTTGACGCTGTATTGAAGGAAAAATGACCCCATTTAAAGAAGAAAAAAGTACTGTTTCATCACAATAACGCCCCAGCTCATTCATCCAGAGTCGTGATGGCCAAAATTACATAATTACGCTACGAACTATTGCCTCACTCCCGTATTCTCTAGATTTGGCCCCATGCGCTTTCTTTTTATTTCCCAACCTGAAAAAATGGCTCGGTGGTAAGAGATTTGGATCAAATGAAGAAGTCATTGCCCCCACAGAGGCCTATTTTAATGACTTTCCAAAATTATACTTTTTGGATGGTTTATTGAAGCTTGAATAAAGGTGGAACAAATGTAAAGAGCTAAAAGGTACTACGTAGAAAAATAAATGCATATTTACAAAATCGACTGACTTTTTTTTCATAAACGGGTATTATCAAACAGCCCTCGTAGACAACATAGGGGCACTTTTACACGTCAGAAAAAGAATTTACCAGCGCTCAATTATTAACAGCGTCATGTCACGTCCTAGTATTATCGTCTCCTATTTAATTATGGATTGTTTAATTAACACCTCGCAATTGACCTATATCGGGTTTAATAACAGGACCATAGTGTGAATGAGTCGCAGTAGCACAATTTCATACAACATCGTCCATAAAGAGGACACGCACGCGCGTAGACAAGACGCAATAAATACTAACGCAATTTTTAACGAACTAAAAAGCTTGTGGCTGCAGCATGTCAGAAGTTTTTTTTCGGCTCGCCCTCCCGGCTTCGCAAGTGTAGTAGTTTTTTTTTAATGAAGTTGGTACCTCGGCAAAAGAGCACATAAGCCACCTAATGGTAAGCGGTCCCTGCATCCCATAGTGAGATTAAGATCTCGAATGCGTTGCCTACTCTTAGGCCTAACATGGAATGCCTCTGTGCCGGTAATTTCACCGGCTGCCTTAACCCCTGGCTGACCAGAACACAACGAACCACTTTATAATTTACTACTACTACTACAGCCTTTTTTGCGTCCCACTGCTGGGCACAGGCCTCCTCTCATCACGAGAGGGTTTGGGCTATAGTCCCCACGCGGGTCCAGTGCGGATTGGGGACTTCACACACATCTTTCAATTACTTCGCAGATGCGTGCTGGTTCCCTCACGATGTTTTCCTTCACCGAAAAGCGCAGTGGTCAATTCAAATAGAATTTCGCACATAAGTAAACTTAGAGGTGCGAGCCGGAATCGAACCCCCGACCCTTGCATTGCATGAGAGGCGGTAGGTCGAACCACTAGGCTTTATAATTTGTGTTGGTGATTTTTTCTACGTCACTGATTCCTACTTATATTGTGCTCTGCCCATCGAAAGGGCGAGAAGAAAATTATGTCGATATTTATGGGGCGTTAATTTTATCGCATTCAACAATGGTTTCTCTCAACGGTTATTACTCGGTTTATTAACTCGAATTAATTGGCGGGGTTTCGCAAGTAAAGGCCACCCCATTTTTTTTATACCCAAAATTGACAAACGTGCTCGCGGGCCACCTGATGTGAAGTAGTCACCGCAGCCTATGGACACCAGCAGCTCAAAAATAGCTACCAGTGCGTTGCCGACCTTGCAATTCACTGTACACTTGCCTCTTAAAGGCACCTAAGTCGTATCTCGCTGGAAAAACTTCAGCAGAAAGTTCATTCCATATGTAGCACGTTACCTACGTGGTAAAACTACTACTACTACTACTACAGCCTATTTGTGTCCCACTGCTGGGCACAGGCCTCCCCTCATCATGAGAGGTTTTTGGGCTATAGTCCCCACGCGGGCCCAGTGCGGATTGGGGAATTCACACACATCTTTGAATTACTTCGCAGATGCGTGCAGGTTTCCTCACGATGTTTTCCTTCACCGAAAAGCGCAGTGGTCAATTCAAATTGAATTTCGCACATAAGTAAACTTAGAGGTGCGAGCCGGAATCGAACCCCCGACCCTCTGCATGAGAGGCGGTAGGCCGAACCACTAGGCCAACACGGCTTACGTGGTAAAAACGACCGCGTAAATCGCAGTCAGTTTACGTCCCATCTGCTACAAGAAATTGCGTTACTATAGGATAGGGTAGACAGTCTTTTTGTCTGTTTGGAGTTCACGCCACTGAGCCGGGCTTTATAGACTCCACTGCCCGTTTGGATTGGGAACTTTACTTCATCACGTTTTTTAGAGTTCCGAACCTGAAGAGGTAAAAACGGAACCCTTATAGGATAGCTCGTGTCTGTCCGTCCGACTGTCACAGTCGATTTTCTCCGAAATTACTGGACCGATTAAGTTGAAATTCGTTACGTATATGTAAGTTTGTGAGTTGCCACCCAATATCGGACGTGTAACGAAAATAATAGTACATTACAGACCAAGGGTGGTGAATTCGTTAATGTCCCAGATCGCAGGTGTTTGTGACCCGAACCGAAGTTGAGGGCCATAAATATGCGATCTGGGGCTTTACGAATTACCGCCCGTGGTTTGTCAAAAGTTTTACGTCATGCCTTGGCCAGAAAGTGAGATTTTCTCTCCGCGTAGCGAGCAGAAAATCACACTTTACGGACATGGGTGACGTAAATGAATTTTAAACATAGACCCTATTTTTGGGGGTTAAATTTGAAAAAAATATTAATGTAGCTTTTCAAACTATATCGTACGACATACGAAATGAAAGTACTTCTTATGAGGGTCTCAAATACATTTTTTTATTTCTTTTTTGTTATGGTGTAGTCATTCTTTTATTTTTAAACACAAACTAAAATACTTACAATAAAAATTAAACACAAACTAAAATACTTACAATAAAAATAAAACTAAAAACTATAACTAAAAATAACTTATAAATAAAAAATTTGGCACAGATAAGTGTCGCTCGGCAAGGTTTCCAAAAGGCTGGCAACATTGCCGCGCTGGATGGCAATGCTTATTCGCTGAGCGAAGTAGTGGCCAGCCCTTTGGTCACCAGAAGCCTCGGTGAGGCGGGCGGACAAATCCTTAAAAAGAAAATAAAAGAAATTTCTTCCTTTTTGTTATTCGAGTTATTTAAGAAAATAGGCGAAAAATGACCATTCCCAACCCATATCTCCGAAACCACTGGACCTAAAATTTTGGAAAAAAATACGGAGGATAGTTATTGACCTATATATTACTGGAAAAATATTAAGAAGTCCATGGTATTTGAAATCTATCATATTTAATAGTAGATTGTGTGACTAGGGAGCAAAAAGGTATATTTTACCGCGGATGACGGATTGAATCCAGAGCGACGCGAAAGATTCCAGAATAGAATCCCGAGCGTAAGCGAGGGATTCTAGCGTGGAATCTTGAGCTAGCGAGGGATTCAAGCTTTGTCACCCAAGGCATAAATAAGTTTGCTACCGTGTTATACACTCTGCTTTTCACCCCTCCTATGAGAAAATCATTAGATCATTCGTTCATTATTGTCTTTAAATTAAGTAAAACAAAAAAATAATACATTTAGAAACAAACAAGGTTAAAAAGAACGTGTGTTTCGCGCGCTTATCATAAATTCATAGATAGAAGGCGAAAATGGCTTCCATATTGAAGAATCTGTAACTACTTCATTGTATTTATATTCTGTCATGCTCGCACGCGTTGCGTTCATAATAATAGGTCAATTTGAACAAATGTGAAATAAAGTACATTTTATGACAATTTCGCACATACACATTTCACACATTTGCTATAAAATGAAAAAAGGGCCGTGCAATTCATATTACGTACTTACATAATATTCCTTTGGAATTCTCAGAGGTGTTGATCCCAATACTTGCATCACCTAAATCACTTTTTGCTTTCATTCATTTTCTACGAAATAATTCATAACACTACATAAGGTACGTTTTATTTTGGAAATTAAGTGTAAAATAATACGGCAAGGAAATGAGCGCTCACGAAATTCGCGGGTTCGATTTTTTTAAATTCGATCACACGAGGAGTTTGCGAAGAATGCTACGGCATTGGCCGGCACCATTCAGCCAAATTGAAAATAAAAAATAGAAAATAATTTATCAAAAGTAAGTATATATCTATGAATTTATGGATTTTTAGTATGTGTAATAAAGTATTTATGTAAAATGCCGATATATAAAATTCTAGATACGAAAAAGACGCGACTTTTGAATGCTACTTTTTACAGTCTCCGCAGCTCCGTGAACGCACTGCTAAGACGTATTTTGCTCCCTGTTAGCGGGGCAGAAATGAAAAGAAATTAAAAAAAAGCGAAGAGGGAGCAAAATCGCATTTTGCTCCCTCTAAACGGGGAACAAAACACTTCTTTTCGAATAGGAGGGGTGAAAAAGAGCTTATCCTGTGAAACGGTTTGAAAATGACGTCATTGAAAATAATCAATGGTCGGAACCCTCTCCACTTGAGTTTAACTCGCTTCTTGGTCGGTTTTTTCTGTACCGAAAAGCTCTGTGGTAAAATTGAATGAACGCGTAATTACTGGGCTGGTAATCCCAGTACTGAGCAGATCGTGATAATCTGTACCTACCGATCCCACAGTCAAACCGTGTAAACTGTTTTGTGGGACACTTTCGCTAGTTTAAGTTTTTGTATTCTTTAATAAATAAAATAATAATGATAATCTATACAAACTCGCCTTTCTACATTGTCTCTGTGAACTATACCGTTGTTGTTGCTGTACTTTTTTGTACAATAAAGTGTTACTTACTATTTGGTTAGAACTGAACAGTCGCTAACACAAATATACGTAAAGGGTAAAAAAGTATAAAGATCTTTCTGTTTTTTAGTGTACGCGATCGTGCGTCAGTACATCCCGGTCCCGCGGGAATCGGGATATAAACTGACAACACATGTTATACGATTTCTTTTATTTTCTTTTGTTGGCGTATGTTTTCTTTTTTTGTATGATATTTCAAGCTAAGTACAGAAGTTCTACTTACCAATTTGTTTTGGGGTCAAGACACTTCTGGCTTCTATCTGTCTACACCGTATACTCCTATTTTGGCCACATCATGCAAATAAATGTTTCTCTCTCTCTCTCTCTCTCTCTCTCTATCATGAGGAGAGGAGACAAGAGTGTGAGATAGCCGTGGTGGCCTAGTGGTTCGATCTACTGCCTCATGCCGAGGGTCGGGGGCTCGATTCCGGCTCGCACCTCTAAGTTTACTTACGTGCGAAATTCAATTGGAATTTACCATGAGCTTTTCGGTGAAGGAAAACATCCTGAGGAAATCTTCACGTATCTGCGAAGTAATTCAAAGTTGTGTGTGAAGTCTGGGCACCGCACTAGGCTCGCGTGGGGATTATAGCCCAAGTCCTCTCATAATGAGGGGAGGCCTGTGCCCAGCAGTGGGACGCAAATAGACTGTAGTAGTGGAGTAGAGGGCAAGAGAGCCCGAGGTCACTCTTGTTGCAATCCATACTTAATGTTTTATTCAACCATAGAGCGATTATTCATGTTTCCATTCAGTAATATTCAGAAATTAATGAAAACAGCGAAATATTTGAGGCCGTTCCCTGACCCAGCATCGTCAAATTGCTCATGCAAGATCATACTTTTCTAACAAATGTTAAAAGTTAAAAATATTAATAAAACATATGTTATATTTGATTTGACTTTGCTCAATACAATTTAATTCCAAAGTAACCTCTAACTCGGACCTTTAATCCAGCTTTACTCCAGTTTATTATATCAAACTGTGTAAAACTAAATATAACGGAAAAAATATCCATATTATATGCATACATTGACAGTTTTATAAATGCCATGTTTTATAGACGGTATTTTTATAGAAATTAAAACGCGTTAAATACTTACTAAATCGGACGTTCTTTACGTAGCGCTTTCTCTTTCACTCGTTGCACGAGTGACCGTGACGGCTGAGCTGGGTATAGGAAAGGCCTTAAAGACATTCTGAACCCTTCGGCTGTTGTTCTGGTGCTGACTGTACGAAACTTGAGCCTACTCCGTGGCTGCCCACTGAGTGCACACAACATGGATCTTAATTTGTTTGTGGTGTCCATTATCACCTTCGATGACCTTCAAGCGCTCTGGCGGGTATACCTATACAATGTATACAATCTATACATATACGAGTACATATTCCAGCTAGGATATCATGTTTCAGTAGCAACACAGAATAAGTAATAGTACTAACGTACAGAAGGCCGACTGCTAACAAAAAAACCGGTTCTGTTGCACCGTACGCTCCCAAAGTGGCCATCTCTTTCTATCGCATGCAGCGCGCTCTTTCGGAGGCCACGCCCTAGCGCTAGGGCTGGCGCACTCGAGAACATTGTTAAATCATGCGTCTATTATTCGTACATAGGTTAGAGAAAACGCGCGCGACAACCACTAATCAAAATCATCACGCCATGGTGCGAAGCCGGCGTGTACTTGTATCGAGCGCGAAGAAATCAAAGATTGCGCCGCGCCTGGTAGCAGTCTACTAGCTTCTGCCCGCGACTTCGTTCGCGTGGAAAAGTAGTCTATATGTTGACCAGTGTTATAAACTACCCCCATATCAAATTTTGTTGCAATCCGTCCTCTAGTTTTCGTGTTAAATCCGGACATACATACATATACATAATTCGTCTAAAAATCGTTGTTTTGTGTTCAGTATCCTTTATATAGACCCCCGACCATAGACATAAATAATACTTCGTATGGACCCGGCCTAACGTAGACAGATACATGTCATGTTTCCCCACTTCCTTGGTGTCCAATCCAAAGTTAAACTTATATCGTGACACTAAAGCTGGGTCACATTTTTCCAACAACGAGACGAGTTTTACATACTGAGAAACAGTTTCGAAAAAAGTTTTTTTAAAAACGCTTATTGTCACGCACGCTTGGTGACAGAACTTTGGATTGGACACCGTGGAAGTGGGGACATATTACGTGTACGTTAGACCGGGTTAGTTTCTTTTAATTTTCAAGTTACAGACGCGACTTCTTCTACAGACTTATTATTAGTAGGTACCTATAGATTATGTATATTGTTTTTAAGTGTGTTCCAATCTAGACCTGAAACTACCGGACCAATGTGTCTTTATGCCTTCCATGCAAGAGAATTACAAAAAAAGTGGGAAGGCAAAGAGACCCCTTTCGGCCTGGTGAGGTCTATTTATTCTATTCTAAACTCCGAATCTGCTCGACCGATAATAATTCTCTTTACCTAAACATAGGCGGTTAAAGGGTCGACCGCTCTCGCTGGAATGTTATACGCTGTGATTATTAGTAGTTTACAGAAGCTGTGAGACCAAGTGACACAGAAGTACATCGAGATAGAAGGAATTCGTCGATGAGTATGGGAATCGAAAGCCGTGGTGGCCTAGTGGTTCGACCTACTGCCTCTCATGCCGAGGGTCGGGGGTTCGATTCCGGCTCGCACCTCTAACTTTACTTACGTGTGAAATTCAATTTGAATTTACCACTGAGCTTTTCGGTGAAGGAAAACATCGTGAGGAAACCTGCACGCATCTGCGAAGTAATTCAAAGATGTGTGCGAAGTCCCCAATCCACACTGGGCTCGCGTGGGGACTATAGCCCAAACCCTCTCATGATGAGGGGAGGCCTGTGCCCAGCAGTGGGACGCAAATAGGCTGAAGTAGTAGTTGGGAACTAAGCGTGTAAAATTTCATATGTGTTTTGACGTCACGTATGAAAGAAAATACACCAATTTATCGGTCTTTGTAACTACTAACATTACTCGAATAAAGGTGCAAGTATCTATGCTACTATCTACATAATAAAATGCAAATGCCACTGCAATACAAAGTTGGCAAGTTAATTTATGTGCACTTACTTGCGCACTTGCCCTGCCTGACTTTAACACATCCATCTTTATTGGCGGCGTTTAACAGTTAGGTGCGTACATACTGAACCACAATAAAATTATTACTGAGTGAAAAATCCGCTAGGGGCGCTATTGGCGTTGGTGTCAGCCAAGGCAGCCATTTTGTGCGGTTTGACATTGACAGCCATACATCGCTCCAATCACCACCTCAAACGCAGACTCCAACGCCAGTAGCGCCCGCTGGTGAGCAAAAATATTACAGTGGCCTTCATTCGCGGTAAGTGGCGGCGAGTAATGAGTTTCGCACTCAGACCACTCTTTTTCGGGGTACAAAGACGCTCTATCTTGATATAGTTCTGTGGTTAATTGTTTACAGAAGCTGCGGAACTCGGTGATGCGTGTAGAGAAACGCAAACTGCTTCCACGTGACAAATAGCTTACGTTGACGCAGTTAGAGCTTCTGTTTAAATAACTTAGATTGTAACGTAATTAACCTTTCTCAAACATGCAATGAAATATTGATATTATGTTCTTCTTATTAGCCTGGGAAGTATCACGTTTTAGGCGCGGCTAGACAATTGGTCTATAATGAAATTTCATACAAACGTTGCAGGCCTAGGCCAGCAACTCACTTTTTTTTAAATTTCCATTTGATATATTTGTGACACAGCATCTTGGCATTCCACCATTTAAAAAAGCTACAAGCAATATTTACTCTATGGTTCGCTATGACATTCTGCCAATACAGCTGCTGTTAAAAAAACATGAACCATATTTGCTAAATAGGTATCGCAGTTTTATTTATGTAAAAATACAAAATATATATTAAAATTTTATTTTATTTATTTATTTTATTGCATTTTTGATAAAAGCACTATACATCCTACCATACCCCCACTCTCCAGCTTAGTCATTCTTTGTTAATTTGATAAAACAAAAAATACGGGTCTAATATTTTTTTATTACCTGTCTGACGGACTAATTACAATTTCGATTTCTTCACCCTGTCGTCATCCCTATTGTGATTAATATTTACACACGTTGGAATAGCTGAAAATTTACCAATATGGGACTTAGTAAAGGGTAGAGTTTGGGGAAGATGTGTGCAAACCAGTGATCTAGCACATATAGTTTGGGATACGGCACAATTTGTGTAAAATTTCCCAAGATATTTAATTACTCGTAATCTGTATTTTTTTTTTTTTTTTTTTTTTTTTTCTAGTGTAAATATAATTACATATTTTCCTGAACTTGATTTTGTTCACCTCTTCACACATTAAATTTATTTATATATAACCTCTCCTTCACCCCAAGGATAGCTGGAAGAGATCCCTTAAAGGGATAAGCTCACCTTCGTAGAATCGTTTTTTCGATAACATAGTTTCTATTTAGGTTTTTAGGTTATTGTTTAGCTTTATTTTTATTTTTTTCTGTAAATTTATTTATTTATTTAACTTATTCTTTTGTGAATAAACTTAGTGTATTTAGTTTTTAAGATTTATAGACAATAAAGAGTTTTAAATACATACTAAAAAACAAAATTCACCTCACAACAGCGTTACGAACGCGCGTTTTCCGCAACCAACGCCTTAATCATGATCAAGCTGTAACTTGTAAAACTGGAGCACGGGGATCGAACCCTGATCAGTATGCGCGCCAGGCGCCCAATTACTCATGCTTCAGCTGACGGGACTAGGTCGTATTGATACGGACTACAGACTGACAGATTTGGGATTCACCAATGAATATAATTATTCTCTACTTCTGTGCAATTTTCAGTCATACATAGTCATAGGCGCATATGTGACAATTACAACATATTATGTTTTAGTAATTCAAGGATGTGTGTGAAGTATTGTGGGGACTATAGCCCAAACCTTTCGTGATGAGAGAAGGCCTGTGCCCAGCAGTGGGCCGTAAATAGGCTGTAGTAGTAGTATGTTTTAGATGACAAGTCCGGTTGACACTTTTTATACGCAAATACCATAAAAGCAGTGGCAGAGGGGGTCCAGCTAAGCCTTCAGGATCATCAATGTCTTTAACTATAGATTGACAGACTTGAAATTCGCAAATTAAATATATTATTCTCTCCTCCTGCCTGTGCCAACCACAGTATGAAAGGTTATCTATGTATATTTCGCGTGTGATCAGCATAATTAATCTGTGCCACTAGAATCCATTGGATTTCCTAGACTATCACCAAGTAGGACCTGGTGCAAGGTCCGTCCGAATAGCTATCAACGGACCGACTTAGATGATCATCATCATCAACAGCCCATAGTAGTCCACTGCTGGACGTAGGCCTCACCCAATGCACGCCAGTGAGCTCTGTCCAAGGCGTGCCGCATCCAATCTACTATATATTTAGATGATATTTGACATAAATAAATATAGTCAGAGTCCCGCGGAAGGACATAGGCTATTGCTTTTTTCTTTTTTTTGAAAAACGCATAGTTCCCGCGGGAATGCGGCACCCGGGCGCCCAGTTCCACATGGGCGGAAGTTAGTATTAAATATGATAAGAACAAATGCAAGTTAAGCAGAATCTAACAGTGTAAAACTAACATAATAAATGAACTCTCGTATTGTCTCTTTTTAGTGTATTTTCAGTATTTATGACCAATAACTCATGCAACTGCAGACTGCGCAAAATACTTAAAGCACTAACTCAGCGGTTCAGCTGTTTGGCGCAAATAAACAAACCGCTAAATGGACTGTTGTATGTCGTACAATTATATAGAGTCAATAAATATGTATGTATTTCTCTATAAATTATATAGAGAAATATATACATATGTCGGAGAATAACCTTCGGTGCCCGATATTTTTAATTAGATTTATCAATCAGTGCGCACGCCCGGCGCAGGCGACGACCGAGGGCTACTCTGAAGCCACAAAGTCCCCTCACCCCGGGGAACCCTGATCGTCGCTCTACTGACTGACAGTTCATGATATGACGTCACTCCAATTTGACAGCCAGGCAGGGATGCCAGTACTCGTTTAGTGGCCAGATTAATAAAATCGTAAATACTCTAACACATATATAAAAAGTATACATCTATGACTCGGGTACAAACATTCGTGCTTATCACACAAAGTTTGCCCCTAGTGGGATGTGAACCCGCGACCCCCAGATCAGTGGGCAGGGTCACTACCAACTGAGCCAAACCTGTCGTCAATAGGTATAGTCGAGGTCTGTAATATATGTCCTCCCTCCATTTTGAAACGGAATACAACGGAACACGATGCATAAATGTTTAAATATTAAATGATCTCTCCTGTACTACTTTTACACGTTGCTTCTAAACAGACAAAGGTAGAATATCTAATTTCAACGTGTTTTTGTAACAATAAACGTCTCCTTTGTTAGTTCGTAGAATAGGAGGTTATCTTAATACATTAGTTAGATGTTAGCCACGCTTACATTATTATTTTATTTTTTGCTTTTTTAGTTAAACCTGATATCACGGTGTTTGTGTAAACGTGCCACATTGTTGGCTACTACTGAGAACGATTTTCGCTATTTATTTATGTCTTTAGCCTGAGAACAAACAATTATCAATGGTCCTTTCGAAAAAAAATTGAATCGCGCCGCGGTTTACCGCTGATTAAAAAATAAGGAGGTACTAAAAGTATTCTACTATTCTTATTTGGGGTCTCGTCTTTTTTTTCTGAGTTCAAAAATGATTCAACATGTGTATTTTTATACATATTAACGTAAATTTAATGTAAATCTATATGTTTAAATTTTGAAATAAAGGCCTTCTGCTGAGTTTGTTGCGGCGCTTCTTCTCAAGCAATGGGTCTAGGAAGCGCTGGTAAATTCATTTCTGTTAAATTCATTTAAAAGTGACGTGTAAAAGTGCCCAGATGTGGCCTATTTGCTGAATAAATATTTTCATTTTCATATAATCAATGGGAAAATTGATGACAACATGACTGCAGACTCTTTTCAAAAACCTCCTAATTATATCTAAGTATTTTGCAATCCAGCCAGCGGCCAGAAAGTTCTGGAGTGGCGTCTGCGAACCAGTAGACGAGCTGTCGGTAGGCCTCCTACAAGATGGAGTGACAACCTTTTTAAGGTCGCGGGAACGCGGTGGATGCGAGTGGCACAGGACCGGTCTGAGTGGCGCGCCTTGAGGGAGGCCTATGTCCAGCAGTGGACATCTTTCGGCTGAAATGATGATGATTTTTCAATTTTTCAATCACTTCGCCGTATGCACAGAGTTGGTACCCACATTTGATTCCCCGTCCCTCGGCATAGAAGGCGGTTATACTACTAGGCTATTATGATAATGGCTAAAATAACACTATGTTGAACGTTCCCTTGCTTGCATAGGTCATAGGCTAAGGTCGAGGCCTTTATAGCGCTAATTAGACTCACTTTGCATAACGTGCATGCCGGCATGCGATGCAGCTTAACTGATGGCTACAATAAAGGTACGGAATATTATACGCCTGCCTAATGAGGACTATCGTTTCTTTGCTCACTAGTTGGCGCCACTGTAGACTAAGGTCCAGAGGTTTAGCTGTCAAAGGCGACTTTATAAGATCGGCGCCGAAACTAAGTTTTAAATTTTGAATCTCATTAAGTTTATTAATTATAAATAACTATCCTCATATCGAGTAGCTATGTCACATTGTTGTGCAGTTCCGTTTTGTTCGGAATTTTTATTTTTGTTTCAAAGCGTTCACATTCATCGCCAAATAATCCATATTTGCGATAATTTCACGAAGGAGATACCTTTTCAAAAGGTAAATTAAAGAAATTAATAATTTATATCACGAAGCCCGCCAAAACCAGTGAAAAGTGAATGTTATTGGACCTCACGCGACACTAGCGCCTCTAGTGGAAAATTCACACGCGATAGCCCCCATTAATTACATGCGGAAATTTTGATAAAGTGAGCCTAAGATATCTTATACTTTAAACGCGCAATTCTTGTATACCGGGTGGAAAGATCGAATGCCACATGGACGGCAACTACCTTAAATATTGTAAATAGCACATTTTGTGTAAGGGAGACTTGATTTAAGGATTTATGAAAAATCGCTTGCCTCAGTCGGGACTCAAACCGGTCAAATGTGACAAAAAATAATGTGCTGTATTTTATGATGCAGATTGAAAGGGTTACTGATAAGGTTCATTTTTCTCTAAATAACAAATACAATCAGAATAACGGAAGGCCGGAAATTTATTGTTTTTAAAAACAAAGGAAAGTCTCCCTTACACAAAATGTGCTATTTACAATATTTAAGGTAGTTGCCATCCATGTGGCATTCGATCTTTCCACCCTGTATTTTCTCTATTTATTTATTTATCCAAGCGATCTCAAAAACGGCTGTCACGAAATTTGGAATAGTAACAGGCGACAAATCGATCTAGCTAAGTCTCATATCTGAGAAAAAACGGTTTTAGATAATATTTTTATCCAAGCAAATCTCGGTCGCCCGTCCTAATCACAAGGTGCCACGTATTAGATGCCTAAATTTTAAAAGTTGATAGTACTCGGCGTAACACCAAAAGACTTTAGGAGTAGACTAAGTAACTAGACCGCCTGCTGTATGCTATACTTGTAATTACGTGTATGTCTGTACTGTTCCTTGAATGAGTGGTGCTCAATAAAGTGTAGGTATTGTAAACCTAAATGTCATATATTATTGCGAGAAAGCGTCGATTCATCACACAGATAGCACACGTGACAATATTGAAAGGAAACGTCTAGTCTAATCTTGTGGTCGTTCAGCTCTGTCTATGATCTCTTAATCGCTGCGGGATGCTGATCATAAATAGCAATTTCCAGCGCAGTTGGGTCGATGGCTAATTGATGATCGATACGAGCTGCATCCGCGCGGGCTCTCGGTGTTTTTGCACTACGCTGTGTTAGTGTTCTGAAATAAACGAGGCCTCAATAATGTATGGGAATTGAATGAATTAACAAGAATTTTTCGATTGATGAGGAATAACTTTAGGGTACTTTTCAACTACATAAATAGGGACTTCAGTCAGGTACACCTCACAGGTGCCAATGCATCTACACTATGCTGATAGAACAAAAGAGATTTAAAGAACAAGAAGAAGAAGGAACCAAAGAAAGAAAATATTTATTCACAACGCACATTGAAGACACTAGTTCCATAAGATACATAAAAGACACAATACAGATTACAAGAAATTAAACAAAATAAACAATACAAAAAATTAAGGAATTACAAGGGAGCCTGTGTCCCTCACACTGAAAAAAAAAGGATTAGCCGAACTAGTTGAGTTAAGTTAAAAATAAGCAAACTTTTGTTAGGAATAAAGAATACTTGAAATAAACTTACAAAACTAATCCAGTACTTACTGCTAATAAGACTGGTTGGCTATTAATAAGACATAGTTCTTAAGTCGCTTTTTTGTGTAAGCAGTAATCAAACTTTGGTTATAATTAGGTAAAATATTCGTACCTAATCCTTTTTTTCAGTGCACGGCGGTGAAAGGGTGTCTGGCTCAGCATTCATGCTGAGGTGAGAAACACCTGCAGCGCTGATATTCAGCCAGCAACCATTGTGTGACCCACGGAGCGTTATACAAAATGAATAAATGAACGCATTGAGAGGGTTTACTCCGAACTACAACGTGACGATTTGTCTTTTCCCTATAGAAACCCTATGAAATCCCTTCCCTAATGAGGCCTCTGCCCAACAGTGGGACGTTAATAAACCGTTGTGGTGTTAGTGGGTATTCTACGATGAAGTAGGTACGAGTAATAAGGGTGGTAACCAGGTTATCCGTGTGCCTACCCGACGTCGCCGAGTTCCTCATAATTGCGGGTAACTCGATCACCGGCTGAGTGCCGTTATAACCGGCTTAGATCGGATTACAAATTCAAATTGTTAAATGGAAGGTTATACAGAATTTTGGTAATTTAAATGGGAAAATTTTGCGTTAACTCTTTATCAATCTTTCAATCAAATTGTGTATATACGAAATTGTATTTATATTGCTATTTGTAGCTTTTAATAACAACCAAAAGATTGCCTCGAATATCAATCACTATCACTGACATATGTTTGAATGTTTGTACTCGAGTCATGGATGTTTAGTATTTATATATGTATGTATTTCTCTATAATATACCTATTTACATCGTTGTCTAGCACCTATAATACAAGCGTTGCTTAGTTTGGGGCTAGGGCAATATGTGTGAAATGTCCCAAGATATATTAAGAAGCCGTGGTGGCCTAGTGGTTTGACCTACCGCCTCTCATGCAGAGGGTCGGAGGTTCGATTCCGGCTCGTACCTCTAAGTTTACTTATGTGCGAAATTCAATTTGAATTAACCACTGTGCGTTTCGAATGCGAATTAATTCAAAGATGTGTGTGAAGTCCCCAATCTCCCAATATAAACCCAATAATAAGACTGACTATACCTAAGATTTACAATGTTCAGGAAGGTTTCTCCTGTCCCTAAGATACAGGTCTTCCTAGTTTAGGGGCCGGAATTAGGATCATTCCTCTTATTTTGTCAATTTGTACTTAGTTACTAATAACCTATTGTAATTTGCTTTTTGTATGTGGAAGTACAATAAACATTATTATTTATTATTATTATTATTATAATCCGCACTGGACTCGCGTGGAGACCCAAACCCTCTCGTGATGAGAGGAGGCCTGTGCCCAGCAGTGGGACGCAAATAAGCTGTGGTAGTAGTAGTAGTCCCAATATATTATTATTATTATATTTTGAAGTAAACTCCTCCGCCGAGTCTGGTTAAAATTAAAGAACGTATTTTCATACGGTTTTCAAAAATACATATAAAAATTGGTTCAAGTCAAAAGGAAAATTTCAATAATACACAAAATGCTGCTCTTTTATACGTGCAACGCCGGGCGGGTCGTTTGTGTACAAAGGACCATGCGTCAAAATGGGCCTGAAACCAACCGCATTGAGAGTTATGTCAATAAATAGGTCTTAAAATCTACTTTATTTCATTATATGGGCACAAAGCCGAATTCCATTGCAGAATTGAGATATTTATATTTTAGTCACGGTGAGTACGAGCTACGATAAATGCATTCGGAGAATATTCATATTCTGGAGGGTAGGTATTGAGCAAACCCAATTTAAAAAATGAAGGTAGGGATATTGACCGTTCCATTAATTATTCGTTCGGTGTCATTTCTTGTTGAATATCGTGTTTTACCAATAATAATATTATTTCGAGTCATTTAAAACCTCTTCTACCTAGGTATCTATTCTTAAGTACCTATCTCTATCTCAAAGAGAACCTGTTTTTTAATAGATCTTATTTACTCTGACTGAAATATAAATATCTCAGTTCTGCAATGGAATTCGGCTTTGTGCCCATATAATGAAATAAAGTAGATTTAAAGACCTATTTAATGACTTAAGTTTCAGCTCTGTTGGTTTCAGAACCAGGCTCCATACAAAGTTGCCCATGGTCCTTTCATCGTGTTTCACCACTTTCGACCAGTCCATAATATCTTCCATTAAATCATGGTGTTTTACATCACTACCACTACATAGTATAAAACAAAGTCGCTTTCTCTGTCCCTATATCCCTATGTATGCTTAAATCTTTAAAACTACGCAACGGATTTTGATGCGTTTTTTTTAGATAGTGTTTCAAGAGAACCTGTTTTCGTATAGAATTTGTTATAGTTTAACACTCTATTCCCGCGGGAACGCTATAACCGAATTCCACGCGGACGAAGTCGCAGGCAGAAGCTAGTTAGGAAATATACCTCTTCACCTATTAACATACCTATACTCAATCCTTAATCCCGGTCAAACAAACGCCGGCATAAAATCACGACAATGTCCGACAATCCCGGGACTATTCCAGGACGAATCCCGCAGTCCCGGCACGCGCCGCGGGATTCTGTAGCACGGAGATTGATCCCGTACGCTGCGCCGCACAGATTTCAGATTACCTACCAGATTGATGTGTTTGGAAGCCGGTCAATCCCAAAACTGTATTTTCCATTTTATTGTTGACTAGCTTCTGCCCGCGACTTCGTCAACCGCAGGACCGAATCGAGATGAATTTTAGCACGGATATAGTTGGGGTCCCGGGAAAGGACATATGCTACTTTTTATCCCGGAAAAACGCATAGTTCCCGCGACAACGCGATAACCGAATCCCACGCAGGCGAAGTCGCGGGCAGAAGCTAGTACGATAAGCGCGTTTAAATTATAAGATTAACGTCTCATTATCCGATATAGTAACTAGCTGACCCCGCGGACTTCGTACCGCCTTAGATTTTTTATGCGCATGAAAAATAGCTTACGTTCTATTCTCAGACCTACTGAATATACACTCCAAATTTCATAAGAATCAGTCGCGCCGTTTCGGAGAAATTTGTTCACTTTTATACATGATGGGTCAGAAAATATGGCAAATAATTAACCCACAGTATCGGCTATCGATTCTAAGTATATTGTAGGTCTTTATTTTTTTTTGAGTTGGTAAAAAAAAATATTTTGTACAGGATTCAGGCGTCGCTCACACAACCAATCCCATATACAATTTTTTTTTTTACCAACTCAAAAAAAATTAAAGACCTATACAATATACTTAGAATCGATAGCCGATACGGTGGGTTAATTATTTGGCATATTTTCTGACCCACCGTGTATATTAGATTATAAATTGTTCTAAAAGCGAACAACGTTAGCCGCAAGTTAATAAATGGCAGGATAGCAACAGACATTTCCTTTGCCTCGTTACATAGATTAGAAAGCATAAAACTGAGGTACTCGGGCCAAATTAGACGCCCCCGTGCTACCTCCTCGTTGTGGGCGGGACGTAACAACTCGCCTAACTGATAACATCCACTACATCCAACTATTACGTGTTGTTAAAACAACAAATGAAACAAACATAAACAGAAAATGAACTTGCAACATATCTAAATATATAAAACTCAAAGGTGACTGACATAGTGATCTATCAACGCACAGCCCAAACCACTGGACGGTTCGGGCTGAAATTTGGCATGCAGGTAGATGTTATGACGTAGGCATCCGCTAAGAAAGGATTTTGCAAAATTCCCACGGGAACGGGAAAATCGGGATTTTAATTTTTAATATTTCTGCGCATACGAAGTTGCGGGGAAAAGCTTGTTTATATGTATATATAAAACAAGAAACTGACTGACTGACTGACTGACTGACTGATCGATCAACGCAGAGCCGAAAGTACTGGTCGTAGAGAGCTGAAATTTGGCAAGCAGGTTCCTTAGGGAACTTAGGGTAGCACTAAGCGAGAATTTGGCGAAATTCCTACGGGAACGGAAAAAAACGGGATTTTCCATTTCAATACTTCTCCGCATACGAAGTTGCGGGGAAAAGCTAGTTTATACATACATATAATAAAGCTAAAGAGGGTCGAAAGTCTGTACAATAGGCCGCAAAAGTGCATGGTCGGTAGGAAAACATAATGGCATGCCGCCGTTAAGTGGCGCCATCTATGAGCACGTTCATTGATCTAAGTTCATCTAAGAATTCGGTTAAAAACTTCTCACTAGATGGCGCTGATATCGGTCATAGCATACAAAAATAAAACATTTTTTTCCCTTTCTGGAACTTGGTATTTTCGGTGACTGAGTAAACCTGCTTACTCTCCCTCAACTATTCCATACAGCAGTGTTCTTCATGTCGAATTTGCATTTTCGATTATTTCAATAAACCACGAGATGGCGAGATCTAATACCACGGGCACGGCTTAGTGTCAATATTGTGAAACTCCAAATGCAATTCACAATCATTCACAAAAATCTTCTCCGAACAATAATTACACTCGGGTGATTTGAACCCGAGCCATTCGGTGATGTAGTCTTTTCATAGCTGTCCTAAGCCACTCGACCATCGAAACATGTTGCTGAGGCATTGAAATTCATTACTACTATCGTCAATTAATTTTATGTCCAGATATTATACGCATAAAAAAATAAAGGGTAGACTGAACATTTGAAAACACCCTAATATTTTTTTGTTTTAATAGAAGCAATCTTCACTGGTCGTTATTACGTCAGCTCGTTGTCTGTTCCTATTTCTGTTGTTTTTCTTTTATTATTGTTGGATTACTTCATTAATAATGAGTTCTCGTTGAAATACTGACTTTGTTACAAGATCGCGACCTAACAAAGCAAAAAGCAAGCTTTTGCAATGCAAAAAGATTACAGTAATTGCTAGTCGAACCGGTATAACGTAAGTATTTTTTTTTATTCCTAGCTTTCTATAAGTGCTATCACCTACTTATAATTATTCCTTAATCATAAATTATCATATTATTTCTGAAAATTGTTGCAGAGGAAAACGGATGTTCTCTTCGTAATGAGGGTTTGCAGTATCGTGTCGAGGCTGGGGAGGCAGCTGCCCCCTGATCTAATACAAAATGCCCCGACAAAATCGATCCACCCCCCTGGATCTGAAGCTGAATATGCGCTTGCCCCCCTGAGAGAAGCTGGGTACGCCCTATGGTAGATGTGCTGGAGCAGACCATGCACGCTACGGTCGCGTGCTTCAATCGCCGCGGCCGCGATCAAAGGCCAGTGCCTTGCCTTGGAATTTTGGAATACCACCACCACCACAACAGTCTATTTTACGGCCCACTGCTGGGCACAAGCCTCCCCTCATCACGAGAGGGGTCTTGGAATACCACCTTTAGTTTATTGAAAGTTATTGACAAGTGATCAGACCTGTAAAACTCAAGTTATAAGTGCTAAGTTTAAGTATAAATACCTGAGTAAGTCAGATTTAATTTTGAAATAAATTTGTGATACATACGTGTGTAATCGTTAGCCCTATATCAGGGAGGGCGGAAGGAGCATCACAATTCCATCGGCACATCAAAAGGCACTGCAAGTATCACTTATACACACTTTTTCTGCTGGGTTATTTGAGAGGAAAAGGACCGTTGCACTGTCAAGGCTTTGCACGACACGAGAAAAATCATCTGGGATACTACTACTAGTCTCCGTGGGATAATGGTGCACTCGCGCATGAGCCGGCGCCGCGTCTAGTTCGGGACTGATTATTTATATTGTTTTCATCGTCAACGGGGTAGCTGCGGCGGTGGATGCTTCGAGCGAGGTCTACCCGACACAACGGCGGTGAACTGTTTTTGTCTTCTGTTCGTATGCTTGCAAAGTTTTGATGCGGCTATTTTTGTAATAAATCTTTTTGTTGGTAAATTTAGTTACTTATTAGAAATCGTTATTCCGCCCATATATATATATTTTTTTTTTATATTCTGCCTGTAGTATTTCTGTGGCCTCTGCCAACCGAAGCGGGAAACAGGTGTGATTATGTATTTATTTCAATTAAATCGGTGACATTTGTATTTGGATATTTTGAAAAATTGTATTTGCAGGATTTATTTTTGTTTCTGTTTTGTTTTAGTTAGGGATTTTTTTTTACTTATGGTCCAATAGTGCGTAATGTTCCTTTTCGTGATTGCTTCCGTTATATTATGTACATATTAAGGAATATAATTGTTAAGTTTTGACTTGTTTTACGTTATATTAGGTACATAGGCATATAATTATTATTTTCCATAAGAGTTTCCGGCCTATTTCGCAATGAGTGGTCAAGTTAGGGTGCCTTGCCCACACTGTCCAGGTAATTCCAAGCTATATGCAACCACACGGGGCCTTCAGGTTCATATTAGTCGGATGCACAGAAGTGCAACGCCTGCAATGCAGCAGGAAGTCGTTGGCCCGTCAGTGCAAGCGATTTCGCAGGGAAGTTTGCCACCGGTGCTAGATGTGGCGGGCTTATCGTCTCGTGGAATCACTTCCAATCCCTTACAAGATCTCCCGAGGCTTAAAAATTCGGTGAGGGTTCTGCGGCATATACCGAAAGGGGCGAGGAATCAGGCCGCGGGGAGGCTTAGTGACATTATTGAGAAGTGTATTAGTAGTAATTGTGTAGATGACTGGTTTCTTTTGCTTTCGTTTGCGTTCACGGGATTGAGGGTGCCTGATAAGTCATCTCGGGGTTCTCTTACTAGTAGGGTCAAGCATAATATTGAGCAAAGTTTGGGTTATTTCTCCTTTCAGCAGGGCCAATCGACTTCCGGTGGTTCCCATTCATTGTACAGGGCTATTCAATCAAAGGTTTACGAGGGCGATTTGAGAGGGGCAGTGCGGTTGTTAGTCTCGGACGGGTCTGTCGCGCAGAAAAACGAGGCGACTCTGTCTGCTCTGAGGGTTAAGAATCCGGCGCCTTCTCGCCAGCTTAATTTTCCTCCGTGTCCTGGGGTTCCAGTTGCTCCATTACAGATTGAAGCTTCACATGTTAATCGTGCGTTGCACTCCTTTTATAATGGCTCGGCGTCGGGTCTTGATGGCATAAGACCGCAGCATTTAAAGGAGCTAACGTCACCTTCTGCTGGTGATAATGGAGCCCGTCTTTTGGAATCCTTGACAAGACTGGTGAATTTCCTTTTGATGGGGAATTTGAACACGGAGGTTTGTCCGTACATATTTGGAGCTTCCTTATGTGCACTGACGAAGAAAGACGGTGGTATAAGACCCATAGCTATAGGTAACACTTTTAGGCGTCTTACGGCTAAGGTTGCCTGTCACCATGTGAGGGACGACATGTCTGCTCATCTCCAACCGCATCAGTTGGGGTTTGGGACTCAGCTGGGGTGTGAGGCCGCTATTCACGCAGCGCGCTGTTTTGCTACAGCGCCTGAGAATGACAGTTGTGTGATTATTAAGCTCGATATTAAGAATGCGTTCAATAGTATTGAGAGGGACTGCCTTCTGTCCTCGGTTTTGGAGCTTGTACCCTCGCTGTATCCTTTTCTTTCCCAGGTATATTCCTTGAATAGTAACCTTTTTTACGGGGATGACCTCATAGTTTCACAAGTGGGGGCGCAGCAGGGAGATCCATTAGGGCCTTTAGTTTTTAGTTTGGCAATTCATGGCATTATATCACAGCTGGAGGCGCCATTAAATATATGGTATTTGGATGATGGAACCATTGGTGGAAGCCCTGATGCTCTCGAGCGGGATATTGCAGTGCTTTTTCCTCGATTACGTGAACTGGGCTTAGAAGTAAATGCGGATAAATGCGAGTTTTTTGCATTAAGTACAGCTGCCCTTTCTTGCTTGCCACGTTTTCAGGAACTGATTCCTGGTTTGAAAGTGCGAAGCCGGGAGTCATTCAGCTTACTGGGATCTCCTGTTTTCCCTGAAGGGGTTCCAGAAGCTTTGGATGGGAGGCGGGCCATGTTGGAAAGAGGTTTTGATCGCCTCAAACACTTACCCGCTCACGTTGCTCTGACTCTTTTGCGGATGTGTTTCTCGATGCCTAAGTTGGTTTACTTGTTGCGAACTACTCCTACGTGGCTTTATCCGCAAAACGTTAGTGCCTTAGATGAGTCTATTTGTCAGGCGCTTCAAGGTATTCTCAACGTGTCTTTGGAGGGCGAGAGTTGGGTACAGGCAGCTTTGCCGATCCGTTGGGGGGGTTTGGGTGTTCGTCGAGTATTTGATGTTGGTCTGCCGGCGTTCCTAGCGTCTGCTCGGGGGGTGGCGAGTCTCGTTGCTAAAATTTTGTCTCATGATGGCAGTGACTTGCGCATTCCTTTTGAGGAGGAAGCTATTTGTGCGTGGCGTGCAGCAAACCCAAGTCAGAGTTTGCCGACATTTCCGGAGAGGCAAAGGTCGTGGGATGAGGATGGGTGCAAGGCAGCTTACGAAAATCTCCTTGGGGCCGCGGCAGGTGTTGAGGTGGCGCGCTTGAAGGCGGTCTCGGTCCCGGAGGCAGGAGCATGGTTGCATGCATTGCCGTCTCCAAATCTGGGCACTCTTCTGGATGATGATTCCTTGCGGGTGGCTGTGGCTCTGCGGTTGGGGTGCAAGGTTTGTGAGCCTCACCTATGCATTTGCGGCTCAACAGTAGAAGCCAACGGTCATCACGCTTTGAGTTGTCACCGCTGCGCAGGCCGATTTCCTCGGCACTACGCGCTTAATGACATCATCCGGAGAGCTTTCGTATCCGCAAATGTTCCTTGCGTGTTGGAGCCCCCCGGTTTGAGCCGTACGGATGGTAAGCGCCCGGATGGCCTCACTCTGATCCCCTGGCAGAGGGGGCGCTGTCTCATTTGGGATGCCACCTGTGTCAGTACGTTCGCTTTGTCGCATTTATCTGGGACGACACGGATGGCAGGCTCGGCTGCTGAGGCGGCTGCTCGGCAGAAGCACGCGAAATATTCGGCACTGGCGGCTTCCTACGAGTTTGTCCCTGTGGCCGTGGAGACTGCGGGACCTTGGGGTCTGGAGGCAAGGTCACTCGTTTGTGAATTAGGCCGTAGAATTAGGGATCGAGGTGGTGACCCCCGCTCTGGGTTTTATCTCGTCCAGAGGTTGTCCATCGCCATTCAGCGCGGTAACGCCGCTAGCGTGATGGGCACTTTCGGGCGAGAGCAAACTCGGGGCGGATAGTTGATTTGATTTTAGATTTTAGGTTTAATTTTGACGAAGCATGGTGTGGATTTAAATATGTATATGTGTAATCTTCGTGTTTTTTGGAATAAAGATTTTTTTTAATATTTCCTGAGTAAGTTAGTAGTGACTATAGCCTGTTAGATAATTCGAGAGAAAAAATAAACAAAGATACGACAAGCACGTGATCACTGCAAATATTGTAAGTATTGTTTTACTTTAAAATAATCATATTCAACAGTTTGATGAGTAGATAAAAAATCTAATAACAGGGTGTTATAGATTAAATGTGATATTCATCTATGTCTGTCGTTGTTGTAAGTAACTATAGTGAAGAATAAAATATCCAACATGTGTGATATTGTATTATTATTGGATAGTGATATAATGAATAGCCTGAGAACGCTTCCTCACAAGAAAACACAGCAAACAATTTCATTAAAGTAACAGAACAATTTATTCTTGATTACAAAAAATAAAGGTCTTAACAAAAATGTAAAAAAAAACCTTCCTAATCCGAAATCACGAATTATCTAACAGACTATAATAAATGATTTTTTTTTATTGTGGAGAAGCTTCAATCCTCTTTCCGAGTTCGGAAATGAATACTTAAGCTATATCCTCAATAAAATGTTATTTATAAAACAGGCCGTTCCTACAGCGAGAAACAATTGAAAGCGCTTATGCGTAGATTTTAAGTTTTAATTTGTATAAAAAATACCGTCTTAAAACATATCAATTTATTTCACCATATCAGCCGATAGACGTCCACCGCTGAACATAGGCCTCCCCCAAGACTCGCCACTCCGACCGGTCTTGTGCCGCTCGCATCCACCGACTTCCCGCGACCTTCACCAGGTCATCGCTCCAGCTTGTTGGAGGCCTACCGACAGCTCGTCTTCATCGGCCGTCAGTTCTGCGAGCCATGTGCCCCGCCCCCTGCCACTTATCAATTTATTTATAATGGTTTATGTTCTGCTATTTTCAGTTTAACACGGTTTAATAATCAAGAATAGTTTATTTTAGCATTAAAATAATTGTATCGAGCGATCAGCGAAGTGTCATAATATGTGAAACGAAAACTTAAATGCGAAATAATGATATAACCAAAAATAGTATTTTTAACATTTACAAGTTGCTATTTTTATGAAAAGTATCTTAAATATGGAATGTAGCGAACAGCTGGGTAACGGATCGGCCTAAATATCACAAATTGCGTATAAAGTATAAGTATAAATAAATGAGGAAAGATTTATTTTGTTTAAAACATAATTACTTGGTTGTATTGGTAATTGATTATTGGTTTGGCATTTTTTGGGAAATAATATATACTTTTATTATGTTTATTTAATTCACGTATAATAGAATTTAAAAATATTAATAAAGTTTATTTTGTTTAAACCAAGAATATTGTTTTATTTCTAGTTATAGATAATTATACTACTACTACTGCAGCCTATTTGCGTCCCACTGCTGGGCACAGGCCTCCTCTCATCACGAGAGGGTTTGGGCTATAGTCCCCACGCCACGCGGGCCCAGTGCGGATTGGGGACTTCACACACATCTTTGAATTACTTCGCAGATGCGTGCAGGTTTCCTCACGATGTTTTCCTTCACCGAAAACCTCTGTGGTAAATTCAAATTGAATTTCGCACATTAAGTAAACTTAGAGGTCCGAGCCGGAATCGAACCACCGACCCTCTGCATGAGAGGCGGTAGGTCGAACCACTAGGCCACCACGGCTTAGATAATTATAACAGAACAATAATTATTAATTTAATCCACTTATGAAAAGTTCAGAAAAAAATAGTAGGTATTGAAAAAAGAAAAAAAACTAAAAATATCTTGTCACTTGTCCAGAATCGATCCTCGGTCTATCATTTCGTTATACCAAGGCGCTAATTAACTAAGCTATCGACTCATGTTACGAGTGGCTGAAATATAGGTTCAGATACGTTTTAATTATGTTGCTTTCAAATAACAACGCCATCTTACGGCGCTGCCAGTTGACTTTTTGAAATTCACGTAGCTAGTAGCACGTAGCACGCCATCGACGCCGAACCGCTTCGTTCAGAGGAATCTCGACTTTGTCGTGGCCATGCACTTTTGCAGCCGACTGTACATGGGACATATTCTAAAAAAAATTTGGCTGGGGATAGGTACTTATAATCGATAACAGAACATATTCCAACAGTGTTTAGAATTTTTGTCTGTTTATCTGTTTATTTGACCGCGCATCACGTGAAAACTGCTGAACCGATTTTGATGAAATTTGGTATGAAGATAGTTGGATGTTAGTATGGGGGCTCCGAACATGAAACTACATGAGATATGGAAAGCTTAATAAAATTATTATTCTGAAAAACATCGCTTAATCTCATTTAATCGATTTTAGCGACAGTTACAAAGGTAATTTTCATAGAAAACTCGCAGTATAGGTACCTACCTATTGAAGTTATTAAAAGTGCACAGTCAAGGGCAAAAAGATCTATACAATGGTGAACCTTGTTATATGTAATAATTGTAAAAAAAAATGAAAATAATATCCATTAATCGTATAAAAGGATTATAAATACATTTAGATATTGTTAAAAAAAGGGGACAGAATTTTTCACATACCCACCAGACAGTTGTACTTACGTTGAATGTTAATTTAATTGTATTACTTCTGAAATAAAGCATTCATTCATTCATTGCCAAGTTGCTATTTCCGAAGAGCGAGTATTTGTTCCACCAAGTGGTCACTATTTCGTTCATTCAAGGTATAACGTTTTCCAATAAAAGCTATTGAATGAAACAAATGAAGATATTACTGCTTTCTCCAATGGAGAAAGGTACTTGAAGTGGAAAATGGATGTTATTTTGAAATGGAAACGGATATTAGGTGTTACTTCCAGCGAGTTAGTCGAGACTTTAATGGGGATGATATTGCAATATTTACAATACTGTCAAAGCAAACTATTGCTTTAGAAATATAAGTATAGTATGGGCTTTCGTATCGAAACACGTCGGCTACGACGGTAACTCACAACTCTCCTGATAATAGAGATGACGACAGGGGGAAGAAATCGAAATTCTAATTAGTCCGTCAGTCAGGTAATAAAAAAATATTAGACACGTATTTTTTGTTTTATCAAATTAACAAAGAATGACTAAGTTAAAACGCATTAAAGTTGGAGAGTGGGGGCTAACTACGTCACCGTTAGGTATAAATCGTACCTAACCGTGACGTCACGCGAAATTTCAGCTCAATATATCTCCGTATAAGTTTGATTACGTGAAAAAAGAAAAAATACGTGTCTAATACTTTTCAATAATCTTCCTGATAGACTAAGGAAAACAAAGTGGTCGTCATCCCTATAATACAAAATAGCTTCTGCCCGCGACTTCGCCCGCGTGGAATTCAGTTATCGCGTTCCCGCGGGAACTGCTCGTTTTTCCGGGATGAAAAGTAGCCTATATCTTTTCCCGGGACCCCAACTATCTCCATGCCAAATTTCATCTCAATCGGTCCAGCGGTTGAAGCGTGAAGAGGTAACAGACAGACAGACAGAGTTACTTTCGCATTTATAATATTAGTATGGATTAATGTAACTTTGAAATTTTGCGTGATTTGATGAAGTAATCACTGCAGGCTGAAAAGAAATGATACTTTACTTACTTTACCTACGTATTAATTCTTCTCCATTATATTTGAGTAACTTTCTCATTTTTATTGCAGGTAAAACCTGAGCTCCCACCACACGGCGAGTTGGGCTATCATCAAGCAGGCGAAGGTCTCAAGATTACACACACACACACACAAACTTTCCATTCCTCCTATGAGAAAACCAGAAGCAGAAGGGAGCAAAATGGCAATTTGCTCCCCAGGGAGTAAAACCGTACTTTGCTCCCCGTTAGCGGGGCAGAAATGGAAAGGGACCTAAATCGCACGATAAGCCTTGATTTGAAACCCTACCCATATATATAATAACTAGCTGACGCCTTGGATGTTTTTTTTGAGTATGAAAAATAGCTTACGTCCTATTCTCAGACCTACTGAACATACACTCCAAAATTCATAAAAATCGGTTGAGCCGTTTCGGAGGAGTTTGGTTACAAACACTGTGACACGAGTTGCCGGCACCTTCAGTCTTAGTTCTCTTTCTAATTGTAGTCTATGGTCATAGTAGATTTTGTTCGTTTGAACGTTCGGTTGGTCGGTTCGTTCGTATTCGCATAGACAGGTGATTTTCTATTCGTCGTACCGAAGTGTAACAGCGCCTTTATCCTTAGTCGATTATTTGGACTGGCAGCCTTGACAGGTGACGTAACACCGGACAGCACCCACAGCACCGGACACTGGGGGTGGCGGCCATTGCAATTTTAATTGTCACTGAGTATTCGTGGTAGAAGGACGTTGCGCTCGCGCCTCACGTGTTCAGGTGAATCGTCGTTTAAATGGGGGCTATCGCGTGTGAATTTGCCACTAGAGGCGCTAGTGTCGCGTGAGGTCCAATAACATTAACTTTTCACTGGTTTTGGCGAGCTTCGTGATATAAATTGTAATTTCTTTAATTGAACTGTTGAAAAGTGATTTCCTTCGTGAAATTATCGCAAATATGGATTATTAGGCGACGAATGTAAACGCTTTGAAACAAAAGAAACAATTCCGAACAAAACGGAACTGCACAACATTGCGGCATAGCTACTCGATATGATGACAGTTATTTATAATTAATAAACTTAATGAGATTCAAGATTTAAAACTTTGTTTTGGCGCCGATCTCATAAAGTCGTCTTTGACAGCTATGCCTCTGGACCTTAGTCAACAGTGGCGCCAACTGGTGAGGAAAGAAACGATAGTCCCCATTATAATCCGTCTACATCAAAGTGATCTGTCAGTATTGTGTATAGTGACTGTTGATTTTAAAATCATTAAAGAAGTGCCTTTTGGACTTACAAAGCATTTCGTTGTTTTAATGAAGCTTTGATCTCTTCGCCCGCCTACCCACGGAAATTACTTATGGATACTTCGGATGGAGATACCGACGTGCCTTTATATTAGATAATTGGCGGTAGGTCAAACAAACCACTAAGCTAACACGGCTTCAACAAAAGTGAAAATAAATGCCCGAATAAAGGTGATTACCGTTTCGTAAACCGATTAAGGACAACGCTTGATTGGACATTATCGTACGTGTGGGGAATACCGGGAACGGGACTTAATTACTTTGCCGCGTGACGCAAATAATTAATTTGATTGTCTACGCCGAGTCACTAAACACTAAACACTGCGGTGTCCAACAGCTGGGCAGTGAGGACACTGTTCAGTTGGCTATGGGTGAAAAATGACAATGTGCTCAATTTTTTTTTTAAGGATAGCAATAACCTTCCGTATCAAGAGAAAAAAATCTCAGTATTTTCCGTGCCGTAGATTCTGCGTAAAAAATAAAATTGGTTTTGCGTTATGACGATTGAAAGAAAGGTGTTTCCTTGGTCCAAGTATGCAGCACTACTTCTTGAAAAAAAGTGTTGACACTATTGACATTATTGATTTTTTCAAGAAGTAGTGCTGCATACTTGGACCAAGGAAACACCTTTCTTTCAATCGTCATAACACAAAATCAATTTCTTTTTTTTACGCGAAATCTACGGCACGGAAAATTCTGAGATTTTTTTTCTCTTGATACGGAAGGTTATTCCGAACCATAAAAAAATTATCGAGTACATTGTCATTTTTCACCCATAGCCAATTCACAGTCACTTTTTATAACTTAAGTGCATTGACCTATAAGTAATAACATATGGACGAACAGTGCCTAACAGAATATTCAAAATATATGGAGCAAACTGACATTATAAAATACGTTCCAATATGCTAATAACGCCTCTTTATAATATGTGTCAAGATAAATATTTTATACAAAAGTAAACCTAAGACTATAAGACTTAAGTGTCAAAGACTTAAGCCCAAGGGCACCCGTTTTGAGGGGCCATTTTTCTTCGGCTGATTGTAACTCTTTACTTATAATAGATCAATGCTTAAGAGGGTTTACTCCGAAAATTGGCAACGTTACAAATAGCTGTCAAATATTTTGCTGTTTTCATTAATTTCTGAATATTACTGAATGAAAACCTGAATTATCGCTCTATGGTTGAATAAAACATTAAGTATGGATCACAGCAGTTATCATAGACACATGAAATTATTAGTATTATGGAAGTAATATCTTTTGAAAGCATTTCCATCGCAGATTCCATGCATTTTAGTGTAATCTTATTATTTGAATGCCTAACCAACAAATATAAAACGAGACGCGCCATTCAATCATAGAATGATATCTTCCTTTTTAATTCAGCAATATTGAGAAATTAATAAAATCAGCGAAACACTTGACAACTATAGGTACGTTGCCAACTTTTGGGATAGACCCTCTTAATTATACCTCAAAAAATTCATTTTTTTTTAATATTTGAGAATACAAAAATCTTAAACTAGAACAGTGTCCCACAAAGCAGTTTGCACGGTTTGACTGTGGATGTGGTTTAAAATTGTTTATTTTTAATTTGATACATATGTACTGCCTTGCATTTTTTTTTAAATATACTTAAATACGATTGTCATCGTTTTTCCTGATTGGTCAAGGTATAGCTTTTTGTATATGGAAGTCAATGGAAGAATTCCATAAAATTCTAAATTCAATTCAATTCAAAATTCAATCATTTATTCAGCAAATTGGCCACATAGGGGCACTTTTACACGTCAGAAAAAGAATTTACCAGCGCTTCCTAGACCCATTGCTTGAGAAGAAGCGCCGCAACAAACTCAAGCAGAAGGCCTTTTTTCAAAATTTACAAATTTTACATTACATGTATAAAATATACAGGTACGTACTAAAATTACATTGAAGGGATGTATAGTCCCTACTTAAACTTAAATCTAAGATCTTAGATATGTATAGTCTCCAAGGGTCCAGAAAAAAAATATTATGGAGATGGCCTCCATTGTCAAATAAATATAAATTCCATAGATGTCGACAGTCTCATAGGTGCTTAGATACTATTTTTTAAAATTTGAAAGTTTGTTTGTACTTTCACGTACCTTCACTTAACGGCTGGATCGATTTAGATGAAGTTTAATATGGATACAGTTTAAGATCCTGCAAATAGCAATAGGATAGTGTTTATCTCGATATGTCTTCGGGATCAGGTTTTCGGCGTGTAAAACATCTCGCTTCACTTCTAAAATTGAGTTTTCCGAAGTAGGTACGGAACGTTAAATTAAAGAAACTTTCTAACAGTGAAGTGGTCTACAAATAGGGTTGCCATCTCCTAAAATGAACGGACTCTGCCTAGAAAAAAGCCGGGCATTTTACCCTTAAAGCCTGACATCACCACAACTAAAAGCCAAACACGTTCCCGTGGGAATTTAGGGAAATCCTCTCTTAGTGCTCCCCTACACTCCCCGAGGAACCTGAATGCCAAATCTTTAGTTTTCTTCGATCAGTAGGTACTGACATGACTGACAGTAGTGATTATGATGCTTCGCTTGAGGCTCTAAAAAAATCAAACAAAAGCCGGACAGGCCGGACATATGAATATTTGGCCGGACACAACTCGAAAAAGCCAAACATGTCCTGCTAAATATAAACCGATGGCAACCCTATCTACAAAGGATACATCTAGGTACCTCGTAACTATACTCGTAACATGACACGAACGTAAAGCCAATTTCATCGAACTTTATACGGAAAAGTTAGTATTGTTAAAAAGCGGGCGCTTACTTCGCGACTCTGGAGGTGTTGCTGAGTCAACTATATACAGAACGGCCACGGAATCGCCCGCCTGGATCTAGCCGGCGCGCAACTCGCGCCCAACTCGCCCTTACCGTCATTTGTTTCTTGCCGTGAATCATTGGGCAGGTTCGTGGTACACACACATTTACAAGTGTACAGACAACCTCGCACGCACACAGACGTCCTCGCACGCAAACATTGACACTTCATTCGAAATCATGCTTTTATAGGCCGTGTCCGCCGTGTGGCTGAGTCTAACTTCCGAAGTCGAACTAAAAAATTCAAAATTCCATCATTTATTCAGCAAATTGGCCACATAGGGGCACTTTTACACGTCAGAAAAAGAATTTACCAGATTTAAAGACGCTTGTCCTTGAGCACGTCACATACTTTTTCGACAAAATTACGACAGTTACGAACATTTCTACAACTTCTGTAATTCTGTCAAGCGTCACGTTGTTAAAAGTAACTAAATACTACTACTACTACAGCCTATTTGCGTCCCACTGCTGGGCACAGGCCTCCTCTCATCACGAGAGGGTTTGGGCTATAGTCCCCAGGCGGGCCCAGTGCGGATTGGGGACTTAGTACTAGTTAGTATAGACCAAATAGATAGGTAGTATGGATTTAATGTTATCTCTTGGGAGCTCATTGAAAGTTTAGACGCTGATCTGGTCCGAGAGTGAATCTGCATGGGGCTGGGTTACAAATGTTCAGCAGCAGAGCTGCCAAAACTAGGATGATGATGATGATGATGATGATGATGATGATGATGATTGAATATATTAATTCATTCGCTTTTCGTCCCACGGCTGTTGTTCATGTAATTATAAGCGATGAATATTCATGCCGCCTGCGTGGAGCCGGCTTGAGGTTACAGTTTCAAGTTCGAATGTCGTGAGAGAGAGACCTTACAAACAAAATGGGAAGCTTTACACATGGCATGATAAGATATATAAACGTTCGGGTAACGTTTGAATATTTCCAGTCTATTTATTTCCATATGAGCTCGTTTACAACGGTGGTTCTTATAAAATGTTTATAATGTACACATTACAGTACGGTATCATAGGAATTTGGAGCGAACGTCCTGCTGAGACTTTCCTACTTTACTGTTCTACAGAATAGGCTTTTCTATAGGGTGTCATTAAATATATTTTCGAATTGGAATAAATAGAAATATAATTGTTTGCAAGTGAAATGATCAAAATGATCGTGTTTGGATCATTTTGATCATTTCACTTGTCAACCTGTAATAGTACATTACTAACCGAGGGCGGTAAATTCGTTAGTGTTCCAGATCGCAGGTGTTTATGCGATCTGGGGCTGTACGAATTACCGCCCTTGGTTTGTCTAAAGTTTTACGTCTTGCCTTGGCCAGGAAGTGAGATTTTCTTCTCGCGTAGCGGGCAGAGTATCCCACTTTACGCCCAAGGGTGACGTAAATAAATAAATATTATTCATTTCAGACTTTAAGAAACAAATGTCATTTGTCAACCCAAAACCTCGAAGAATTTCCTTTTCAGAAGTCTTCAGTTGTTTACCAAATGCTCACGCGAACGGAGAGCCTACATAAATTTCATTTCACATCACCCTTTCAGCAGTAAATGCCATAAACATAAGGTTTACATGTCTTGAGCTAGGAACAATGCATAAAGTAACATTAACCAGTTAGGCGCCTTTGTACTGTGTTGAATACAAAAAGATTATTATAATTGTGGCTCTTATAACAACGGAATGAGGTTTAAATGTTTGTACATGTTTTAACATGACTGTACATGGTACAGCATGAACAGAGGGTGAGGGATTACACGCCTCTGTTGATTACAATACTCTGTTAATCTCTGTTTGTTGTAAGACGTTAGGTAGTGTAGTAAGTTCGATGGAGAGATACCTAAAATATGTTCTACCTTAAGCTAATTATTATGCCTACTCGTAAAGTTATTTGTTACTCTTTTCAATCACTAACTACTAATAGATGGTATGGTATTAGGGAATATACGTATACATATATGAACTATAGGTCAAAAGATAAAAAATCTTCGACTGGCTGATGACAACGCACAGCCAAAAATACTGGTCGTAGCTTTTGGTAGTAAAAACAAGCAGAGAGTGGATAAATATCGTGAATTATATTATCTTATGAATTGTAAACCATGTTAGTAAAAACGTTGACACTGACAGAATTCATACATACAGTACTCGGGCATGATGGCCAGCGTTAAAGTCCCAACACCCCCCCATAACGTGGGCATCTAGTGCTCACACTACACCAAGCTGTTGAGTAAACATCTCATGTTTCACACAGCCCAACGGTTTAGTGAAAACGTCAGCCACCATTACATCTGTTGGTATGTATAGAAGCTCTACATTAAAACGTTCTAACATATCTCTAACATAATGATACCTCACTTCAATGTGTTTGCTTCTCTTGTGATGAACTCTATTAACAGCAAGCTGCATAGCAGATTGATTATCGCAATACATCACAATCTTGCAACCACACATTGCAATGAGCTCTTTGAGTAGCGCTTGTAGGAACACCGCTTCTCTACTAGCTTCACTCAAGCTAATATACTCCGCCTCGGTGGACGACAGCGAAATGCAGGACTGTTTATAGCTACCCCACGAGATCGAGTTACCGCCGTATTTGAACAGGTACCCCGTGTACGACTTGCGATCCGAATCTGAAGCCCAGTCTGCATCTGAATAGCCCTCCAGAACGGGATTCACATTGGATTTCTTAAAAACTAAAGCCTTGTGCTTAGATCCTTTCAGATACCTAAGAATACGCTTAGCCAGATTCCAATGGAACTCTGTATAACAACTGTTATACTGATTTAAGTAGGACACAGCAAATGAAATATCAGGACGCGTAGTAACACATAAATACATTAAACTACCGATCAACTCTTGGTACGGAAACTTAGATACATTGTTAATCGAAGCATCACAAGAACTCTCACTACAATTAACGTTAGTTATCATGGGAGACTTTACAGGCTTACAGTCTGTCATGCCAAAACGATCCAACAACTTGTCTATTCTATGTTCCTGACTGAGCTTGATAGAAGTTTCATCACGGTCTACTTTTATTCCCAACATATTTTTAACTGAACCTAAGTCTTTTATTTTGAAATGCTGTAGCAGAGAACTTTTTAGCGATTCTGCTTGGCAGCTATCATTATAGAAGACGAAAAAATCATCAACATATAGAGCGATAAAAACAATTGACTCACCAGATCTCTTCGTGAAGATGCAGTCCTCTTGTATGCATTGTTTATATCCCAGAGAAAGTAAAACATCCTTTACCTTTTGATGCCATGATCGCGATGCTTGTTTTAACCCGTAAACTGCCTTTCGTAGTCTATAAACTTTGTTTTCATTTCCAGTAGAAATAAAACCTTCCGGCTGCTGCATATAAATTTCTTCAAGTAAATCACCATTCAGGAATGCTGTTTGCACATCAAGATGATCAATCTTGAGATTCATATTCACAGCTAAAGCCAATAGCAGTCGAATAGAACAGTGACGAACGACCGGTGAAAAAGTTTCCTTGAAATCTTCACCATATCTTTGGGTAAAGCCTTTCGCGACTAACCTCGCTTTGTAACGAGTAATATTTCCATCAGGATCACGTTTCAGTGTGAAAATCCACTTATTTTTCACGACATTTTTGTCAACTGGTTTGTCAGTAAGTTCCCAAACTCCGTGTTGAATGAAAGAGTCTATTTCTTCCTTCATGGCTTTCTGCCATAACTCTTTATCATCACAGTTCAGTGCCTCTTTGACAGAACGTGGCTCTATAGGATCTATTACGTTACAAACGTTAGTTATGTTGCATGTTGGTTTAGGTAAACGAGGACGTAAGTTATACCGATGGCCAGTAGACTCCGGTTCCGCAGCAGGTACTGTGAGAGAGTTTTCATTAGACCTTTGCATACACTCCATCTCAACAGAACTACTCGGTGACTCGTTGGAAACAGGCTCTCGCTCCGCCTCAACAGGTGCAGGTTCTGACTCCGCCTCAACCGGCGTAGTTGACAGATCCTCCTCGTCACCTCCTCCTGTAAGATAAATAGGTTGAAACATATGTTTTGACCTCATTTTAGAGTGTCTTCCTGGAAAAACAGATTCGTTGAAAACCACGTCACGTGAAACAACAATCTTGTTATCAACAGGATTAAACAAACGGTATCCTTTCACATTTTCGTTGTAGCCTAAAAAGATTAGTTTTCTACTTTTAGGGTCTAACTTTTTACGTTTGCAGTCATCTACATGTGCAAATGCCTCACAACCAAAGACTCGCAGATTCTTAAGGCTAACTTTCTTACCACTCCAAACCTCTTCTGGTAATTTACCAGAAAGTCGTGAGCTTGGTGAACGGTTAATGAGAAATGCGGCTGTGACCGCAGCTTCTGCCCACATCTTGTCGTCTAGGTTAGCATTGTACAATAGACATCTGACTTTTTCTAGTAAAGTACGGTTAAGTCGTTCAGCTGCACCATTTTGCTGAGGAGAATATGGTACTGACAGCTGATGAACAATGCCTTTCCTTTTCAGAAAATTTGTCAGTTCAGCATTAACATACTCTGACCCATTGTCCGATCTTAAAACCTTAACTTTAGAATTACACTGAGTCTCAACAAGTTTAATAAAATCCATAGTATACTTACAAACATCACTTTTCTTCTCAATTGGATAGACGAACACTTTCCGAGAGTGGTCATCCAGGAACGTGAGGATGTAGCGCTTGCTTCCGAGAGAAGGGGTGGGCAGCGGGCCACAGACGTCAGAGTGAATGAGGTCCAGCCGTGCCTCGGCAACCTGCTTCATTGGATTGGTCACAAATGGAGCGCGAGATTGCTTACCCTTGAGACACACTTCACAAACTTCCTTCTGAGTAGTAATCTGAAAATCAATATCATTAGCGACCTTCCTAAGTGATGACAAGCTGTCAAAGTTAAGATGTCCTAACCTTTGATGCCATAACATCATATCCTTAGAAGTAGCTGATGTTGTCAGATTGGCACTACCGACAGTGTCAAGTCTGTAAATTCTCCCAATCATCTTAGCAGTTAATACTACATTACCAGATTGTATCAAATTACATTGCTTTTCAGTAAACGTAAGCTTATATCCCTTGTTTGTTAAACTAGTCACAGATATTAGGTTTACAGTCAGGTCAGGTACATACATTACATGAGTCAATGTTATATTTAACGGTTTCCCATTGAAATATGCCGAAAAATGTACATTTCCTTTGCCCTTTACCACCAGCTTCTTGCCATTAGCAACACTCACTTCCTTCGTCGGCGATACATCGAGTGATTCGAACCATTCACGGCATCCTGACATGTGGTCAGTCGCTCCGGAATCAATAACCCACGAGCTGTAATTTTTCATAGTGGTAAGTGCGCTCAACACCAAGTTGGTGTTTGATACTCGATCTCGTTGCGGACAATCACTCTTGACGTGACCTTTGGATCGACACTTCAATTCAATTCAATTCAATTCTTTATTGTGATCACATGGTCATTATCAGGTGTTATATAAAACAAAAGTCACTCATATGAAACCCTGTAAGGGCACTACAAATTAGGGTTACAACATTGAAAGTTTTTACGGCACTTCCAGCACCACAGCTTTTTGTTCGAGTTCGACGGGGAACCAGCGTGTTTTGACGTACTCGGCGTATTCTTGCCACGGGAAATGCCGGGAACTGCCTTGCTATCACCACGTTTACGTGTGTACAAACAGTCGTTACCAGCACCAGAGCAGCCTTTCCATCGCTTATCCTGAAGAAGTTTGGTCTTTACCATGTCTGTAGTGATCTCAACTCCAGAGTGCTCCAGAGCCATAATCATGGGTTCATAGTCCTGGGGTAACCCTTGAAGCATCACGGCAGCAAGAAATTCATCATCAAGAGGCTTCTTCATACTACGAAGTTGTTCAGCTAGCGATAGGATCTCATTAACATAAGTTTCCATGGTTTCGAATTGCTCTAATTTAATTGAACATAGAGTTCGAAGACATGACAACCGTCTATGTAAACCAGAGTCGTCGTACGCCTTTTTCAAGGCAACCCATACATCCCTGGCGGTTTTAGCCTGTACGATGTGAGCATAACACGACCTATTGACGCTTAGACAAAGTCTAGCTCTAGCTTTCTCCTCTTTACGTTGCTGTTCGTTGGTCGCGGGGACCGCTGATTGAGAATCACTTACATTGTCGGGCGATCCAGTAATACAACTCCATAAGTTCTCAAACATGAGTATATTCTGCATTTCAAATGCCCAATCTCGATAGTTACAGGCGCCTTTCAGCTTTTCCATCACTGACGAATTATTGGAATACTCACCCATGTTCGATAATAATATATATTCGAACAATATTTTTTGTGATCAGCACATAACCTTTTGGTAGTAAAAACAAGCAGAGAGTGGATAAATATCGTGAATTATATTATCTTATGAATTGTAAACCATGTTAGTAAAAACGTTGACACTGACAGAATTCATACATACAGTACTCGGGCATGATGGCCAGCGTTAAAGTCCCAACAGTAGCAAGCTAAAGTTTTGCATGTAGGTTCCTGGGGAAGTGTAGGAATGCACTTTAAGAGAATTTTCCGAAATTCCCACGGGAACGAGAAAAATATTTACCCAAACAGGTTAACTGTGGAAGGGCTAGTATTACATGCCATTGATTTTCGCTTCTTCTCAGCAATGGGTTCTACACAAAGCGCTAGTAGATTCAAAACATAGGTATACTACCTATCTAGTTTTACAATTCTCAGATGTGCCAGTCTGCTGAATAGATTTCATTTTGATTTTGTTTCACTCCTTTTTATCCGTATCCATCCCTCGGGGTTAATGATTTACGCAGAAAACTGTTCGTGAAATTAAATATATACTAGAACGGGCTCTATTCGAAACGTTACAAAAGGAGGTTAGGTACAAATTAACTCAATTGTTCGAAAGATGTGTGCACCTGTAATAGGGGCACATAGAAAACTAATGCCCGTACAATTTAAAACTGTAACTTGTTATTATGTGCTCTGTTGGTGTCCCGTATAAATAAATAAATAAATAAAAATAAAAGGAAAGGTAACTTCCATATCCCTAGCGTCAAGGCGTCACGGCGTTGAAACCGAACTTTAAGTATCTAGATTTAAAGTTCAATTTGAGCGACGTGACGTTTTGACGTTCCCTAATATAATAGCTTCTCAATGATATCCCTTTGCGTCCGGAATGAGACCCCTGCACTGTTATTTACATTGACCTATAATAAGTAGGTAATAACATATGGACGAACAGTGCCCAACAGAATATGACAAAATATATGGAGCAAACTGACATTAGAAAATACGTTCCAGTATGCTAATAACCAGGTCGTCGCTCCATCTTGTTAGAGGACGACCTCGTGAAGATCGCGGGAAACCGGTGGAAGCAAGTAGCACAGGACCGGTCTGAGTGGCGAGCCTTGGGGGAGGCGTATGTCCCGCAGTGGACGTCCTTCGGCTGAAATGATGATGATGCTAATAACGCCTCTTTATAACGAAGGCCAAACGGGTGCCCTAGCTGTTCGGGCACCCGTTTTGACGGAGCCATTTTTCTCCGGCTTATTGTGAATCCTTAATTCCTTACTTATATAAAACAATGTGCAGAAGTCCAGTCAATTTGAAGTCAAGCTGCAGTAAATGCTTAGGGTTTGCCCTAACCGCCCCTCGAGCAAAAAGAAACGGTGACGGGGGTAAAATCAATAAAAGCAATTACTATTTTATTCCTGTTCCCGCGAAATTAAATTACACCGGTGATTGCTTTCTATGCAGAACGAGATGAAATCGACGAGAAAGGCGAACAATTTACTGCACCTTTTATATATTCACTAAACAAGTTTTGTGTGTCCCTTTTCTGGTACAAATCATCTAAGAATAAGTGTAGTTTTATCCTTTATTTATCTCTGGAAAGTACACTCTACGAGTATATATGTTTTTGGTATATCTTTTATCTGCGGGTTGCTCGCAGGACTGATGGCCGATGGGGCAAGAAAGTCCTGGAGTGGCGTCCGCGAACCGGTAGACGAGCTGTCGGTAGGCCTCCAACAAGATGGAGTGACGACCTTGTAAAGGTCGCGGGAACGCGGTGGATGCGAGTGGCACAGGACCGATCTGAGTGGCGCGCCTTGGGGGAGGCCTATGTCCAGCAGTGGACGTCTATCGGCTGAAATGATGATGATGATGATGATATCTTTTAAACATTTTTACTATCGAATATTAAATGCCCTCGATCGAACACGTTCTATTGACTATCTATCATCAGGGCAATTTAGAAAATTATACGTTGCTACGAACACAAAATCATTTTTATTACTCATTTATCATAAACCGACATTGTGATGAAAGTTTCATTATGACATATAAATTAATAGTACATTACAGACCTAGGGTGGTGAATTTGTAAATGTCCCAGATCGCAGGTTTCTGTGGCCCGAACCGAAGGTGAGGGCCATAAATATGCGATCTAGGGCTTTACGAATTACCGCCCGTGGTTTGTCAAAAGTTTTACATCTTGCCTTGGCCAAAAAGTGAGATTTTCTCTCCGCGTAGCGGGCAGAAAATTCCACTTTACGGCCAAGGGTGATGTAAACGTATTTAAGTATGTTTATTACTTTTTAGGGTTCCGAAGTCCACAAGGAACCCTTATAGTTTCGCCATGTCCGTCCGTCTGTCCGCACTATTGCTCGGAGATGCTTAGGTCTAGAGAGCAGTAATTTGGCATGAATATGCATATTAGTTACGCTGACAAAGTGGTACAATAAAATTTTGAAATATATTTTTTTATAGGGTACCTCCCCTACTCGTAAAGTGGGGATGTAATTTTTTTTTCTTGCGTACCCCATGGTGCGGCATATTGTTGAATAGGTCTTGAAAAAATATTGTGGGTTTGTTAAAATCATTTTTTGATTAAGTGATGCGTTTGTGAAATATTAAGCTTTAAAGTGCTATTTTTTGTTAGAGTCACGTGTCCCCCCCCCCCCCCTTCCAGCTAAATGGTGGTATTTGGATGGCTGAAAAAAATCACGGTTGTGGCATATATAACGTAGTTGAAAGAAAAACTATCACAGCTAAGTAGGCTGTACAAACTTACGAGTAATAGTCGACCAACTTATAATGATGATTTTTCTCGAGCGGCAGGGGCGTCGGGCGGGCACGTACACGCCCCAGGCTAGCTAGATGCTAATAAGTCTTAGAAAGGTAGGTACTGTGGGCATCCTCAACTTCGGAACCCTATAATTTGCTTGTGGCCCGACACGCACTTGGCCGGTTTTTGTATTTGTTTCTTTTGCACATCTTAGTACAGAGCACCGCCTACTAACCTAGTTTGTTTTTCTTCATCTCCACTATCCAAAGGTTACCTGGAAGATATCGCTATTAAGCGATAAGACCGCCTGCTGTATGCCATACCTTTTGTGTAATTACATTAAGTCTGTACTGTTCCTTGATTGTGTGGTGTTCAATAAAGTATATTGTATTGTGAATTCAACTGCCTAATAGAAGTTATCTACCGACCCTACTGCGTGAGGGGCACAGCCTTCTCTTATCATCATCATGACAGCCGGAAGACACCCACTGCTGGGCATAGGTTCTCCACTCAAAACGCTGCACTTGTGCTACTCGCGTCACATGATTTAACCACTAGAGGTTTACATATAGTCCCCATACGGGCTCAGTTAGCATTCGGAACTTAACACATCTTTGAAATGTCACAGATGCACGCTTGATCTAAGTATGTGTCAGGATTCACAATCAGCCGGAGAAAAATGGCCCCGTCAAAACGGGTGCGCGAACAGCTCGGGCACCCGTTTGGCCTTCCTTATAAAGAGGCGTTATTAGCATATTGGAACGTATTTTCTGATGTCAGTTTGCTCCATATATTTTGACATATTCTGTTAGGCACTGTTCGTCCATATGTTATTACTTATTATAGATCAATGGTGTCTGGCCATCTGTTTGAGAGGTGACAGGTCAAACAGAAAGGCTTTTTCTCAATATCTGACAGATACAGTGACTCATGCGAGGATCTCAAAATTCCGAGACAAAGTAGACAAACAGATGGACAGCAGAGCTAGCTTATTATGTATTGGCAACCTACATAATTTCGCCTACACTTATACCACACGGCCGACAACCCCTATAAAATCACGATTTCGAACACAATTCGAATGAGTGTCAATGTTTGCATACAAGGATCTCTGTGTGTGTACGCGGGCCATTGATTCACTCTCCTTCTGCGGATGATGAAACAAATGACGGTAAGGGCGAGTTGGGCGCGAGTTGCGCGCCGGCTAGATTCAGGCGGGTGATTCCGTGGCCATTCTGTATATAGTACTATTAAATATTCTGTACTTATACTGTTGCGATATGTATACTGATACACAGCTCACCAATGAGTGGCCGGTTTCAAAGAAATTTAATGGCGCCCTATTTAAGGCCGCTGTTATTTCATAAAATTGATATTGCTATGGATATTTACTAGTTTTACCATAAACAGCGTTATTCAACGTGTAACAATACATTAACCTTAATCCATAAACATCATATTTAATACCTGTATTGAACTTTAATATCATAATGGCAAAATTGCCCATCGGCCAGGTGCGCAGTTTACTTATAATGGCTAAGGAGATTGTCTTGTGGCAAATTATAGTTTCATGAAGGCTGACATTAGCATACAGTGACATACACATTGTATAATAACGTCTTATTAGTGAGTAACATTATTGTACTAACTAAACCAGGCTTTTGTATCCATGAGTTTATGAATGTTCATATCAGAAATAGTATTTAAGTAAATAAGTATGTAATATTTATGTAATCCTTTTATTCCTTGCTGAAAAATACTTATCTTTAACATACTACTACAGCCTATTTGCGTCCCACTGCTGGGCACAGGCCTCCTCTCATCACGAGAGGGTTTGGGTTATAGTCCCCACGCAGCCCCAGTGCGAATTGGGGACTTCACACACATCTTTGAATTACTTCGCAGATGCGTGCAGGTTTCCTCACGATGTTTTCCTTCACCGAAAAGCACAGTGGTTAATTCAAATTGAATTTCGCACATAAGTAAACTTAGATGTGCGAGCCGGAATAGAACCCCCGACCCTCTGCATGAGAGGCGGTAGGTCGAACCACTAGGCCACCATGGCTTTTAGATTTTTAACAAAACATAGTTATAATCTTTTATATTTAAGATTTTATTTAACTATGGAGTGTTGGGAGAAGCTACCCTGTCTCTTGTTAGTAAATTGTCTTCCCTTTGTCACGTTGTAGTGTAAAATTTCGTGTCAAATAGATTTATCACTCGAAACGTTTCAACAGAATACATGAAACATGTTATTCCCCCATTAAAGCGTCACGTCAGTACAAACACGCGCGACAGGGTAAAGGCGACGAACGCATTGTTGTGTGCCTATTGTCCACGTGACGAGTTGTTTACCCTAGAGGCTGTACGGGATTAATGAAATATGTAATGTAGATTATTTAGTATTAATTTGTTTACGCAAGAGGGAGAATTGTCTACACGAAAAGGGATTATTGTTTCTACAGGGTCGGCAGAATGTGAGTGGAAAAACTGGAAAAGCTATTACAGTAAGCCGAAACCCCGAAACTATCATACAAATCTGTCAATCATATTGGCAGGGAAGCGGTGGATGAGACTGGCTCAGGACAGGGTGTAAGAGTGACTAGGCCTTTACTCAGCAGTGGGTGTATATAGGCTGATATATATATGTACCTACTTGAGTGTAGCATTCAGCGGCTCTATTCGGAACGTTATATAAGGAAAGGGAGATTCCCAATCACTGCGCTCACGCGTCACAGCGCGCTCAAATTTAACTTTAAATCTAGCTGCTCAAAGTGCGCCGTGACGCATGAACGTAGGGATTGAGAATCTCCCTTTTCCTATTTAACGTTTCGAATAAAGCCCCAGTTGCCTTGTAGAAACCTCATTAGCTAATTAGAAATGCCTAAGCAGAAATTTCATTCCACTTTTTAAATATGTGGTTTGGAAGACATCGTCTTTGAAACGCACTCGAAAAAAGGAGTTGGCAACAGCTTGTTTGTTGCGGCACTTCTTCTCAAGCAATGGGTCTTGGAAGCGCTGGGTGACGTGTAAAAGTGCCCAGATGTGGTCTATTTGCTGAATAAATATTTTGATTTTTCGACGTGTTTATATAAATACATAGTAAAAGTCATTTATATCTGTCTGTTTATCCCTTATTCACTTGCACTACTTAATAGATAGGTTTGTTTCAGTGAAGTACTTGCGTAAAATGAGTAGTTTGAATTTGTTACGTCTCTGATTACAAAAAGGCTACTTACCAAGTACGAGTAAAATAAGTTTTTTTAAAAATGATTTTTTTGGGACACGCTTTTATTGCTGACTGTACTTTGTAAATCCTTCATCTACTCTTCAAGACGAATCAAACGAGCCCAAATTCGATGGGTTTATGTAGTTTTCTTATTACGGAGTTTCTATGACCACCTTCCAGCTCCATCATCAGATCAGCTCCACGTCATCATAATATTGCATTGTCACGCGATTTACATATTCGTGTAAATTTCAGCTCAATTGGAAATCGGAAAGTGGGTCAAATTTAACTTGCAAGATTCCATTACATAGTTACATACAAGTCGACCTAATAAAAGCGTGTTAAATCTAATTAAAATGCCTACTGTACCATTTCCCAGTTAAAAATGCATTAAATCAACGTACTGCGACCGAGTTTCCTTTGCATCTTAAATGCAATGTTCCCTGGGCCATTTTATCGTTAAAGGAATAGGCTAGAGTGCAGTCTTGTATCTTGCTCTAACTTGGAAGAGAGAGAGAGAGCGAGAGACGGTAGTTGTTCTGTGAGGTATGATAATGGCTACCTTGGACTTGGAAGCCAAAGGCTTCGTAGTAAATGTAATATGTAGGTATGTGGGATTGTAGATTTCAAAATGGAGGTGGATTGTCTCTCTAAACTTTATGAAAGGAAAATTAATGGGAGGTTTCTCAGTGTGATTTAATCAGAAATGAGTATATCCGCAGTACAGTTATAGTCATCGATATATTTAGTCTGAAAAATTGCCAAACTTATTAAGTATGGCAGCTGTTGGGACAAATTGCTATTGTACCTGATGGCCGATGGGACCATACATATGAAAAAACTACTACCACCACTATCGCAACAGCCTATTTGAGTCCCACTCCTGGGCACAGGCCTCCTCTCACCACAATGTATTTTCCTTCATCGAAAAGCTCAGTGGTAAGTAAATTCACATTAGCGTTCGAACAAATGTAAACTCAGAGACGCGAGCTGGTTTCGAACCCACGTCCCTCTGCATCAGAGTAGGTCAAACCATCATCATCATGGTGGCATGTTATTTATCCAGTCTTAGATGCAGGCCTCTTTACTTTCCTTCTAGTCCAGACGATCTTGTCCAGGGTACCAGTGTACTGGAGCTTTTTGATACAATTAGGTACCCAAGTAGCAAAAAGTTCTATAACTAAAGCTTCTTTCACTAAACAGTGATATGGCAGGCCTATACTGGTAACCATTGTGACTGCTTGTACTATAAAGGTGTTTAATAGAGCGTTTTGATTCTATAATATTAAAGAGCATTTAAGTACTATAATGTAGCTCTTAGAACGCTTTAAGGACTATACAAAAAGAATATTTAAAGTGTTGCACTGTATTAGATATGCAAAAAGCTATTAAAAATTGACCCACTTAAATTGTACCACTAGCAATGTAATTACTGACACTTTTAAGTATCTATTTTGCACTATGATTGCGTCAATATAACTTTTATAGTGCTTGTATTTTAGTAGTATTGTCAACACTATTACGGGATCAATATGCACTATAAAACAGCTTTATATGACCATTAAGAAACGTTTTAGCTTTTTAAAAGCTCCCTCAACTCTCATATGAGGTTAGTTCTGTAAAAGTCATTGAAACTCTTCTATAGTATCAAATAGCACCATACACACCTAACCTAAAGGAATAGCAATTTCCCCTTGTATTAAAATAAAGCATTTACGTTACCTAGTTAGATAGAAAGGCTCTATTAAAGCGATTAGACACGGGAGAGGCATATTAAACGAGCTGCCAATTGTCGCAGTAGTATCAATAATTCACTAGACCAACGTACCAACAATATCCGAATTATATGGCGGTAATGGCTTTGTCGGTGAGATAAATTTGATGCTACTAACAGGAACTATGTAGTACTATTGCCACCAGATATATGGATGTAACCAAACAAAAGGTGATCATAAATGTCTGAATAATAAATTAAAAAGAATTGCACAACTCGCTGTCTGACTGTTCATTAAAAAAAAAACGAATGAAAAAGAAAGAGAGCGACTAAAAATTGCAATAGGTAAGTAATAATCAGTCTGGCTGTCTGTGTAATTGGTTTTTAATTTACATTTTAAAAGTATCGAAAGGATTTTTCGTATAGATTACACAGGATGCACAGAATATCATTGGGAGCAGCCCCGCGTGGAATTTGATTATCGCGAAGTCTCTTCGGCTACCGGGAAAGGAAAGGACATATATATGTCCTTTCCCGGGACTCCAACTATCTCCGTACCAAATTTGATCTAAATCGGTCTAGCGGTTTAAGCGTGAGAAGGTAACAGACAGACAGGGACGCATTTATCATATCAGTATTCTAAATTAACATACATTTTTCTAGAAAGAGATCTAGGAGGGAGTCTAGAGTGAATAATGATAGGCATCTTCTTCTGGGTAAGCGTGTTCCACCTTAGACCCTATTATTACTTTCCATCAGGTGTGATTAGGATCAAACGCAAACCTATTCGTAATAAAAAAAAGATACTTTAAAAGTGGCGTTTGTAAACAGGTAGCTAGTTGTGCCTAGTTGATAAATAAACCACCACAACAGCCTATTTGTGGCCCACTGCTGGGCACAGGCCTCCTCCACGATAAATGAACATAAACCTTAATTTACATTAAACTGACCTTTTCACACGTAATCTGTTCGCAATTAAGATAATAACAACGTTGAAAACTAATTGGGCCATGCGGGGCTTAAAGTTGGCACACCTGATTAAATGTATGAACTCGCCCTCTTCTGTTTACATAGTTCGGTGTCACTTCACACTTGCGATTCGGGGCGTTCATGGTTCACTTCGGCGATAAAAGCCAATTATCCAAGATGGGATGTACATGTACATGCAGATATAGTTTGCAGAATGTGTGGCGAAGAGGATGAGTCAATACGACACATCCTGTGCGAATGTGACGCACTCGCCAGGCTCAGAATGAAACTCCTAGGTAGCGGTTACCCTGAACCAGGGGATTTCAAAGCACTGCCATTGCACTCCATCATTAACCTATTAGTGAAGGTGGAGGAGACAATGGATTAGCTGCGGGGAGAGAGGTAATTACACAAAAGATCCCAATGGGTTGAGGTGTATTCGCAAGGAATCCAAAAACTCAAGATAAGTAAGCTAGGTCATATATTCAGTTCGGAGTTCTGGTCTTGAGTTAGTATCCTGGGCGGACGGTGGTCGCTGAAACCGACGGTTCACGTTAAAACCAATGGCCGTGTGCGCCGACACAGCCACACCCTTTTTTAATAATTATTTTGTGGAAATGGGACGGAATTGGAACGCGCGACTGTATCGCTACTAAAAGTTTCCGTGATGTCCCTAAGGGTAGACGCTCTTACAAAATACACACACATGTTTTTATCTGACCTAGTGAAGAATGAAAAATGGTTTCGACTAAAATGCCAAGCTTATTTCTCTAAAACAAGAAATGTATAATGTTTTTTAACTCTCCGTAAAACAGGTTTACGAGGGCCATTAAACGACTGTTTAATCCTTCACAGCACTTCCAGAAGTTTACGAGTCTGTTAACGGGACTTAGTAAAACCCGGCCTTTATTAAAGTTAAACGTTGTCATATCACCCTTTGTTTTGGAATTAAATTATTTGTACATTTTTTAAAGCCCAATTTGACGGTAGCTTATAATAAAGTCTAATAGAGTGCTTATGATTTGATACTAGCTTCTGCTCGCGACCTCGACCGCGTGGAGTTCGGTATTTGCGTTCCCGCGGTCACTATACGTTTTTCCGGGATAAAAAGTAGCCTATATGTTGACCAGTGTTATAAACTACACCTAACTACATATATATGTATAGTTTTTTTTTCTAAAAATCGTTTTTTTTTGTGTTCAGTATCGTTTATACATATTAGTCCCCTCGACTTGATAGTTTCTTTTAATTTTGAAGTTTCAAACGCGACTTCTGTAGACGGCGCATTATTATTAGTATAGACGACTTGATTGTATTATTTAATTTTCAAAGTTACAGACGCGACTTCTTCTACAGACTTATTATTAGTATAGATGAAACGACACTATGTGTGATTATAGATGGACGTTTTCTTTTTCCTTTAACTCTGACATGACCAGAGTTTTTTTCTTTTCTTTAATCGTATGTCAATCCTATCCTGTAATTGGATAAAATTACGTTGCTAAAGTTACTAGTCTTTAATTGTGCTAGTTATGTTTATGTAGGTGACATAATTATTGTCACAATATCTTTGCCTCATAATTTTTATTCCTTATTTATTCCTCTTAATTACTTTATTAGAATTTGTATACAGAAATTAATAAATTATTCTCTTTTCACTTTGGCCTGCATTGTATCTGTTGTTGCAGATGAATGCAGCTTAGTGTCTATTTATCTTTCTAATCTAACTAAACTTCTAAATGTTCTAATTCGAGCCACTCCAGGTCGAAAATAACAACGTATTTCGGAGGTAATAAAAAGCCATAACCAAATTTTCATACAAATTGTAAGTACTACGGCTAAATTCAGTCCGATATTTTTTAGCATTCAAATCAAAGCGCGGTAAATAAAACGTTTGATTGAACCAACATTCGTTCGCCATTTTTGCATCGACGTTTGTTATTGTTTGTCTCAATAATCTGCATGGATATTTCTATTATTTTTTAGATTTATTTGACGGGTGACCTACATCTGTAAAGGTGTTTTGAGAAGCGGGTTGCATAGGTAGGTATTTAATAGTACATTATTGCAGAGGCCGCCAAGTAGCGCATTGCCGGACGAGTCAGTTAGAAGGCTGAGCGAAGCGAAGCCTTCTATTAGTACGAGTCCGGCAATTGCAATTGCGGCCGAGGTATATATAATGCTTTTCTCAAACAGCGAGGAAATACGTAAGGTTAGTCGGGGCAATTGCGCCAGGATGGGGTAAGTGCGCCTAACATAAATATATCGAAACCTATAAATATTACTCAACTAGTAGTTGGCTGTTTACAAGGCATAGGGGCGAAATAAATTTAGGCGCACTTACCCCACATCAATATTTACTACTTCCATGATCGTGGATGATTTGGCCATGGAAGTTGTACTTATTACCTCCATGGATTTGTCAGTTTCGGTTTCGGGGCAAGTGCGCCAGGATGGGGTAAGTGCGCCTAACATAAATATATCAAAACCTATAAATATTACTCAACTAGTAGTTGGCTGTTTACAAGGCATAGGGGCGAAATAAATGTAGGCGCACTTACCCCACATCAGTATTTACTACTTCCATGATCGTGGATGATTTGGCCATGGAAGTTGTACTTATTACCTCCATGGATTTGTCAGCTTCGGGGCAAGTGCGCCAGGATGGGGTAAGTGCGCCTAACATAAATATATCGAAACCTATAAACATTACTCAACTAGTAGTTGGCTGTTTACAAGGCATAGGGGCGAAAGAAATTTAGGCGCACTTACCCCACATCAGTATTTACTACTTCCATGATCGTGGATGATTTGGCCATGGAAGTTGTACTTATTACCTCCATGGATTTGTCAGTTTCTCTACAGAGGTGTCTGTTTGAGAAAAAAAACTTTTCTCAAACATGCTCGGAAATGTTCGTGTTACTTTCAAAAAAAGAAGACGCGAGGCTGTCCATTGCCGGCCTTGGCCAGCAAAAACATTATTGTCGTGTGTGTGTTTTTTTTTAATTCGCTTCCTATTTGAGACACCTCTGTAGAGAAACTGACAAATCCATGGAGGTAATAAGTACAACTTCCATGGCCAAATCATCCACGATCATGGAAGTAGTAAATACTGAAGTGCGCCTAAATTTATTTCGCCCCTATGCCTTGTAAACAGCCAACTACTAGTTGAGTAATATTTATAGGTTTCGATATATTTATATTAGGCGCACTTACCCCATCCTGGCGCACTTGCCCCGAAACTGACCAATCCATGGAGATAATAAGTACAACTTCCATGGCCAAATCATCCATGATCATGCAAATAGTAAGTAAATACTGATGTGGGGTAAGTGCGCCCAAATTTATTTCGCCCCTATGCCTTGTAAACAGCCAACTAGTAGTTGAGTAATATTTATAGGTTTCGATATATTTATGTTAGGCGCACTTACCCCATCCTGGCGCACTTGCCCCGACTGACCTTACGTATTTCCTCGCTGTTTGAGAAAAGCATTATATATACCTCGGCCGCAATTGCGATTGCCGGACTCGTACTAATGGAAGGCTTCTCGTCCGGCAATGCGCTACTTGGCGGCCTCTGCAATAATGTACTATTATATCTTGCGACCTTCACTTACTGTCAGCTTATTCCTTGAGAACCAACAATATCCAGCAGTAAGTAGACGTCTTTCGGCTAGCGTGTATCCTAGGTCGACACACCCGCGACACGCCATACAATTGGAACTGAATCTAAACACTAATATAAGATAGTGTACAAATTCGTGCGCATGTCTGAGTGAACCTGTTTAGGGTTGGCGGACGGAACCAGCACGCGCGAGCTACCTACTCGTATTATAAAGTTAAGTAACATTTGTAATATCGAAATATGTAACATATAATAATAGTAGTAAATAGGTAATATTAAAATTTTGGAATGTCAAACTGAAGAATCTATTTGTATACAAGGTGCTAACTAATTAGTCAAGGATACTTTAAGAGATAATAAATTACATTAAAACAATTAACTTTTAACTATAATTAAGGGAAAAAAAAAATCTTACCTGCAGACAAACTGAATACAAGTAGTTTTGCGGGAAAATGATTTAGTTTTAAGTTTTTATTTCTGTAAAATGTATTAATTTTCAATAAATAAAAAAATATGTTACACGCTGCGAGCGACGACCATGACTGAGTGCATGTTCCGGCGCCCGTTCGCCGCGGGCGGGGTGAGGTACCCTGGCGTTGGTGCGGGGGGTAGGTACGTGTCGCTACTGATACGTAGTACCTAGTATACTGTGGTGTCACTACTAGATTAAATAAGATCAAAAGCTGAATAAATGATTAACCAAAGGAATAGACGTTCCGAGTTAGTCCAGCAAACTTATCCAATCCAACTCCGACGGAGAGAGATTAACTTGGTTATTGTTTGAACGACCTAATTTGACTGCATCCTAGTTCTCTATGCAATTTGGATGCACTGAAATCCGTCTAGGATGGCAATTTATTTACTAAAGCTTTGTAATGTCTTAATGCAGATTGATATGCAGGCGTGCAATGTGAAATACTGCCTCTATTATAAAAGAAAACCCATGTGGATCGGTTGACAGTTACAAACGAGCGCCCTGACAGGCTTGGGGGTGATGCATCGCTGCAGATATGAGCACACAATCAGTTTCCGTTGAGAATAGATTGTTAAAGTTATAAGAAATGGTGGCAGTGTGATCTACTTACCAAGGTGAGGTAGCCTAATGGTTTTCCCTACCGCCTGACACACAGAGGGTCGGGGCTTCAAATCCAGCTCTCACTTCTCGGAACTGGAATCTCTTATAACCTACTTTAAACGAGGTATCTGCCTAAATTTATTTATTTACTAGCTTCTTTCCGAGATTGACCGCGTGAAATTTGATTAGCGCGTTCCCGCGGGAACTATGCGTTTTTCCGGGATAAAAGTAGCTTATGTCCTTCCCCGGGACTCCAACTATCTCCATACCAAATGTCATCTAAATCGGTCCAGCGATCTAAGCGTGAAGAGGTAACAGACAGACAAAGGTCCTATACTCCTATCGCATTATCACTCGTTGAAAGAATGCAAACACACAATGGATGAATAAAAGTAAATAATGACGTACTTAGTGTTTTATTTATTATTATTTATTATTATTATTATTTGCCTTGTTGCAGACACTCCGCCCTGGATGTCGGCGTGGGCGCCGACGGCTCAAAGCTCTGGCAGAACAAAGATGGCGACAGGTAACATCATTACTATGTAAACACCATAGTTATTATTTAAAATGGACAAGAAATCTGCATAATTTGGCCACTAGGGACGCTGCGATCGCTGGACCCAAACCATCTGTCAATTACATAGACAAATATTTGTTGTTATTCGTTTTTCTTAAATTATTAAAAAATGCCGCGCTGTGCAGTTCCAGGATGCAATGAGAACGGACGACACGTAATTCCGAAAGACTTGGTTTGTATCTGGGGCAGGTATAATTGCATTGGGACGTCTTCATTTTCATCACAAATAACTGAACCAAAATTAAAAATGCGGTCAATATTTCAAAATTTTCAACAAATCTAGTTAAAATTGTCAACAACAAAAACCCGTAAAAATTTGACAACTACAGTGTTTGGGTTTTGGTTTGGGTCAAGCGTTCGCAGCGCCATCTGAGTCGAGCTTTGCGTATTCTTGTCCATTGATGGCACACACAGCACATAGTGTAATACAGCCATAGACAACGAACTATTATCTCTTAGGCCATAGATAGATACATTCAGCTCTGGGTTGCCAGATGTACCTCTACAATTACTGTATGTTGTATCCCACCAAAAACATTGATGATGCCATCCTGAGGGCTTTTATTTCGGCCATGCACAGCGACTATATAGATTGGATGTTTTATTTGTTACTAGCTTCCGCCCATGACTTCGCCCGCGTGGAATTCGGTTATCGCGTTCCCCCGGAACTAAGCGTTTTTCCGTGATAAAAAGTAGCTTATGTCCTTTCCCGGGATCCCAACTATCTCCATGCCTATCTCGATCGGTATCCTGCAAAATACAACATCGCATTATTTACATAAAGCTGTTTTATTAAATTATAAAAAATGATCTTTGGAACATTATTTTAAAGGAATAATTTAAACACATTTTCACGTTACAAAATACATTTCCATGATGATTTCCTAATATGAAACAGAGCAAAAGCTGGGAAATCCTGCCACGTAAATAATAATTAATTCCGCGTACTCGTATAGTCAGTACGGTTTGCAAATTCAACAGACTGAGGCTTATTCGGTGGAGAGCAAATATTTGGACGCTCTCGTTCGGTTTTTATGTTGCCAAACTGACAAACAGGCAGACGGTTATATGGAAAAGTTCTATATTCACACACTATACTCGTAAGTAGAACTGGGGTCACCGACACAGCCCGAAGAATTGCGAACCATAAGTGGCAGTGGGCGGGGCACATTGCTCGCAGGACTGATGGCCGATGGGGCCGGAAAGTTCTCGAGTGGCGTCCGCGAACCAGGAGACGAGCTGTCGGTAGGCCTCCAACAAGATGGAGCGACGACCTCGTGAATGTCGCGGGAAACCGGTGGAAGCAAGTAGCACAGGACCGGTCTGAGTGGCGAGCCTTGGGGGAGGCCATGTCCAGCAGTGGACGTCTTTCGGCTGAAATGATGATGATGATGATGATGACTCGTAAGTACAATACGAATTAATAGAAATTCCCTTTTCACCCCTCCTATTCGAAAAGAAGTGTTTTGTTCCCCGTTTAGAGGGAGCAAAATGCGATTTTGCTCCCTATTCGCTTTTTTTTATTTTTTTTTCATTTCTGCCCCGCTAACAGGGAGCAAAATACGTCTTAGCAGTGCGTTTACGGAGCTGCGGAGACTGTAAAAAGTTGCATTCAAAAGTCGCGTGTTTTTCGTATTTAGAATTTTATATATCGGCATTTTACATAAATACTTTATTACACATACTAAAAATCCATAAATTCATAGATATATACTTACTTTTGATAAATTATTTTCTATTTTTTATTTTCAATTTGGCTGAATGGTGCAGGCCAATGCCGTAGCATTCCTCGTAAACTCGTCGTGTGATCGAATTAAAAAAAAAACTCGAACCCGCGAATTTCGTGAGCGCTCATTTCCTTGCCGTATTATTTTATTTTACACTTAATTTCCAAAATAAAACGTACCTTATGTAGTGTTATGAATTATTTCGCAGAAAATGAATGAAATCAAAAAGTGATTTAGGTGATGCAATGTATTGGGATCAACACCTCTGAGAATTCCAAAGGAATATTATGTAAGTACGTAATATGAATTGCACTGCTCTTTTTTCATTTTATCGCAAATGTATTAAAAAACTTTGTGTGATACAGTATGTGCGAAATAGCCATAAAATATTCTTTATTTCACTTTTGTTAAATTTAATTTACCTATTATTATGAACGCAACGCGTGCGAGCATGACAGAATATAAATACAATATACTTAGTTACTGATTCTTCAATATGGAAGCCATTTTCGCCTTCTACCTATGAATTTATGATAAGCGCACGAAGCAGACGTTCTTCTTAACCTTGTTTGTTTCTAAATGTATTATTTTTTTGTTTTACTTAATTTAAAGACACTAATGAACGAATGATCTAATGATTTTCTCATAGGAGGGGTGAAAAGCAGAGTGTACAACACGGTAGCAAACTTATTTATGCCTTGGGTGACAAAGCTTGAATCCCTCGCTAGCTCAAGATTCCACGCTAGAATCCCTCGCTTACGCTCGGGATTCTATTCTGGAATCTTTCGCGTCGCTCTGGATTCAATCCGCCACCCGCGGTAAAATATACCTTTTTGCTCCCTAGTCATACAATCTACTATTATTTAGTTACATATCCGTGAATATGCTATTTTTTGGTGGTGAGGTAAGTACGTTTTATTACCATTTTACCTTTTTAAAAACAAAATATTCTTTTTTAAGTTTTTACTACACTTTCTCAAATTTACAAAACGCCTTTTTGGCCAATTTTCAAAATTCAGATGAGTGTCTTGATCCGGGATAATAAATGATTTGTATTTCTATATTGTTGTGGAACCCGGCGTTAACCCACAAACTCATATTTGGTAAAACAAAACTTGTGCTCTTACGCGGTTCTGGTCTGGCCTCGGAAATAAGCTTAGTCCACGCGATTTATTGCGGACTGTATTGGTACAGACGGACGAACAGTAGAATACGTTTTCACAGTACGCAAGGTAAACGTACTTTTTTTGCAATCGATGTTATTACCAAAATCGAAATTGTATCGCGTCATCAGTTGAACAGCTTCAATGCCACACAAATATAGAAATACAAATAATTTACTACAAGAGGAATATAACAACATTGCAAACTTACATAAACAACATAGAAACAGCACACTCAGAACACTACCTATTGACATGTTTGTACTCCCTTCTTATACCAATGTCTATGGTAAGAGAACTTTTACCTAAAATTATAAATAGTCTCCCACCTGACTTCCGAGATTTGTATGTTTCAAACTATAAAACGATTGGTAAGATAAAAGAACACTTTATAAATTGTAACGACACTAACTTTGTGTTGTAAAATGTAAAAATAACAATAACATGTACCTATTAATTTTTCTGTTAAACATTGTTACTATAAACTACTTAGAATAAGACAATTATATATAAATCTGAACTCACTGACTGCTAATAAGCCCTTCCGGCTTAAGGCGGCTTAATAAGCCTTTAATATACTTGTTTTAAACTCTGCGATATATTTGGATCTTTAATAAATAAATAAAAAAATATTGTTTCACAAAAAGACACCTTATAGGCCAATAAAGGAAAAGAGTTTTTCAAGATTTTTTCTAATGCCTAAGCTTAAAATCGTTTTAATACATGCGTCTCTTCCGAGATGTGAACATTGGGAACTAAGTAAATAACTTACGAAATTATATATCAGCTAAGGCTCACTTGCACCAAGCTGTTAACTTCGGGTTAACCGCTTAACTCAGATTTATTTGTATGAATTTGACGAGGGTTAAGAGGCTAACCCGAGGTTAGCGGCTTAGTGCAAATGGGGCTTAGTGAATTTGCCCCCGCGAGTTGGGAATTGTATTTTTTATGGTGTGGCTCCACAGTAGTATTAGTAACAAATAAGCAAAACAGCCGCCTAAATAGGCCTTCGCCTAAATTGGCACTTTATGGCCCGTGTGCCTGCTTGGCAGTGTTTCCAAAAAAATTTAATTTACACAAATGTGCCGCAAAAGGTCCTATGCTCTCTCACCATTTTCCGTGACCCAAGGTGGCGTCTCCAATCTACGAGTCGCAATCTACGATGCGACGTAGTTGTCGAATCGTCTTCAAATACTGTTTCTCTTACGTTTACTGTGCCACTGCCACCCCAGGCACAGCGATAAAGGTACTAAACAGTAAAATTTAATACCATCCGCAAAGAGAAAAGGCTCACATTCGTCTGCCAACACTGTTGGCCGGGATAATTGAAAATGAATTAAAAATGTAGCGCCAGAGATTAGAACTCTGTGAAAGCGAAATGATTGAAAAAAATATGGACTCTGTTCTCTCTCTTTTTTGTTGTAATAATGCTAAAGAGATGGTAAATTGGTGTTTTGTTTGTTTGCAGCATAAAACACTTCTCTTACGGATTGAAGTTTTAGTTAAAATGAAAAATAAGAAACGCGCAAATGGATTTAAAAAGTTTATAAAAAGAGTTAGCTCGTTTGAATTTATTCTCAACGTAAGCTGCAGAAAACAATAAAAAGACATGAATATATGTTTCACTTTATGTGGTAGGTAGGTACTTAGTTTAGTAATTCATTTTCAAGTAATAGTTATTTGTTATGCAAGGCTGCAAAGTTGTTGTTTGCTGTGAGTGCGTGATTGAGATCCGAGTGAACGAAGGATTCTAGGGTTGAACCACGAGCGAAGCGAGTGGTTCAAATATAGAATCCTGAGTATAACGAGGGTTTCAAGGCACGAGACAGCAAACGACTTTGCTGCTGAGCGCAACACAAAATTTTTCACCTCACGCGCGATTTTTCGGGAAGAAGATTTGGTTCGGCGTCACGTACGGCTTGTGCTAACTCTGGAGGAGTTAAATTCGTATCTTCATCATCATATTACTTCGTATAGGTATTCTAAATTACAAAACCAGCAATCTAAAACTTCTTTTTAATGTTTTTTTTCCGGAGGTTGCGTTCCAAATCACTCCTACTCGTACTTCAAGATTCAATTATTCATTGAATACAGTTAAAATATACACATATTTAAGTATTTTTGTGATAAAACATAGTGAAATAATGAAATACATCTGAAACGGTGTATTATTAATATAATTTTATTAATGATGATATTAAGTAAATTGAACCTTTATTTTAATAAAACTCTCACGACGAATTGCATTTCAGAACGTAGGTATCGTTGTTTTTTTATTGTGACAGTGGCGTCATGCGTCGATCGAATTTCAAAAACACTTTCCACGCTAGCGGATAAAAACAACTTTTGCGCTCGGATATCAAGCTGCAAAACGACCACTTTCGAGCCAGTGAGGTGAAAAGTATGTTATCACAGATGATTGTCAAGTTAACCAAAAGAAGTTGTTAAGGTAATTTCTCGCTTCACACCGAGGTTAAGCTGAATTGATTTTATAGATTTTAGACGAAGTTAAAACCTCTCATTGTTAAATATATTGATGTACTACCTGAAATCATCGAAGGCAAGCCTGAAAGCTCACTGCTTGGAACTGAGAGCTAAGTCAGTCAAGAGCTTTTACACTTAATATAACTATGTATATGAGTTAGATTAGGTTAAAGTTGAAGTCGTGGTGACCTAGTTGTTCGACCTCCGCCTCTCATGCCGAGGGTCGGGGGTTCGATTCCGGCTCGCACCTCTAAGTTTACTTACGTGCGAAATTCAATTTGAATTTACCACAAAGCTTAGCGGTGAAGGAAAACATCGTGAGGAAACCTGCACGCATCTGCGAAGTAATTCAAAGATGTGTGTGAAGTCCCCAATCCGCACTGGGCCCGCGTGGGGACTATAGCCCAAACCCTCTCATGATGAGGAGAGGCCTGTGCCCAGCAGTGGGACGCAAATAGCCTGTAGTAGTAGGTTAGAGTTATTAACTATATGAGTTAGGGAACTTGCCAGTCAAGATTCGAACTTCTAAATCTTTGCATGAGAATCGGTAGTCAAACCGCTGGACTATCACGGTATTTTTGAAGCTTGCTTCTTTGTCAAGTGCACTGACACGTGATCAAAAACCATTTCAGACTTGGAGATTTTCATCTTGAACTTTTAATTGTGTTATTTTATTAGCGGCTTACTAAAAATATTTCCCAGGAAGTAACAATTTCCTCTTTCAGAATTTTATTTCCTATCCAATTAAAAATAATTTACTTGTGGCAACTTAAGTTTTTTATTTCGTCGAGAGCACGCAGCGCGCTCCTGCAAAGTTCTTTGTGCTTTCAAAGAAGCAAAGCTCGACTTTGTGCGGGCTCAGATGTTCTTTCCGTTGCCGAGTTAATTATTCGAATGTGGAGCTTTTCTTTTAGGTAAGAAATTGTTCGTGTCTCGAGAAAATATGCTCGGAATTTTTTAAAAGAACAGAGAACAGAAATGTTGGATGTCAAAGGGTGAGATGGAGAGATGACATCGTCAGAACTGCATTGTTAGTTTTAGCTTTACACAAAGAGAGGGGGTGTTGCGCTTAAATTTGCTGTTTCTGTTTATAGCTTCGTAGCTCTGTAACGGATAAACTGATATTGATGTAGTTTTTAGGGCTCCGAACCTCAAAAAAAAAACGAAACTTACATGTGATCCTCGTGTGTCCGTCAGTCCGTTCGCGCCTCGTTTCCGCTACTAATGGTTAAAAGACAGATTCTCTATTACCGGCTTCCTATATACACAAAGCGCCTCGGTTTTGCTACCGGATGGTTAGTATTTATAGATTATTTATAGTAAAAATTTAACTTTTTTTTTTTCATCCATAGCCTAAACGAGTCTAGTCTTATGGATATAACAACCGGACTTCCGTAGATGAAAACTACTACTACTACTACAGTCTATTTTCGTCCCCCTGCTGGGAACAGGCCTCCTCTCATCACGAGAGGGTTTTGGGCTATAGTCCCCACGCGGGCCCAGTGCGAATTGGGGACTTCACACACATCTTTGAATTGCTTCGCAGATGCGTGCAGGTTTCCTCACAATGTTTTCCTTCACCGAAAAGCTCAGTGGTAAATTTAAATTGAATTTCGCACATAAGTAAACTTAGAGGCAGGGCTTGTAACCGGTTAATTAAAAAACCCCGAAATAGCCAAATATTTAAAATTATTTTATACTCTTTATGTGGAACTCCATAGTGTATTTAGGTTATTACTTCGTATTATTTTATAGCCTTATTAAACATGAAATAGTAAAAGAAAGAACGATAAGAAAACCGGTTTATTTGTATGGGGGCAAAAACCGGTTTCAAGCCCTGCTTAGAGGTGCGAGCCGGAATCGAACCCCCGACCCTCTGCATGAGAGGCCACCACGACTTCTGAGATGAAAACACTGTCGATAAAAGAAAACTTCACAGAAAGTTAGAAGTAAGCAAATGCAAATGCTGTATAAATAAATAGAAGGATGGATTCTATTTGAAATGTCCGGCCCGGCGGAATGCCAAACAGGCTCTTTGTTCTACGTGTGACTCGGATTTACAAGCACAATAGACGCGACTTCCAAGCATATTCAAGCCAAAAGCCGTGGTGTACAATATTATTATTTTAGTCTCGTATATGTAGCACTAGAGATCTTCTACTATCTAAAGTCCCGCGCCTTCACATTTCAAAACGCTTCAATGTATTTAAAAAGCACCACCAACACTCTCAACACATGTGTGCGTGCTGAGACAGCCGTCAACTATGCGTTGAAAATGTTGGTGGTGCTTTTTAAATAATAATAAAAAAATTGGATCGTTTTGAAATGTGAAGGCGCGGGACTTTAGATAGTAGAAGATCTCTACTGTAGAATTAGTATGTAACTTACTGTTCATGTACTGCGCCAACATTACTATGAACAAACGTTATTGAATTCGCTTTATAGGACCACGCCCACGACAGTCTATATAAACGGAACCTAAACTGCACACTAAAATATTATGGTGTCCAAATAAGAACGCGTGTGTACGTCATTACCCGTTCCGACTTTTGGTTTATCCTGCTGACTGTCCGTTTGCCACCTGTTTTATATGTATACATTGATAATGTAATGTGATGATACCGATTAGCGGTTTGATGAAAATGTGTAATTCTTGTATGAATACCTGAACCTTGGCTGTTTCTGCTTCTATCCATTTTTAATCGGCTCTCGACCGCGGGTAGGTACTTATTTCAGCACAAAAGGCCGCCTACCCTCATATTCTATTCAGCTAAGTGGATTAAGAATGTGCATAACTAAAGAGATTTAATTCCCATACAATTTTTATACATAATACAAATTGCATCGACTTTAGAGGAAATACAGTCGCCATGGGATATATATGGAAGCGAACATGGTGGTCATAAATATCTGAACACAGTCAAGACGTTAGATTGCGTGTTCATATATTTATGATCACCTTTTTTTGCTGCGGTATAAACAGATAGCGATTGGACTTAAATATTTTAGTAGTGTTAAAAAATGCTAAGATCTAACTTGATTCGAACTCGCAACATGATATTTGGCACGGTATGTACCTAGTTAGGATCACAGTAATTTATCAAAGGTTTAAATATCATTAATTAAGATTTAATAGTATAAAATATTATTAAATCTTTGTGTTATTGATAAATTTTGGTTAAAAATATTTGTAAATGTAGGTAGACTTAACATATACCCACCAATAGGTATTTGTATAATAAATAAATTATATAAGAAATTGTTTTAAGGTTTTTTTATACTATCTATATTGTTTTATTCAGAGCACCGGCACATTCTCTGTTTTAACCATTATTGACCTATAAGAAGTAATAACATATGGACGAACAGTGCTTAACAGAATATGTTAAAATATATGGAGCAAACTGACATTAGAAAATACGTTCCAATATGCGAATAACGCCTCTTTTCGGGCACCCGTTTTGACGGGGCCATTTTTCTCCGGCTGATTGTGAATCCTTACTTATAGATCAATGGTTTTAACGAGGGCTTGTAACCGGTTAATTTAAAAAACCCCGAAATAGCCAAATATTTTGAATTATTTTATACTCTTTATGTGTCCATAGTGTATTTAGGTTATTACTTCGTATTATTTTATAGCCTTATTAAACATAAAATAGTTAACGAAAGAACGATAAGAAAACCGGTTTATTTGTATGTTGGCAAAAACCGGTTATACCGGCCCTGGTTTTAACCCGTACAAATTAGTAGTTACTGTGGAATGCTACGAAGGGCGGGCGCTACGGCGTAGCGGCTACGAATGTTACGCTACGAGCTTGTTACATTTAATTTTGCTCATTCAAAGCGTAACTTTATACTTACTGCTGGCATATTTGCTGGTGGTAAGACCTGGTGCAAGGTCCGTCCGGATAGCTACCACCGTCTTACTCGCTACCCTGCCGCCAAATAGCAGTGCTCGCACTGTTGTGTTTCGGCATGGGAGTAAAACTGCCGGTGATATTACTGGCATAGAGGCATCTTATGCCTTAGGGTTGAAACGCATCCGTAATTTTATGATTTTTTACGTCCATCGGCCGCAGTGACCGCTTACTCCATAATAAAAAAAAACTGGACCCTTGGAGACTATACATCTCTAAGATCTTAGATTTAAGTTAAGTTAGGG